>JAFBJW010000070.1:2756095-3156095 GCA_016785235.1 Pseudorhombus dupliciocellatus
GGTCAAGTTACAGCTGATACAGTGAGCGCTGCGCACACACATACAAAAGGATCAGGTCGGACCCACACAGCACTGGGGGGGAAGAGGAACATCACCAATTTCATTTATTCACTGAGCTACACACAAACCAGCTTTTATGCATGACGATGCTGCTTCACACTGTTTACTCAGAGTCATGCACGCGGCCTGTGTGCATGTGTGTGTCTGTTTCAGGGTGAACACGGGTTTGTATGAATGTTAACCAGGCGCTGGTGTTGTTGTTTGATGACCTGATGTAGCCGCCATCGCTCGATGAATGACGCACTAACGTAACTGGTGATTACAACCCATGAGGGCTGCAGTTAAAACAATCATGACGACAGAAGGCCAAACTACAAATGTCTCTCCTCTGCTTCCTGTCCTGACGCTCCTTCTTTGCACTTTAACTTTCTTTCTCTTCCTCCTTTACCGATTTCTGATGATGCCACTCTCCCTCTATCCTTGTCCCTCTTTCCAGCCATATAGGGCCCCTGGGGTTTGTGTGTGTGTGTGTGTGTGTGTGTGTAATTGTCTGTGTGCTAATTGACCTTGCAGGGGGTTCCATTGATTGCCTCATCTTCTCTGATAGATTATAGGGCTGTTAATGTGGTGGGGAAATGGCAGCGTGGTGGGCCACAGCTGTTGTCACACACACACACACACACACTCACATTGCACTTACATATTCACATTTAGTGGACCCTGCAACCAGGGCCTCCACAATTATCTTTTTCCTCATTGAGACAAAAATATTTTTCAGTGGTGTGTTGCTAAGTGCTCGCTGGCTCCTTAACGTGCCCCTCAGATCCAGGAGGGTTTGTCTCCCAACCACCTGAAGAAAGCCAAGCTGATGTTCTTCTACGCCCGCTACCCTTCCTCCAACATGCTCAAAATGTTCTTCTCTGACGTCAAGGTAGGACCTCTCCTCTTTTCTTCCTCTCCTGTATGAATCTCTCATCTGTAGTTATTGCTTACTTTCTTTTTTCATATCTAGTCGCTCCTTTCATTTAACAACAGGTTCAGAACTATGACAGACAGCTTAAACTTGATAAATACCATGCACACACACACACACTCACACATTAATGAACAAACTGTGATTTAACTGCAGTTGTTACGAGGACACACACAAAAACTAGAATTCAAAGTTTGCATTGTGAATCTGCCATGTCAAGATAAAACTCAGTGTACGAGCGGATATAAGACAGAAGGAAAAAGTGAGTCACCATGAGGAGGGGTACAAAAAGCCATGCGGCCTGTGTCTGGCCAAGCGATGGGAATTCAGAGGAATGTTTCGAACCAGATCTCATAGATGACACAGTGACAGGTGGAGCAGGGAAACTGTTGTGGACAGGTCTTTGTGTGAGGTCTCTGGGTTTGAGATTGGATTTGGTGTTTATTGTTCTTTATTCCAATGTGAGACACATTTCTGATAATATTCAGTGTTTGTTACCTCTGTTACTGTGTGTGTGTGTGTGTGTGTGTGTGTGTGTGTGTGTACGAGAGAGAGGGAGAGGGGGCGAGGGAGAGAAAGCGCAGATGGGTGCTCCAGTCTGTCACGTCTTTGTGGCATAATTAGAGTTTCTGGCCTTAATCGGCCTGCGGTTGGAAAGGGGGGTAATAGCACCCACTTTCCCTCTCTCACACACACACACACACACACACCTATACATCTCCTTTTCATCCAAAACACATTTTCACTGTCGCTCTCCGACTAATGAAAATTGACCAAATGAAAAAACACAGAAAATAAATAAGTGAAGGAAGTAAAGGAAGTTAGATGGGAGGCTGGAGACGACGCAAAGTGTGTGCGTGCGATTGCGTTTTGAGAAACGATGGGGAGAATGTGCGGGGGGCAAACAAATGAAAGGGATGACAACAGAACAACAGCTTTAAAACAAAGGCGCTGATTGTTTTGTGTTTACAGGCTGCTGTGTGTTTTGTAAAGGAGCATACGGCTTCTCGACGGATTCAGGACACTGTATTCAAATGAGCAGCCGCTCGCACACATACACACACACCAGCTGCCCTTTGGCTCATGTCTGCGGTGATCACTTCCTCATGGCAGTGCCACATCCTCATTGGGTGCCATGGCAACAAGGGTCGCTGGGACACCAGGTTGCTAGGCAAACACGAGGTTGCTAAGCACACCTGCCCCCAGTACAAGTCGGATTTGTCATTAACTCAGAGTGACTGAGGCGATGAAGTGGGTATTATTATTATTATATCCAGTCACACTCTAAAGTGGGAATCAACTGTTTCAAACTCTTTAAATTAACAATCAGAAAAACTTTTATATGGAAACTAAACTAAAATAACACGTTTGATGATTTTCTGACTCTAAAGCCGAACGTCTAAGACGAACACAGATTTCAGGCGCTCTTCACCTTGGAAGGTTTAATTTAAAATCTCACATCACTTTGACAGTGATGAATGAACTGAATAAAACCAATAGACGGCTTTTTGAGGATGTGCAATCTTCACTTCCTCTGAAAATGGAAGGGGATGTGAGTTCCTCAGTGAAAAGAATATTCAGAACTTACTGAGATTTATTATGAGATTTAACATGACTGTGCATCCCGAAGTCGAGTTAACCTTCAGGTATGGGAGGGAAGAGAAAGGAAAAGAGTGCTGACATTGATAATTTTCCATAATCAGCTTACTCTCCCTGTTTAAATCACGGTTTGTATTATCTGAGCAAATATGCTTCATATTTATGTGGCCAAATACGCTGGGGTTCCAGGGTTTCATTTGAAAAAAGGCCAAATTAGGACTAATGAGTTAATACATGGAGGCTTTTGGAGATTGATATTGGCTTTTAAAATTAATCTAGTCTCCAATCTGTGGCTTTATATCCAAACTGATATTCAATTAATCTCTTCATCTCCACAAACATGGATTTAGATTAGGAGATGTTTGCAGTGCTTTGGTCCGACTTCACGCTCAGATGGATGGCGAATCTGGAAGTGGGATTGAAATATTTTTCTGTTGGAATTTATCATCCGAGGTTTAGAGCTAGCATCACAGCCTGCAGACAAAGAGAATCAGATATTGATTTGATGAGCAGTAACTGTGGGAAAAGTGAGGAAATAATTTCCTGTGAATCCATTAACACATTGATTTAGTACATTTAAAATTGATCAACTGAATAAAACAGAACTGAGCGTATTTCAGCACGTTTCTGTTGAATTTTTGGATTATTTTCAGATGCGTATGTGATATGTTTTCTGTAATTTCGTAAAAGAATGCGTCTAGCTTTATCCTTTCAGAAATTGACAGCGTGTTGTTATTCATTTTAATGCAAACACTGGGTTACAGTCCAATTTAGTTTTAATTGAGTCATAATCCTGGTTAATCCATCATATTTATACGTGGGAGGAACCCTCCAGATATTATTTAGTTTAATAAAAAAATGAATCATGGATAATCCTATTTGTGATGAACAATGCTGTTCTTTTCAAGGCGTTTTGTGTGTGTGTGCGTGCGGACAGAGAGAGCACCCTGTTGCTGTCTGTCTCTGTACGTGTGTGTCCTGTTTCATTGTCCCATTGCATTCATTACCCTCATCATTACCATATTTCCAAAATCCGGGTCAATGTCTCTTTTTCTTCTCCTCTCTCTCTCTCTCTCTCTCACCCTACTCTCTTACTGCACCCTCTGCTCCTCCCTCCCCCCTCCTCCCCCCTTCCTTCCTAGGGAACAATAAGTAGCATGTGTTAGGAGGATCAGGCAGATTCACTGTAAGGGAATTAGGGCCCTGAATGGCTTCCCTTAATTGGACTTGAATGGACTTTGTCTATGGGAAACTGGTTCTTAAAGATGAGCCTCTTACACACAATGTCCGCCTCGCTCCATGTGGGAAGTGGGTTGAGCTGACAACTGTTTTAGGCACAGACGAGCAAGCACGCACGCACACACACACACGGGAGATCCTAATTGCACAGTGAAAGCCCTTGCCTTCTGACCAGACAATCGTACATGTTAGCATGAGACGCCGAGGTCACCGCCGTCTCGTCTTGAGAGAGTCAGTGAGAGTAATTAATAGCGCGTAAGGACTGAAGGAGTTCGGATTAATTAGATGCTCGCTGGCTCTCACACACTCGCTCCCATCTGGGAGTTACTGTACACACACACACACACACACACACTCACACACTCATCACAGTGACACAGTTATCCTAGAGAGCGCTGACGACTCATCTTGAGAGGCTGGAATGAAGACTTGCTGCCGTCTCAGCTGGAATCAATTAGCATCTGCCCGCCTCTCGCCCGCCTTGTCAATTAGAGTTACACAGCCAATTTGGCAACGTCAGGATCGGGGAAGCAGCAGCGGCTCGTCTGCCGATAGGACTGTAACTGAACTTGAGTAATTACAACCTTTAAGTGTTTCATCGAGATGAGAGCCATTGAGGAGGAATGTGGCAGAATCGAGCAGAGCTTTAGAACCACTGCCTTTAAACGGAGACTGATGAAAGGGGGCTTTCTTAGATGCTGATTATTTATGATTACCTACAATGCTCAGATATTCTTTCCATCCAGACCAACACATACACAGAGCTAAATGCTCACAGGGAAAACTGCAGAAATGCTCTAAAATTATTATAATAATTCAAAGTTACCACAGCAGCAATTCCTCCCTCGTCCAGTGATTTATGTCGATTCTGCACATTCACACTGTCCTCTAAATTGTGCCGAGCTCCCACCAATCTGGTTAAAGTGGCGGGCGGATTCTTAAAGGATGTGTGCGTCTGCCCTTCCAACATGGCCTGGGGGCGGGTGGAAGGGGGCTGACAACACCCGCCATCATGGGAAGGAGAGGGGAGTTAGAGCACCGTGACACTTTCTCTGACACTCTCTCTTTCCCCCTTTTCATTGTAAACACAAAATGGCATTCCTCTAACTCAGCGTTTTGCCCCCCCACCCCACCACCCACCCACCACCTCCATTCTCTGTCTGTCTTTTGTCTCCCTTGTTGTTTTTGGGGCGGTTGTGATGAGCTGGATGGGACAGTGGGTGGGTGGAAGGGCAGGTGGTGGGGTGGTCGGGTGTATGCATGCGTGCGTGTATTCCCAAAGTATTTAATTTAATCTAAGCAAGGTCAAGCGTGCCGGCAGTTTGAACCAGTGGTCAAGCATAGTACTGCACCGGTCTGAATAAAGAAACATTAGAGAAGCCACGATTTAAGAATTTATCAAATATCCCGACGGCTGCTGCTGATTATGTGTCTGTCACTTAACTACCTGACTCATTAGCTCGAAGCACCGGCCCTAATCTCGAGTTAAAGAGGTCACAGTCACTAATGGTGTCATGGGCCACACAATGCAAATGTAAACTGGGAAATGCTGCTCCGACGGCCACCGACACCTCTGAGAATTCATTCGTGAACTAGATTCAAGCAGACAGGAATAAACCTGAAATGTAAAACACTCATTTGGTTACTTTTCTTACTTTAGGTGCAAAATGAGGGCAGCGAAAGTTTCCATTAATTCCTCGAGGGTTGATTTGTGTACATGTGTTGTTTGCGTGTCAAGTGGCCGTTTGCAAACCAACAGATGACATCGTCTCGTGCGTGCGTGGAGCCGTGCGTTTAACTGCTGAGTTATCACGTTCCTTACATGCAACTTTTGTGGGTCAAGGCCCCCCCCCCCCCCCCCAACTTCACCGCCGCCGCCCCACACAGACAAACACACACTTTCCCCTCTTTACACTGAGCTTTGTAAAAACCAACTCTCTCACACACCCACAAATTATGCTCCATTATGTCACCCCTCCTGGAAAAATATCTCTTTCCCTCTCCGTCATCCTCTGCTCGTCTCTCTCTCTCTTTCCCTGCATTCCTTCTTCCATGCAGCCTCAGTCCATTCATCTCTATCTCTCTCTGTCTCCCCCTTTCTTTCTCCCCATCTCTCTCGCTCATCCCTTGTTCCTGTGAGACAATGTCTTGTAACAATACAGAGCTTAATCTCCGTGTCAAAGCCGTTTTTCCCCTTCACCGCACACACACACACACACACACACACACTTTCACTGGGCCGTCGCTGTACTTTTTTTCGGCTCTATGTTTTCTTTCTTATGAGGCTGAGGGTGGAAACCCACAAATAACATATACAATTGCTCACAAAAAAAAAATCACAAAATTAAATTGAAACTTGTTTTTAAGTTTAAGTCTCCTAATTTCTCCTCAACCCAGTTTAATCGCTGCATCACCTCCCAGCTGATCAAGTGGTTCAGCAACTTCCGGGAGTTCTACTACATCCAGATGGAGAAGTTCGCCCGGCAGGCCATCAACGAGGGTGTGACCGCCGCAGAGGACCTGATGGTGGGCCGCGACGCAGAGCTGTTCCGGGCCCTCAACATGCACTACAACAAGGCCAACGACTTTGAGGTAAGCATGCAAATCATTCAAGAAAGAATCAAAGCAGGATTCAACACAGCTGACGTACAGTTGTGCCATAGTCCTCCACCACATCAGCTGTTCAGACGCTACAGTCACTTCACGATTGTGCTGAGGTGTGGAAGTCGCCACTTGTGCGTGCATGAGCGTGTGTGTGTGTGTGTATGTGTGTGTTCGCTGAGGCGAAAGAGGACGCCGCTCGAGGCATGGGTGTCCTTGTCAGAGCAATTTGCAGAAGTCACATCCCCCCCTCACTTTTCCCTTCCCAATATTGGTCCAAGGGGACCTGAGGGCCCTTAAACTATCCAACGAAACATCAGCAGCATTTAGATGTCCATTAGCTCGCACACACACACACACACACACACTCTCTTTTGGCTTAGGGAGACAAATGCTGAAGCTTGAGTGTCTAAAGACTTTAAAGACAGGATACACGCACAGCGTCATCTTTGGAAGGAATGAATAACATGTACTTTGCATGCTTTGCATAGCAGGGGTCAGGTAGCTTCTCACAGGTGTGTATGGAAAGAAGCTGAGCAGGAAACAGACACACACATGCAAATCCTTTATGAGTGTACGTTTATTTCGGGTGGTCTTATTTTTAGGAAATGTAGGTTAGGGGTCGCATTGGGTCAGGAATTTAAGAAGGATTATTGGGGCGTTTCATAGTTCAAGCTTTCAAAAACACACCGATAAAACTGGAAATGATAAACAATTCTAATTTTAAGTCAGGGTACAAAATGTCAGATCAGACCTACGACGCAATTTTGTGTTCAAAATCTACATTTTACTCAGCCCCAAAAAATCCTGCTCGTGTCAATGTCAAACCTGGAGTGACCCCAGCAGGTACACTGCTGATTAACCTCTTGGTTCAAAGTAAAGAGAACACTTTCACAGCAAAGATAACTCTGGCTTTGTATATTCATTTGATTCTGTTGTTACAGGAGGAAAGCAATTAGTTTTATTAAAGTTTTTTTTATTAAAGATATATATATATATATCAGGATTTGCAGTGTAATCGGTGCAAGAAGAGGCTGATTAGAGTGTAAGTAAAGAGCTGAACCTCTGTGCAGTAACATGTTTGCAAAGGTAGAAGGTACTTTGTCCCCTTTGGTCCCTCCATCTCTTTCTTCATCTCCCTCCTTCGCTCCCTCCAACCTTGCGTCCGCCCGTCCGCCCTGAGGGAACATTACTGGCTAGGGACCCTTTCTCTCTCTGTCTATTGCTCTCTCTCTCTCCCTCTGTCAAACTCAGAGGCGTGAAACTGGAACCAGGGCCGATTCAGCAAGTCTCCCGACACACACACACACACACACCTTCTCCTTTTGCCAAATTTAGCATCATCAGAGTTCCACCTTGGTTTGTCCCCCATCACACTCACCCCTCCCCTCCTTCCTCCTCCTCCTCTTTTGCCTCCTTCCTTGTTCCCTCTCCTTCCTCCTTAATCTGTCCTCTGTCAATATGCTCTGTCCGTCACCTCCTTTCCTTCCCCTCTTCTGCTTTTCCTTGTCCCTCACTTTTCCTCTCCCCCTTCCCTGCACTATTGTCCCATCATGCACCTCAGCATTCATGATATAGACCTGCTCCATGTCTAATTATGTGCTCAAACTTGGCCTTGAAGGTTAAATCATTAGCATTTTGTCGTATTTTCCTGCAGTGAGTCTTTGAAATAAGAACGTGTTGATGACTTATTAAAAGCTTGTATCATTATTTAACGTACATGTCCAGCATTTTAAAAAAGTAATTGTAGATTACTGCTGAGGTGAGGTGTGTGTGTGTGGGTGTGTGTGTGTGTGTGTGTGTGGGTGTGTGTTCACTGTCTCCCTAAGTTGGCATAAACAGGCCTCAGTAATTATAGCAGCTTCATTAATTACCTTCTCCACTTCAGCCACATTCTTTCAACTCTTCTTTCTTGTTTACCTCTGTCTCCCTCTCACTCACTCACTCCATCCTTACTGTCTCCCATTTCCTCCTTCCCCTCCCCTCGCTCCCCCCCGAAACAATTTTGCCCTAATTGCAGCTCTGCCCACTGACTAATGAGGAAGGCAAAGAAAGGAAGGAGGCTCAGAGAGGGGACAGGAGACAGGGAATAGTCTCATCTTCGAAAAAAAAAAAAAAAAAGAGTTTCTTTGCCAGGACACTGAGGGAAAGGTGTCAGCTTCTACCTTCTGCCAAGAGGAAGAGAAACATTTCCTCTTTTTTATTTTGTTATGTTGAAAACAGACTGACAAGTCCTTGGTTAAGATTGCTAGCAGCGCTGGGCGACTCCAGTGACTGTGTGTGTTAAAGTTTCACACTAAGATTTGCAGATGACATAGTCATGCACACACTTCACATCTAAATGTGAAAATAAGAAGTGTGTGTTGGGCGAGAGCGGACAATGAGACATTTTTATGAAGCCTTCTAAGGGACGTTCTCATCTTTCCAGTTCAAGGATCCTCACTGGCTCTGTCAGCACCAAATGATGGCACAGCTGCGCCACACACACACACACACGCGCACACACACAGACACACACAGATACTCATTTGTGTTCATCTCAAAGAGCAGAGATATCCTCTCTTGAAGGGTGGGTGTGGTTGCGACTAAAATCTGGCCTTTGACTTTGAACGACACACACACACACACACACACACACACACCTGGAGGCCACAGAGTGGTCACACACTCACATTTCAGGGCTATCTGGTTTCATAAGCTCTGCACATCATGAAAGGCTAAAGTTCTCAGGTCTTTCTCTGCCGTTTGCGTTTCTTTGTCGTCCTTTCACTCTCCTTATTAATCTATTCACTCATCTTTTCCACTTCCTCTTCACATGAGACCGTTGAACACGCTCGACTCTCAGGAATCGATTCTCGGAGTGGCCTTTCTATCTGGTCTCTCCTCTCACAGAAACCTCTCTGCAGTGCTGAAGTTTGGGCTTATTGTTTTATGTTTGCATGGGGCCCAGTGATGATTCAAAGAATCGGCTCTTACTCGCATATTCTGAGGTTTGATTCCATCCTTGAATCATTATCCTTCCTAACATCTTCTCCTGGTCTCTGATTCCTCACCTCTCATCTGCTATAAGTAACCTACCCAGAAGGCATGTGCGCACGCACACACTTACACACCTCAAGTAGCAAAGCAGCCTTTAGAGATGCAGAGAATTTCAAACAGTACACCTGTCCTGCTTTCTTTTCCTCTCCTCCTCGCCTCTCTCTCTCTTTCACGCGACATCTTACATTGTGGGACTCATGTGATATTGGTTTAAAGAATGAGATGAAGGCTACATTTGATTGTCTTTGATGAAGGGGACTGAGGCATCAAATACAAAGACTGCTATAAAAACCGGGCTGACCTCGGATCCATTGCTTTACATGCATTCATTTGCAAAGCGATACAAAGGTGCACAGACCTGCACACTGTTTATCACTGGCAAGAACTTCACTACAGTTTGACGGGGTCAGAAAGTGACTCAGTCATTACAACCCCCTCCAGAGATTCAATAAATGAAAACATCGCATTTTCAATATTTGACACATCTGCCTCTGTCCCTTTAACCTGAGAAGTTGAGACTCTGGGTAAAACGTCGGATATAATCTATAAATACAGACGCGTCCTTGTTGTGTTGTAAAAATAAAGTTGCCACTCAATGTCACAGAGCGCGAGGACCAAGTTGTCTTCACAGCCTCTTTGTCTCTGCTGCTGGTTGACAGGAAGTGGTACGGCACAGATAATGCCACCTGCCAGTTTCTGTCACTATAATTATAGCTATCCACAGTGTGTGTGTGTTTGTGTGTGTGTATGAGTTGAGAAGAAGGAATCATCTTTGTCACTGAGCGTGATTGGAGTCACAAGGGGGGCGGTGTATATGTGCGCGTGTGTCCCTGTGTATGGTCTTCCTGTATGTGTGTGTGTGTGTGTGTGTGTGTGTGTGTGTCTTGTGCATGCAGTGATTCCCTTCCCCTGCCCCAGCTGTCTCCTTAGCTTCAACAATAGGCCTGGTAACAAAGACGTGGCCTTCAGCCTCTGTCATGTGATACTAGTGGTCTGCAGCCTCTCAGTCAGATGACCCAGGCTATTGTCCTCTATGGATGACACACACACACACACACACAGTACACAGTGATCCAAGGAAGCATAGCACGTGTATGAATGGACACACGCAAAGCGACAGCATGCAGGGATGCGAAGACACACGCAGCAGTCGCGCACAAAACCAAGAAACACACACACTCGTGGAGACAGCGAGAGCAGACACACACACACACAGACGCAATCTCAGGACGCAGACCCTTCCTCTCAGTCACATGCAGCCTGGACAAAGAGAAACTTTACTGCCATTGTCCTGGTGACAGTGAGATCAGTGGCTGATTGACAGAAGAGCAGCAGAGAAAGGAAACATATTGCTGATGTCCTGGAGGAACCTCCAGTCGACGCCACGCTGATTTTAAATGTTTTTTCTGCTCTGCTCAGGAATGAGGCCTATCAAATACAGGTGACTGTGTCAGAGAGCACCTTAGGCCCAGGTTGCTGGCCGCTCTGTGTGTGATGCACGAGGGGACATGGGAGAACAGAACAGACGCAGATTAAAAAGGAGCATTGCCTCATCTTCCTCAAATAAACAGCTGGTCAAGGAACCTTGAAGAAGGGATCAAACCCGACAACGGGAGCTGTTTTTAGACCGACTGAGACATGTCCAAGTGTCTTCTTAAGCCCTTGAGGGAATGTCCCAGGCAATAATCTGGAAGGCTATTTGTGTTTTAATCTTTCAAGACTCTGGACGAGGACACAGGAATTGCATTCATTTAAACTCCAATAAATACAAACTATAAAAGGCCACGTCCAGACAGACTGATTCCTCGGCTCTGTCGTCTGAATGGAGCCTCTGTCGATGCAGTGGGGGGAACCACACAGAGGCCTCTTACAAAACAAATGGAGGGTCGTTCGTGAAAAACCTCTCTGACGTTAAAACCAAAATATCCTGGAAATGACCTTGTGCTTCAAATGAATGAAGGAGGAAAGCATGATCCAACTGTTCTCAGATGGAAATAAAAATTGGGGAGAAAAAGGAGTTACTACGACTGCTTAAAATCCTTCCATGTGAAAGAGTACTTGATACCAACATACACAATACGAACAATGCTTTGGGTTCTAAGGCCACAGCCGCTATATCGGTGAGACAGAAACATGGAGAGACACGGTGAGAGGAAAACACAGGGAAGAGGATGAGTGTGTGTGTGTGTGTGTGTGTGTGTGTGTGTTTTCCTGCCAGGGTGTGTGTGTGACTAAAGCCAGGCCTGATAGTGGGGAAAAGTGAGAGAGAGAGAGAGTGAGCAAGGAGCGGAGGAAAAAGGAAGCAGATGCTCATGTGTTGGCACAAACATGATATATCCACTCGGTCTCTCACACTCACACACACACACACACACACACACACACAGCATTGCTCAGTTCACAGAAGGAGCAGCAGATGAAAGCGCTCCAGTATTGTGTCAGTGATAGAAAAAAAATCCTCCACTGACCAACAGTAAGTAACGTGCACCTCAAGGCCGCGGAGAGAGTGATTGGCAACAAAATGGAGAGTGTGTGTGTGTGTGTGTCTTGGTAACTGGCTTAACAAATATGCAATATGTTACTTAAGAAGCCAGTGTATGTGCATGGTGATGAGTGAGTAGGAGAAAGTCTACCGAGGTCATGCAAACGCGCAGCCAGAGCAGACGTCAGTCTCCTGGACGGAGGCTGAGGGAAGGAGGAGAGGAGGGGAGACTAAGCCTATAAAGTTATTAAAGTTATGTAAACTGAATGTATAATCCCAACTTTCAATGCGACTATTTTCCTTGATTCCTCAGAGGTGTCTCTGAATAGGAATTCAGCCATCTGTTCATTTGCGTTTTATCTTTCAACAACAATTTCTATTAAAACAAGGGATGCTAAGGCAAACTGGGTAAACAGAGCCACAGGGAAAAATCCAGAGATGTGGCGAATACGCTGCAGAGTGAAACAGGAAATAATGACCTCACAGAGCAATCACTGAAAATACAACCACCAGTCACACACCAGGTTTCTCAAAAATAAAAGTCAAACAAATCTCCAGGGGCGTCAGCAGTGAAAATGAGTGAGGGCGAGCAGTGGATGGTTACAGTGAGCCTCATGCAGGTGACTCGTCTGTGATCCGTCAACAGTGCTCACTTCAAACGTCTCAAAATATACCACAGGCTTAAAGGTGTGATGACAGATAAATGCTTAAGTGAGCTCTGTCATGAGATAAGGAATACGTTTCCAGGAGGAGCTGAGGAGGAGGAGGAGTGAGACAGAGAGGAAGGAGATAAGGGAGGCTGTCCCAGTGGGCTTCTTTGTTGGGCAGCATTGTAGAGATTTAAAGGCTCCTGTCCTCTGTGTGTGTGTGTGTGTGTGTGTGAAGAGAGTAATTGAGCCTCCCTTCATCCAATATTTACCCACCAAACCAGAGCGACCATGCGAATTGTGTTTACTGGAAGTGTCTTTCTTCCTCTTTATCTTTCTTTCTCCTTCCCACTTTCCCCATTCCTCACTCGCTCCCTCTCTCCTGGCAACGAGTCATCATATCAAGATCCAAGCCAGGAGTAAATTGCGCACACACACACACACACAGGGGAAACAGGCCCATCTGTATTGATGATGGCCTAATTTAGATCTCTTTATTGGACTGATTTACGACAGCCTGGCAAATCTGGGCATCTGGACCCAAGTGTGTGTCTTCCTAGTTGTGACTGTGTGTGTGTGTGTGTGTGTTGTCCAGTCAAGCTGATACAGAAAACCGGACACACAATATCCTCCCGGCATCATTTCATTCTTTCTGCTCGTGTTTCCCTACCTCTCTCTGTGAATCAGCAGTCTCCTCCCCACCCCCCGCCCCGTCTTGCTTCAGCACTTTGAGTCCTCGCCCGCTCCGCTCCGGTGATGTCACACGCTGTCCTGAAACATAAAAATAACACCGGTCAGCGAAGCACCGCAACACAAAGACCATGCTAGGCCTTGACCCCGACAAGGGCCAGGACATTTCTGGGTCAAGGTCACTTTGCAATTTAGGATATGGATCCCAAACACTGGACAAATGGAAAGACAGCTCCTAAATTTCTACAGTTTCAACCTTGAATGAATAAAAAGAAGATAAACACTGTAATATCTTAAAATACAAAATCCACAGTTTAATGTCATCCCAGGACAATGCTTCTGGAGATGAGAGCAAATATGAACAACTGAGAGACGGGGGGGTGATGTAATCCAAGAGGGAGAGGACGCCTCAAAGGCACATTCATCTTCAAGATCAAGCTCGGGTTTCAACTTTTATTTTTCCCAGTGGACACTTTCACAGCAGCTATTAAAAACAGCAGCTTGACTTTGGGGCTTCCTTTTATTTTCTTGCAGACGTAAAACAAACACTTTTAGCCCTTTTAAAACTGCATAAGCCGCCGCGACATGCTCCCATCTTTGTTCACGTCTTTGCTCACATCTCTATATAATAAGGCCGTGTCCATTAAGTGATGAGAGGACAGCACGAGAGACCAAAGATTATTTGACGGATTTTAAACTGCGAGGCCAGTTCAAAGGAGGAAATGAGAGAGTCAAAATGATAATGAAAGTGTTTATGGGTGACTTCCTGCTCAATACAACTTCATATCTGGTTTCACCTCCAAATAAAACACTTCAGACGATTGGCTCTGGTGCTGTCTGAAATACAGACTCAAGTTGTGATGAAGTACAAACAGTGAGGAGTCAATCACAACAAGTTCTCACCTGGAAAGGTTAAACTTGGATTTGTGTGTGTGTGTGTGTGTGTGTGTGTGCGCACAGTCGTGTCTGTACTAAAGACAGTGACAGAGGGCCTCATTGAAATAACTGTGGTCTCAAGGGGCCAGCTAAAATGAGAGAGCGACGGTAGGTGAGGGGAGACGGAGTATACGAGAGTCCAGGGAAACATTTAGGGTGGGGGTGTGTGCATGTGTGTGTGGAGGGTGATTCATCCGTTCTGGTGGCGGCTAACCTTGGCGTGTCCTGCCACGCGTGACGGGGTTACACCAAGACAGCACTCTGCTGTCCTCTACACAGGCCACTGTTAGTTTGTTGGGGTGTTTGGGAGCATGTGCTGCCCTGTGTGTGTGTGTGTGTGTGTGTGTGCTTTTGCACCATGAAAACACAACGACGTGGAGAAATAAGCGGGGGGTAGTGTCTATGATCTTGCCACAGGGGAAAGGGCAGAAAAAGTAATAAACATGTCAGTGTTTTGCTGTGATACCTACAAGCACATATGCAGCATCACACACACACACAGCCTTGTTATGACAGAAAATGTATGCCTGCACCTGCACGGGTAAAGGACAATTGGAACACACACACGCAGGGTCTGTTAAGAAAGGGGAAGAACAGTGAGAGGAAGTTTCACCACTAAAGAAGAACCTGTGACAGGAATAGAAATACGTGCACACCTGAAACACACGACCACTGCGCCCTGCAATCCAGTTCCGTCTCACAATTACTTTTCTGAAAATGTTATATTTGTTCTCACTTTCAAAAGCTCACACACAGTCATTCATTTAAAAAGTATCCTACATGTGTTTCTGCTGAGACCGTAGACATGGCTCTTTAGTTGTGTACGATCTGAATCCTGACTTCCTGTCGCCCTCAGGTCCCTGACCGATTCCTGGAGGTGGCCCAGGTAACTCTGCGGGAGTTCTTCAACGCCATCGTGGCAGGCAAAGACGCCGACCCCTCCTGGAAGAAGGCCATCTACAAGGTGATCTGCAAACTGGACAGCGAGGTCCCGGACGTCTTCAAATCCCCCAACTGTCTACAAGAACTCCTCCATGACTGACTAGGGTGGGGGACGAGACACGGCAAGCGAGACAAACGCGCGCGGACTGTGAGAAGACTGTGAGGACTCGTCTCCAGAGCAGCGCGGTCGGGTTGAGGTCTTCAGTTTGACAATGCAGAGACTTGAAGTTGTTCTACTCAGCGGCTCCCGGTGGAGGTTTTGCTGGTGGTTGTTTTTGGTCAGCCCATCTTTTAAAAGACAAGCCTGCCCACGAGATGTTTTATAGAGAAAAAAATAATCTCCCTCTTCTTGTGAGTGGGATGATCCTCAGATTAACAAATCCCGCAGAGACTTTTAGGAATTAAAAGCAGAACGGTGAGAATTGAATATCCTTGCACTTACAGAAAAGCTCCTCCCAGCCTGAACCCAAACCCCCTTCTTTCTCCTGCACCTCGTCCAAGCTCACTCTTCATCCTGCTTCACTGATGAAGAGGAACCTGGGTTTGGGAGCGAACTAAGAATTAAGATGATAATATATATATTAAAAAAAAATCTTTTTATCGTGGATGTTTTTAAGTTACATGGACATTTTGGAAAAAAAATTGATGTTTCTGTATTTTTTCTCCTTTGTATAAGCTTGCACCTCTTCAGCCACACACACACACACGCACACAGAGCACAGTAGCAATTCCAAAATCCCCAAAAAACAGACGTAGTTGTTTTCCTTCATTCCTCCAACTCTTTTTGCTTCTTCCTCTTCTAACTGTTCTTAGAGTTCCTGGGTGTTTGTATCGACTGTGCCCCCACCACCCCACCACCCCCAATGTCTGGCTCATGTTGCATTCAGGTACTAAGAGCAGTGACTGAAATAAAATCCTACCAGACGATCCGTGTTACGATTTTAAAAGTGAAAAATCAGAAACGATGATGTTAATAATGAGATTATTCCAAACTGTTAGAACCCAAATTAAAGAGCGACCCATTCTCCTAATCTCAACCCCCAAACCCCCAGCATTTTTACACACAGTTTCACAGAAAGACTGTTTTGTATGTTTTCTGTATAAAACTTTTTGGGCCTCTGGTTTTAACACTGTCAACAATCAGGTGTGTTTTAAAAAAAATAAACTTGTATTCCCCCCCTCCCCCGTCGTCATCGAAAGCGAGAAACCCGCAGGATGAAAGCGTGGTTTTCAGATACCGCTCTCTGCTCCGGGTGAACACGAGGGGCGGCTGCACCCGGCGGGTCGTGTGTGAAGTGTTGAAGGTTTTAACAGCAGAAAAAAAAAAATAAAAAAAGATGACATACAAAATGCTGATATTTGTAGCTTGTATAGATGTAATAATTACTCTGGTCACTCTGATACTTTTATTATTTATAATTGAAATACTTATTCCTATTAATGTTATGATGATGACGATGATGAAGAAGAAGATGATGATTAATGCTTGCTACAGATATGACCAGTGGTTTACTCATTGTTTATCCATCACACTGCAACATGAAATAAATTATTCTTTGAAAAAAAAAAAGTCAGAGTGGATGTTTTTTTTTTTTTTTTGGAGTGTGTGTACCTTGTGTTTGCACTCAGCCGAGGTGCAGAGGGCATTGACCTGTTTGCAAACGCCTGCCCACACACACCAAATCACCATCAACCCAGGCGGTAACTAGGCAACGTGATGGCCACTTTAACTCCGTCCATGGCCTCCCTCCACCCTTCTCTCTCTCTCTCTCTCTCTCTCTCTCTCTCCTTCTGGATTCTGTAAAGGGGACATGTGATCCCTTGTTGTTGTTGCTGATGAATTGAAAAGAGGAGTGCTGTGTGATTATTGTCAGCACAAAAGCCTCAAAAAGCTGCTGACGTCTAGATTAGCCAGTACAAAGACACAGGGACAGACAGACAGACACACACACACACACACACACACACACACACACACACACATATACACACAAAGACATAGGTACAGACTTGAACTCACATAAAGGTGCACACACACACAGGGACAAGGCCCGTCTGCCCGTCTGCCCTCTGTCCTCTACCCCGTCTCTGTTCTCTCTCAGCCCTCCATCACTGATATCACTCGCACCCTTTTTTCCTCCACCTCTCCTGCCTACTCTTCACTTCCCTCCTCGTAGCTTTTATTCCATCCACCCTCCTCTCACACCACTTACCTCCCCAACACACACACACAAACACTCGCTGTGCCCTCTGTGTGTTGGCGCCAAACACTAACTGGCATCACACAACGCCAGCCACCATCACCAGCATGGGACAAATTGCCAGCACTCAATGTTCCTCTTTTTTTTTTTCCTCCCCTCCCTTCTCTCACTCTTAAAACAAGGTGTGTAAAAACAATGGCGAGAAGAACAGTGCTTAAGTTTAAATAAAATTGGGATGTGGCAGCGCTTGCATGTAATAATGCAAATATTGCCAGAGGTATATAAAAAGGCGATAATTGCATAATAAAGCTGTTTATAACCTTGTAAAGCAACACCTCCTGTAATTATCCTGTTTCTATGAAGATGGTTTCTACTCTGCAGATGGGAATAAAGGTAAAAACAGTTACTACGACAAGGTATGGACAGGAATATAAACACAGGGGTAATTGTGGTATTATTCGGTATATAATCTATAATTTAAATTTAATGAGATTACACGTGTTATAAAGGACACTAAACAAAGTATTTATCCTTTACCTGAAGCTGGATCTTTGGTGCCTGATTCCTAGTTAAGTCTCCAAAGTTTTCCTGTGATTCAAAAAGGTCTGGTGTTTTATTTACTGACAAAATTTTTCTGCAGTTAGTCGAACAGCGGGTGAGGGGGGCTCAAACATTTAACTTTCAGAAAATCCAAAGTACAGAGAGGACAATAAGGTGGGTCTGCGTTGCTCAATCTTGTTGTTAATGGTATGCAGGACTAAACCAAACACAGATGGACATAATAAAGACACGTCATAAAAACAAACCTGTTGCACATTTCAGCTTAAAGGATAAAAACATCACAGACATACAGACGGACCGAGATCAGCAGCATCTCGTGCATTAGCTTCCACTGCCATTTGGGGGGGGGGGGGCTGAACAGGAGGTGGGGTCACTCTTTGCTCTATATGATCACACACACACACACGTGCCGTCTGCCTGTGAAAGCACATCTGAGCAGCGTAACAATAAAACAGCTGTGTTTGTGTTGGCCTGCTGATTGTTTCATTCTCAATCAGCCCATCGTCCTCGCCGCGCAGACACAAACAAACTCGCTGTCCGCGGAGATGGCACGACAGCGATACATCTTGGGTAATAGCCGGCGTTATTATGGAGGAGGGAGCGAGTTTATTATGGAGAAAATCTCCCCGCAACATCATTCTAATAGCTTTAACTGCCACCGCTGAGCGGACCCTGTGTGCGTGTGTGAGATTTCTTTATTCACATCCACTGTCACGGCCTGAGATGAAGCACTTTATTTACAAAGCTACAAAATCTCTATTTCTATACAGAGAATAATCGCACCAGAGATCACTGCTGTAACTGCCATCCAATATCCAACAGCAACATTCAAAGAGTTTTATTTAGTTAACGGCCAATTGGTTTGCATCTCTACTCTGAAATCAACTCCTACATCTGCTACCTGCACGCACTGGGTTGAACTATCTGTCAATCACACAGTGCATGTGATGATCTATTGTTCCCCCTATCGGACAGTCATTTATAAAAAGACAGCAAACTGTTTTCAGACAGAGACTGCCTCATCCACAGATCACCTCGTGTGACCTCACCCTGACCTCTCTGAGGTTTTTACGGCGTCTAATTTCAAGACATCGTTCGAACCCTGACTGATTGGACTGGAGCAGGACGCTCTTGGCCTCTTGAACAGACTTTAATCAGCCAGCGCTGCATGTTCACTTGGATCAGTTCTTTAAGATGGCACCCAGGTGGATGAAGCTAATTGTTGTTTAGAACAGCTGCCCCCACAGCGTTTTCACTTCCTCCTCCCAGCATGCTCGGCATATCTCTGTTCCCCCGACAGGTCAGGCTTCTTCCATTCCTCTTCTAAAAAAAATAACCCAGGTGTGGAAAAGTTCTCCTTCTATCCATTAATTCTCAGAGTCAACCGCTGTTTCATAATCTGTCCACTGATCAATCATCTTTTCCTTTTTGTATCCATCTTTACATCCAAGAATCCTTCCCTCCGCCTTCTTTTTTATCCCCCTACTCACTGACATCCACCCCACCTCCCTCATTCCTCCCATCATCCCTCCATCTCTCCTTCCATCAGCGGTCTGTTCGCTAATCAAACACCATCTGTCCTTCCATCCCCAACCTGTCAGGAACAGCTGCCAGCCGCGCTCTTAACAACACTTTTAACAACCCTGCCGTATCTTCCACGGCCCGCCGCCTGTACCGGGCGGACGCCACCGATCAGGGCCACCGATCTGGGCCGCCGCCTCCTTTGCAGTCGCCCGCAAGCGCAGCGGACACAGGTGCGATCGACAAAACCAATGGAAGTGTGGCCTGTTGGCGGAGAGAGGGAGCTGTAACTGGAAATGGCTGTGAGAAAAGAGTAGGAGGAAAACTTCAACTGGCCTCTTGTTGAACCTAAGTGGCAACGTTATGAACTGTGGGCAAAGAAAATAAAAATATTCGGGAAAAAGAGGAATAATGAGCTAGCAGAAGGTATAAACCGAGAGATAAAACAAAGGAGAGATGGGGCACGGTAAACGAGTGGAAGTCTAAATAGTAATCAAGGGAAGAATCAGCCGCCTGCTCAAAAAAGGGTTTGGAGCTAATGGTGGGAAGTAAAAGCTCCCAACACACACACACATACACGAATACAATTTTACACACTGTACAATCACCACGAGCAAACAATCATAAGAACACAATCATCTTCAACTCATTCAACCATAATGGTTTTCCTCAGACAAATAACACGATCATCCCTCACGCGTGCATATCACGGATGTGATCACGCAGAAACACAGTCATCAAACACACACGCTGCGCAAACTGCACTGCTGTTGTCGCGAACATGCCAAGACATTTTCAAGTGTTATATCCTGAGGAACTTCCCAAACCAATCATTGGCACATAGGCCAGATGTTCACTGGCGCTTCAATACAATGTTCTCCTGGCACACGCACGCACCCCCACACACACACACACACACACACACACACACACACACACAGCCTGGCATCTCTGTCTCCCTCTCCCTTTACGCATATGAGCATTCGATATGAGACCGAAACGCCAAGACTGCACTTTTTCATCACACAAAGGGGATGAGAGGGGGAGAAAGAAGTAAAAGGGGGCAACGAAAGGACAGGGGAGAGACAGATGGAGTGAGAGAAGACAAAAAAAAAGAGTCAGTGAAAGGCTGAGACACATGCGAGGGCAGAGACAGAGACAAAGTTGACACCGACTGCAGCAGCGGTGGCTGCAGGTGCTTCAGGTGATGTGATTAAAATGCCTCACCATGCCACCTAGTGTTCCCACAATGAACACAGTCGTCTCTGTTTTTTGAGGAAGGACAGACCTTTCACTGAATGTTTACATTCAAACCAACATTTCAACATTCAACTACACACACTAGCAGATGGATTGGATGCTTTGCATCAACTGTTGTGCTTCAGATATATTCATATTTTTAGATGATTTGAAGCTGAATATCAAAACAAACATTACATCCTATACTCAATGTATCCTGTATCCTGTATGTATCCTGATAGATTGCTGTTCCATTTTGCTACGCCTCACGTCTGCTGTTTTGAGCTTAAACGTTCACATACGGGAGCGAATCATCTGAAAAATCTGTTGTATGTGAGGAAATGCATCAGCAGATTAATTTTCCAGCTAATGCGCCTCCCTTCCTCTGATTTAATTTAGAAAAACAAAAAGCTGCGGCCGGTTTGTCAAAAAGCAACAAAGTGGATTCATTCAAAGCTTGAGGAATAACAGGAATTAGTTAATTAAAAATGTTTTGAAGACACATGGAAATCATCTTTTGCCGCAGCCTCTCCCTTTCAACGGATACACCTGCCGAGTAAAGCCATTATAAGCACAAAACGTGCAAGTTGAAACCTGTGACTGCAGCAAAGATTTCATCAGAGGCACTACTAGACAAAGATTTCAACTTTCCATATACCAGACGTCCTGAGGGCAGTGAGTGGACACCCTGCAAGGTTAAAATTCAACCAGCGGGGAGAGGAGACGTCTGGTGTGGCGATCAATCCGGGCTCACACAGGGCACATGCAGGGGGTGGGGGGGTTCACACACACACGCACTCTCAGCATCTGCTTCAAACCACACACCCTTGACGGAGTGTGCCGGCCACGTGTCTCATGTCCAATAAGGGCATTCAGTCTGTCAATAAGAGCCTTTCAAGAATACCAGGGGTTCCATCAGCTGACACAAAAGAACAGATAATAGAGCCTCATCTGCACACACACACACACACACACACACACACACACTCCCACAGAACACACAAGAACTCATTTCCCCCTCACACTTTGTCCTTTAACCAGACTAAAATGGAGAGAAGCCTGGGGCCGCTCCATTTTAATCCACATTACCTTCCCCTCCTGACCTCCCCCGACTTACACATGTTTCTTTTTTGTCCTCTCTTTGTCTCGCTCTTGTTTTTTTTCCTGCTGACTTTCTCTGTCTTCAGTCTCCTGTAGTGAAATATAAGTGTGCGTATTGCCCCCAGGTTTTTTAGCCTTGCCAAGGTGGATATGTTTTCACTCCTGTCCTTTTTGGAAAAACTAAAAAAAGATGGATTTCCATAAAGCTGAATTAATTAGGTATGCATCACGGCCTATTATATTATAGTGCTTTAACATTTTAAATTTGTCATTTTTATGAATTGATGCCCCCCCCCGAGAGCGAGCACTTGTAAATGTAATCTTAACCTGACCAACAAATTTCATGCAGACAAAAGATGGGCTGGCCTTGGATGAAGTGACTGCACCAGAACATCCAGCCCAACAGAAGCGTCCTCAAGCAAAAGAGCATCGCAGCACAGAGGAGTTACAAAAACAAATGATCAGTCAAAGATGTGCGTGTCTGTAGTTTCACCTAAAAAATGTTGTATCCTCGTATCCTGTAACAGCACATGGACCAAGACCCGATTCAGACGTAACCCCCACCCCCCCGCCTGGGTGCAGCCTTGAGCTGAGAGTGAACCTTTAGACTTGAGGCGTGGAGCAGGTGCACTCGCATGCGGGTTTAAATGTTCTCGGCAGTTTAAGCTGTGTCCTTTTGTTAAGACCCCAGGGTGGGCCAAGGAATTTCATTTATCAAGAAATGGATACGGCTCCTGGAAGAGCCCTCTTCAGAAATACACACATACTATAAATAACTACAGTCAGACAATGGGGAGCGGGCCCGTGTGGAACTGCTTACTTACTTACTGAAGGAAGAGAGGAGGAGAGTTGGCACAACGAAAATGAGTAGAAAACAGGAGGACGGGGGGCTTGGTAAAGGAGGAGGAGGAGAAGACACAGAGGGGAAGAATCCCGGGCCTCCTCTGCTCCTCTATTCACACACTTGAAATACACAGTGCGGCTTCTTTGAACACGCAGTGGTCGAGGTTCACCCACAGGTCAACCAGGGCAGTGGGTGAACACAACATGGAAAATAAAGTGTGTGCACAAACACACATGGACACACACACACTTGCGGACAGCTGTCAGTTGGCAGCTAAGCAGGTCTGATGTGAGACAATGGGGCTGGAGGAGAACAGGGAGAAGTTTTATCGAGGTTAAAACAAGGTTAAGCTGCAAGGTTGGCATGTGCCACGATAAATCAGCAGCAGATATGCCAGGAATTTGATGTGTGTTTATAACACGTTAACATGTGCCATCAACAATTCTTTTTTTCCAGCCACAGCGAACAAACTGATCCACAGAAGGGTGCCCATGCACGGCGCACTGCACTGGAACCAGTAACGCTGAGCTTCATCTCACATATTTTAACTTTAATTGAACTTTCCAGATTGTCGATTCAAGATTGTGACAGCGTCTTTGTCTCCAACAAACAATAATCCCATAGATGTTCTCCACGCATGCCAGTACATCACTGGGCTTTTCTGCAGCACATGACCGAGTAACGCTCTTTTACTGCCCCCTGTCTTTTCTTGGATGATTGAAAACCGAGAGGACGAAGACAGACGCAGGGTTTTGTTTCCAGATGGAGAATCTAAGAATCTAAGCCTGTGACAGGGATGAGAGAGATAAACATATGATAATGAAATATTATGGAAATATTTGAAAGATTACAAAGCTGTGGCTTTAAGGATCGCTGCAGATTACAGCAGTGGGGGGGGGGCAGGGAAAACTAAAACGGATTCCCTGACATTGCCATAGTAAGACATTAGGAAAAGTCAGAGTGAATCCAGGTCTGAGTCTGAAATCACTCAATAAATACTAGAGAGCTGTTTTTGTATTGGAGTCCAAATAGTTAGTGAAGTTATTTTATACAAGGCAACAATAACGATTGGAACATCGCCCGCTGTGCTCTTCTCAAACCAAATTTCAAAGATGAATTCTGGCACTGCTCTTAAACTAAGAACACATGTTGGGAATTAGAACAATAAAAATAAAATAAATCATAAATATAATCTGAGTTTAAGCATTCGGTGACCTGAAGGCATAATCTCCCCAAAGACCACTCAGTTTTCCTCGACTAATCTCACCCTTCCTCATCCTCACCCCCTCTATCTTCAGACCACAAGCTTGTTCTTACACACACACACACACACATGCTGGTTCCAGCTATTAAAATACAGGACAAACATTCAGGACATGTGTCCACTCTCCATCTAGTCTGTCCCCCAAAAAACGTTCTGAATTTTCTTCAGGCCTGTAAAAGACATTTGAGTGTGGATAGAACCTAAACCAAAAAAATCAAATGGTGCAAATAAAGAAATAAAAACAAGAATGATAGAATTCATGTTGCAAACATTGTTGGCACGTACGCAAACTTGTGCATTATATAAAGCTGCTCTCAGACGTTTGAAGGAGGAGAGCGATAATACAAACTGACAAATAAGATGGTGGCCGCGTGCTTTCTCGATGAGAGCCTAAATTGAGTGGATGCAGGTCGTGGTTAAGCCCGGCTGTGTTCTACCAGGGGGAGCTGATATTCAGTGATTGAATGCAGTGCCATCAGCCCCGCCCCCGCCTGCCCCACTCTCTCGTCATTATAGCGCAGCTTCTCCTTGAGAACTAAATCTACTTATGATTGTTTTTAGATTTCTTTTTCATACATTCCTTGTCATTTTCTTGCAAATAAAGACATAAAAACAAGAATGATAGAATTCATGTTGCAAACATTGTTGGCACGTACGCAAACTTGTGCATTATTATAAAGCTGAGCTCAGACGTTTGAAGGAGGAGAGCGATAATACAAACTGACAAATAAGATGGTGGCCGCGTGCTTTCTCGATGAGAGCCTAAATTGAGTGGATGCAGGTCGTGGTTAAGCCCGGCTGTGTTCTACCAGGGGGAGCTGATATTCAGTGATTGAATGCAGTGCCATCAGCCCCGCCCCCGCCTGCCCCACTCTCTCGTCATTATAGCGCAGCTTCTCCTTGAGAACTAAATCTACTTATGATTGTTTTTAGATTTCTTTTTCATACATTCCTTGTCATTTTCTTTAATTCAGAGCGACAATCTGGACATCGTAATCCATCATGGATTTAACGATTTCCCCATACGCTCAGCCGCCCCTCCCAGAGCCAAATAATCGTAATGATGTAGGACCCAGGTCTTGACTCGAGGGGGATAGAGAAAGAAAAGAGAGATGAGAGGGAAAGAATGGAGGGAAGAATGTGGGATAGAAAAAGCAGCGTGAATGATGTGGTGGGGAGGAGCGGAGGGAACCTGGAACGAGAGGGAGAAGACAAGTTCAAAGAAGTCTCTGATTAATCACGACAAGGAATAACACAGAGTTGTGTGTCCCAAAAAATGTTGCCCAAGCAGTTTAGCCATCCCCACCCTCACCCCCACCCTCCCTCTGCCTTGATAGTATTAGAAAAATGAAAACTAAATCTTTAGATTAGAAAGATTGGAAAAATTGAATTATGGCGGCTGTGCGAGGTCTAGTGGATCAGCGAGAGCCAAATCTTCATCTCTGACGGACAGGGAGGAGGAGGAGGGGTGAAAATGATGAAAAATGAAATGGGGTGTATCTGGAGGGAGGGAGGAGAGATAAGAAGCTGGGGGTCATCACCTGTGCACTCAGGCTTTTCTTTCAATCCCAAATCCAACAATCAGTTTAAGCTTGGACTGTAAAACACAATGACCCCCAGGAGGGGCGGGTGGCCCCACAGGGCCCCGCACGGCCCAGCCCGGCACTTTCGATGGTACTGCTGGTTTCAACAAGTGGAATTCAAGACTGTTAAAGACAGAAATGAATAAAAGCGAAGATCTTTGTGAAGCACGGCAGGTTTGAAGGAAGTTTCGATGCCCAGAATTACTTCCCCATAAAACTAGAAGATAATAGAAGGTGACTGTCAGGTCTAGGAGATAATCATGCCACGTCTGTCTTTAGTTTACTTAGTTCTGCGTTTCCTGTTTTATTTTGAAAGCCGGTTTGTGTTTCCTTCCGTTGCTTTACTTCCTGTGTTTGATTATCTGATCACATTCACCTGTTTCCCATTAGCTGGGCCGTGTATATATTGTCCTCACCTCCCTGTCCATGTTGCCAGATGGTCTCACCTGCCACTACGACAACCTCAAGCCTCAGTCATTGCCTTTTGCCAAGCCTGGATTTGTTTGTACTTTGATTTGAGTTAGAGCCTCTCTTTATGAGCCTTTCCCCCCTGCTGGGTGATTTTCAGTTCCTTTTAAAATAAAAGGACTCTCATTTTGACCTTTGCCTCTTGAGTCGTGCTTTTGGGTTCAGACCTCCGCTCAGACGTGACAGTGAATTTTGCCAGTAGAGGCTAAGAACCCTTATCTCTCAAACAGATGGTACAATCCAACATCTAATAGACACACACAAGCCGAGCACTGGCATTTTGTGTTTGTCATCAGTCATTATTTCTATGTTTTTCTAGTAAAAGAAGAAACATTATTTCATAGAATATATCTAATAATGATCCAATGATGCACTTTTAGGTCATTACACATAGTCATCGATTAATATGGAGCATGTGTACTAAGAGTATGTAAGTGTTAAAGTATGCATCCATTACAATGAATAAGTTACAAACAGCATCTTTTCACCTCGCCTCATCACTTTCATCCTGATTCTGACACAGTGGGGTCCTCTAGTGGCGAAATAGGGATTTACATGATTTACAGCCACCTCCAAAGTAATTCCCCTTTGAGATTAATTCAAATGAATCTTTCAGCTTTATCACCTGGTGTTGGATTCAGGAGATTATTCCAAAAAGGAAAGCATGTTGCACCACCTTCAGGTAGAGAGGAGGGATGGAGGGGAGACACGCTGCAGACAGAGGAGGGGGGACAATTGCTGTAGCAGTTCCACACACCCTCCAGCAGATGTCCACACAGACCAATGATGTAAACACCGCTCAGTTGCAGACTGTCACTGGATCACATGATTCCCATGTTGTTATGTAATCACTCTTAGATGTGTGGTTGGAGAAGATAAACAATTGATTTCAACTTCACCATTATCAGTCACTCCCGACTGATGGATAGTCAACTGGTTTGGATCTCAGTGACCTCTGCATCTTCACTAACTGTGGCCACATCACTCTTTCAAACATCTGTGAGAGAGGAGGAGAGAGAAGATCTGATGTGTGGACCACCAGGGGCCCTCAGCGATCTGCAACCATCCATGTCTGTGCCAGACAGCTGCTGGGCCCTGTTATTCACAATCAGCTGTGAGCGGATGCAAAAGCTATTTCTGTGTTTTGTCACGCAATCCCAGCAGCTATGTTTGGCGGCTGCTCGCACAGAAGCCGCGGCCACGGTGTCCAAGAGGCAGTGTGTGCTGAAGCCACCGAGCGGCTGATTGATGCCTTTCGACTCGTGAGGATTATTGAGTGACAGGGAATTGAAAGGGAAAAATAATGTACGGTTTGTTTCTGCTTCCAGCTGCCTGGCTCTTTTCATCAATTTTCACCACTTCATTCATTCTTCTCCTCACTCCATCATTCATGGCCAGCACAGAGAATTAAAGCCCCCTGTGGTTCAATCCTCCTCAAAAGGACAGATTGGCAGGCCTCTGCCATGTAGTCGCGATACTGAGACCTGCACGCAGGGGCTTATGCAATCGACTGTACGAGGCCTCCAGAGGCTACACGTGCACACATGGGGTGGCTTCTGGGTGGATTCAAACCAGCAACCTCGCAGTCACATCTACTCCAGCTGCCGCCCTCCCTGAGTTATTCCCATTTGCCTTGTGATGAGTGTTTAAATGATTTCTCCCCTGCAGGGTGCGTGAATGTAAAACCAGATTAATGGGTCATTAGAAATGTACCATATTCTTTCTCCTGCTGAATGAATTATGCTTTCCACCCCCCGCCTGCCTGCATGTGTGCATAATGTATTTTATCTGCACTGTTTTGATGAAATGTGGGAAGAAATGTAAATTACCAGAAGCAATTCTATTATTATTTAATGTAATTCAATCATTTAATCCGCGTAGCATAGCATCGATGTTCTACTTCTTTATGCACGCTCTTGTATGTAAGACATCAGACTGTCCAACCTGAGAAGTATCGCAGGTTTGGAATACAAGTATTCAGTTGCCATCAAAACACTTTAATATCAACAAGTAACGTACTACAGCCAGCATTCATGGACTCTATTAAGACAGCGACTCTCTCCCCATCCAAAAGCATGCGGACTGCTCCTTTAAGCAGCTGAACCTTGGCTTTATAACAAAAGATCTTTTCTGCCGTTGGTACTGCTGAGCTCACACATACTCACACAGGCACTTTGTATGTCCCTCACGTTTCCCTACAGCCACTAGTCAGAGAGAGTGAGAAAGGCAGGAAGTGAGGAGCGAGTAAGAGACACGAGTGTGTGTGCGGGAAGGTTAGAGGGAGGCCCAACCAACTGTGGTCTGCGGGAGCTTGCATAACGCGATTAGACTGCAGGAATCTGGGAAAGGAGTCCCATTGTTCATGGGCATGTGAGGCAGAGAGGGAGAGATTGTTGTTTGATGCCATGAGACACAGGGACAGAGCTCAAACACATAGGAACGACAATAAAATGAGGCCTGGGGCAGGATGGACGACACACTGACCTCCTCAAATTCATTTTGCTCTCAGCATACTGTACTTGTTGCTTCTAGTTGCAAAGAACAGGTGGCTTTAAAGCAGCATCAGCATTTTTTAAAATATTAAAACTTCCAACCTGCAGCTGCCAAACAAAGTTGGATACCTGCTGTGGTTCTTTTTGACCTACATGTCCTCGAGGTGTGTGTAAGGGTGCAAGCATGTGTGTGTCCCCCTAGGCTCAGACCTCATCTGTCTATTAATAATTAAACTTTAATGGTCAATATAACCCAAGAGGCTGAGAGCGGTGCAGGGAACTCTGGGGGCTCTTTACACGGCGCTGCAGCACAGGAAGAGGAGAGGGAGAAGAAAGAGAGACGATGACATGGACGTGACAAGCAGGAGAGAAGAGGAAAGAAAGAAATGGAAAATACAGCTGCCTCTGGAAGTGGAATTGTCAAAACTATTGTTATCAAAACCTGGAGAGCTGGACACTGACGAAGAGGGTATCACTTGTGCGTTTGCACAAAGTGAGTATATGGAAGACACACACACACACCAGGATATATTCCAAATAAAACCTGACTCGCAGCAACTTGTTTGTTTTACTGCAGCTATAAAGTCAGACTGGGCGAGGCAGGGCTCTAATTCACGATTTCATCAATCTGCCGCGGGTAGAACGGCCTGAAAGCCGGCGACATCTCCTCACACGGAGAAGCAGCATTATCTTCTAAATATCTCCGCTTTCACTCCAGCCTCACAAATCTCACTCTTACAGAGCAGACAATGGCGGCGCAGAGAAGAAAGGGTGGGGGGTGAAGCTGACGGACGACGGCGGACAAAGGCTCCTTGCAGAGAAAGTTTCCCTGCAATGGTGAGAGTGGTTGTTTGAGGCTGTTTGAAAAGAAGAGTGGGGCCTCTGAATAATGAATCAGTGTCTGATTCTCAGGGTAATGTAAAAGGTGGCTTTCACATCACAGGCTCGGGAAACGGTATAAAGACAAATATTATGGGAAAAAAGCTCTGGGTGTTCAAGCATGCAGATTAAAGTGACACAACCCTGCAGCAGGGCGCAGCTGTTCTTGTGTTTCACATGTGTTGAAATGATTCAGTAAATATAAGCCTAAGTGAAATGTAACCTTCATAACAGAGCTACTCTGTCAGTGTTGTTCTACTGAAACCTCCCTCCTCCACTTACTGCGGGACATTAGCCATCAGTAAATGGATTACATTGGGAAGCCATCTTCCCCAGAGGACTCAGCTCTACAACAACAAACAAACACAAGCAAGCAACAGAGTAATCAACATTCTGGAAGTTTTCCTGCTGATGATGGACTTTTGTTTTCTTTTTCTAATCAAACACTCCACTCCTTCATCATTCGTCTCTCCACCTCCACCTCCTCCTCCGCTCTGCTGACAGTAATGGACCGACCTCAGCGACAAACCCACAGACAGACTGCACCTACACTGCAGCCTCTCTCTCACTTGATCGCCCTAAACTTACTGCGAGCAGCATACAGGATACTGCATCAAGATTCCTAAGTACTCCCTTGTTATATACACTGTTAGGGTTTGATTATTGACCTTTAAAACCAATAATAAACTCCTTTAAACATGACCGACTGGAATAGAACGCATGAGAAGAAAATAAATCCAATGTGACATGGGTTAGTCTTGGTCAAACTTTGATGGGACACACAGTTGCCCTGACACTGATAGCATCGCTTGGCTGCTTCCCGCTCTTTCTCTGCATCCGCCTCTTCCTCCACTGCAGGCGAATGCAGGCAGAGACACACCCATACGACGACATCACGCCCTGCAGCAGATCGAGGCAGGGTCCGCATGAGTGTGAGCGAACAAGAGAAAGAGGGAGCGTGTGCGCAAATGAGATAGAAAGGCGAGTTGCTGCAGAGAGAGACGGAGAAATGGGAGAGTAGAAAATTGGTGTGTTTGCAGGACAGATCAAACTGGAGGCCTGCCAGTCACTGCAGTGGGTTTACTGCCACTTCTGAACTGCCTGAACAATAAAGCAACAGTGGAGGGCTCTAAAGCAAAGAGAGGCCATCAATCCAAACTGCTGAATGCTGCCGTTTAGTCGCCTCCGCCCTGATGGATGTTGGACTTTTATTGCCTCTTTATGCTTGTGCTTGCTCAGCTCCTTCCCAGGGACTCAGCAGAAACCTACCGCCCCCCCCCCCCCAAAGAAGCTTTAGGTATAAAGTTAATTATTCTTCAAGTTGGTGTTGCAGGGCACCGCCCAAAGAAGGTACAAATAGGCACAAAAGGTCTTCAGTATCCGTCTATTTCAACAACTAAACTAATCCCCTCAAATCCAACTCATGCACTAAATATGTAGCTCATATGCAATCATGCTTTAACAGCAACTCCACACACCCACACACACACACACTACGGGAAGGACCCCAGCTGTTATATTCATGTGAGTAAAAAAACAGCATGCCAGTATGCATGTGCAAATGTTGCGCTGAGTGTGTGTGTGTGAGTGTGACTCAGCTGCATCCCTCACTTTCCATTAGATTTCTCATGCATCCATAATGCAGCCCACATGCATGCAGAGAGCTGCTCTGCCAGGGGAGGAGAGCCACTCTCGCTCCTGTAGCAGCTGGATCACTCCAAGCACATGCATCCTTTCTGTATACAATCTACAAATGCAGCCACCTGATGTGGGGGGGGCTGCTACAACCACACGTCACCCCTGCCTGTCTATAGATCATCAAACTGTCCGTGTTTTATTGACTGACTATCGTAACGTGATGGGAAACTGGGCAGATACACTGCAGAGAGGGATGCAAGGAATTCCTTGCAAACTACAAACTAAGATCGTAGACGGTCCTGACCCATTAAAATACACTGAGCCATTAAATCCATGGCTTTCAGAACATCGGTGCTAAATCAGGAGAAAGGATTCAGGGTTGGTGTATTCTGCACCTTGGTTTGGGGCAAGAGTGAAGAGCAGGATGAGTATGAGTGTGTGAGTGTGAGTGTGTGTGTGTGTGTGTGTGTGAGTGTGTGTGTGGGGGGGGGATCTGTTTTCTGGGTTTGTTACTACTGTTTATATCTGCCTCTGCAACACGCCGCGGGGGAATTAATTAACTTAATCAGAGTGGAGCGCTTTCATGCTTCTCCAAAAACCTGAGTGCAGCGTATAGGTGGGATTTCGGCGCACGGACGCGTGTCTGGCGGCCTCTCTTGTATTGTTTGTTTGATGCACGCTAGGAGCCGGGGAGACAGTCTGCCATGGCGATAAAAATACACACGAGCGCAGTCCCGGTGATGTTAAAGAATAGATGTGGAGATCTGCGCGCGTGTACAGATGCAAAACGATCAATCATCTGATGTGGTTCATACAATTAAATGAACTGTGACATACTTAGGTGTGTAAAATCTGATTAGCGAGTTGGATCGATGGCAAAGCCTCCTGCCTGCACAGTGCACGCGTCACTAGTACCAAACTCCAGGATGTTTAACTTACATGCATCAACACAGAGTGCAGAGTTCAGAGTTGACCACCCCAGCGAAAGAGACGAAAACATGCAGGAGATCCGTTCAAAGTTAGCTACGTTTACAAGATGCACAACTATTTCCTGTTTGTTTACTGAGCAACAGCGCCCTCGTGTGGCGGCGCATTTCGTTCGGCTTGGTTTCGTGAACTTTCAAAAGAAGAACATGTCAAACTTTAAGTAAAATGATATAAGTATTTCAAGATAAAAAAATAAAAAAAAGACAAGCCATACACAGGCAGACACATCTCCTAGGAGAGAAAACAACAGCCAATTTTTAACGATTTCTGCAAACCAAACCCGCAGGCATCCCTCGCCTGAATGCTTCCTTATTGCACATGCGTCTGACCCACATAACCTCCTGCTGCGCTCCTCATACAAATCCAACTTTACTACTTAAATTTCTAGAAACAGCCAATGACAACAGCCTCTGCCATTCCTCTGAAAAGGAGAAAACAGTATATGAGAGTGAGAGAACGCGTTCCCATTATTGACTATTAGAGGCGACTGCTGAAGTTGCCGTACAGCACTTAATGTCTCTGCCTCCTCCTCGGCGTTACAGTGGAGGAGGTAATGAAGGAGCAAATGAGGGGAAGAGTTAAAAGGGAGAGAAAGATGGGACAAGCTGCCTTAGGCGAGAGAGCAGTGCATGCAAGGCGAGCAGCGGGGATGGTAAATTTTTCAGCAGCTATTCTTTTCAATTCCGACAATTACGAAACAGAAAGAGGAGGAATCACACAAGCAATTTTCTTTTCCTGCTTCGAAGTGCGGCCCATCCTCCATCTTCATCTTTTCCTCCCCCTCTTCCCCATCGTGCCCCTTACACCCTCTCCATCTTCCTGTCCTCCCCCACCCCTCAAGCTCATATAGCCCATCCTGCTCTTGTTTTCACGCCTCCATGGATTCTTCCTGTGCCTTCATCTCCTCACCTTAATCCTACTGTTTCCCCAGTGGTGCAGTTCCCCATAGTGCCACTGACAGTTTAATGGTTGCTCTCTCTCTTTTTATTTGCTCTTTTCTTTCCCCCACTCTCATCCCACTTCTCCTGCTTGTGTTTGCTTTATCCCTCAGTCCGTTGTTTATAATTCATGAATCTGGCTCAGAGAGAGAGGGGAAAAAAAAGAAATTAAGATGCACCCGCAGCTTCAAGAGGACCCCACGTGTGTCTGGCTACCGCTGGGCTCTGCAGACAGATTCTGCTGCTGTGCGCTTCGCAGGACATGCGACTGCTTGAGAGAGAATTACAGGGTGATGGAGCAGAGCGGAATGGTTGGGGAATGCTTTACACAGGAACAGACTACAAAACTACTAAGTGTGAGCGACAGAGTTCTCCAGAAACAGCTGTCGACGCGTCAGCAGGAGGCACAATCACGGAGACGCAAAACGTGAATGTGTCACATTTACATGTGAGGGTCAACATGAGCATCTGCTTGGCTCAAAGCAGCTTTTAAGGTGCACATAAATGCACTTTGTGTGTGTGGTTACTCACTGTTCGCTGAAAGGCTTTGAAAATCTGACAGGCGTTTCATAATCAGAATTGACATTAAACACATATGCCTTTTAATAAACATCGCACTGTACACCGTGCTCGCATCCTGCCCAGCCCACAGCTGCTCCTGTCCCCGTAACACGGACTGACACCCGCCCACACACTCAGCTACTTTGAATGTGCCAAGTGTTATTCATCAAGCAGTCACGTGCCACTATGATTTGCAAAGATGGGCCTGTTCCATCAATATGATTGAGAACCATGTGAGGAGGGCCTGTCAACGCGTTAGACGCCATTCAAACTTGAGGGGCGTCAGCAATAATGATGAAAAGGTTAATGTACGTTGAATTTCAATGAATTATTTTTCTCATTAGATCACTTTGGGCGTCCGTCAGCACACCGCTTTCCTTCTCTCTGGCGGGCGGAGCGGCGGCGTTATCGCACCTTGTAAATACTGTGTCCACTCTTGAGGCTGTTTGAAGCAGCTTCAAAGAGTTTCCAGTCGCTCTGAATTCAATCCATTCAAAGTGGCACATGAAACGGCTTTTCAGGGGCTAAAAATAGACACCCCCCACCACCAGCGTTCTCAATGATCGTCAGTAATAGCACATAAGAAAACCTTGGGAGCGAGTGAATGCAATCCGATTGTCCCTCCCGCCCACGTTAGTTAGTTGCTGGGGAGAACCAACCCACCGCAGCTTCTGAACACTGTGGACGTAATTAATACATCTGTGGAAATGAAAGGATAGAAAGGACATTGTTGATGTGATGATTCTGCAAAGAAAACACAGGATCGTCTGCAGTGTATTTTGGTCCTTACTGTCCTAGATTTTGGGACAGTGCTGTTAGCGGTTGGTCATAAAGTGGCTGCTGAGTGCCAGGTTCGCCTTCTGTTCTCGTTGTTTCACCAGTGAATTAACAGATGGCGGCATGAGGGAAGACAGACCTGGTCTTTAGTGTTAATATTCTCACTCAGAGATTTCTCTAGGTCCTCATGTCTTTATTCTCATGAGGGGAAACAAATGCCTTGATGGATTCGATGAAATTGAATATGGATTAATTTCACTACAGTCTTCAGGCCCTATGACTTTCAATGTGGCAAGAGGGACCTGTGACATAATGTGGTGAGGCAGGGCTCTCTCGGTCCACTGGGACTCTCATGATGCCTCCCACCTCCTGGTAAACACGCTGCTACCGGCTAGGTGAGGCAACATCTAAAAATAGCACTCGTTGGGCCTTCCACGCCCACACACGCACACACACATGCATTAATGCATGCAGTGACACATGCATGCAATATGAACACACGTAGATGCACTGCTACTGCACAGACATGCTTTTGGGCAGCTTTCTCCTCAACTGTACTTCCCTCCATCTCCCCTTGGCAGCCGTGCTCCTGCTCCTCATCATATGCTCCGTGACAGATGGTGGATATGATAATTACCAAACAGACTAAACAGAATGCACAAAATATAATAACAACCCTCAGTGAATCTCTCTCTCTCGCTCTCTCACGTATGATTTTGCACCTCAGTCTGACAACTTCTTTTCCAGGAGAGAAACAGAAATCTCAGACACGGTCAACTGAGGCACTCTTGTGGAAACATGCATGCGCCTCACATTTATGATGGTAGAGCCCCTCTATGATCACAGTCTCCCCAGAATAGGAAACTACTATCTTTTAAGGAACCAAACATTCCGTACAAAACAGAGGTTTGGTGCCAAACCAACGGCGCACAATTCCTCCCTCTGTCCTCGTGCACTGCACTACGGTCACAACTGCCCTATTTTAGTCACGCAAAAATAGGTCATAGTCTCAATCGACCTGGGTAAACTGTGCACGTTGGCAAATTGCAGCGGCTATAGATTGTCTGCAAACAACTATTCAACCATAAACGCTGACAATTCAATAATACATGATTCTCAAAGGAGGAATAATGATTATGTTTTGGTGTTGGCTGGAAAGAGATATCTCAGCTTGGGTCACAGGAAAGAGAGATGAGCTCCTCAAACCCTATGACAAGAATTAATTGGTCTGTGATTGATGACTGAAAAAACCATCAGCTGATGAATCCATGATGAACGGAGTCAAGCAGCTCTAACCAGCCAGATTTCCATCTAGTTTGTTTCTGGCCATATTTCATAATTAAGCCCATGATAAACCTTGTCTGCTCTGCTATCTCTTTGCCTCTCAAACTTTAATGAGGTTCTCATGGAGCGAGGCACATCGTCTCGTCTAGAAGAAAAAGAAGATGTTTTTTTAATTGCTTCTTCATGGGCGTATTTGACGTGACACCTCTGGTTTCGGGTGAGCAGACGTGTCTCCTGCAGCTTCATACTCTAAGTGCTGCAGAGGTAATTCTTATATCGCCTCCAGGTGAAGCTTAACTTGTCTGCCTACCCTCACTTCCTCTTTTTATCTCTGGCCTTTTGCTCCTTGCACTCCCCCCCCCCCCCCCCCCCCCCCCCCCCCCCCCCCCCCCCCCCCCCCCCCCCCCACACACACACTCTGCTCCAGTTTCTCTCCTCCCCATCCCCCACCACCCTCCCTCCAGGCTGCAGTGCAATATTTCATCATTACAGCAGAAATAATTACTCTTCAACTTTTACACATGTGCAACGTGCACACTGCAGGAGCAGAGCAGACACCCAGTGCAGGAGAACGCCTCAATCTGTTGAAGGAGCCCACGCCAGCAATAAAGAAACAGAAATGTCTTTTTTGCTGCAGTGCATATGCATAATGCACGGTCACTCATCGGCATACAACTGCAGCTGTGTCTCGCACTGAGGAAACGTTGTATTCAGAGATGCATTCTGGAACAGACCAGAGAAAAAGATACTTGTCAAAAATGGGTCAGGATTTTCACTACAGCTCCGTCTTCACTTCACTGCAGCCAGCCGCAGCCTAACCTCACTGCTGTCTCTCCCCCTCCGCTCACAGCGCCATTACATCGCCTCCTGCTCCCCCCCTTCTCCCGCTCCTCCATCATCTTCTCAGTGAATTAATGCTTCCTGTTATTTGTGATCTCTTATCTGTTATCTACTTTGGCTCCAGGGTTGATATCGAGAAATGACAGTCAAATCTTATTTCATCTGGGCTCATCCAAGCTTAAATGGCCGTCAAATCTTATTTTCCAATCCCCCTCTGACCTCTAACCAGGTTTACTAGGCTTCTACCAGGAACAACAAGGCTTTTCCAAAACCCCAACCCCTGGAGTCAGCTGCACCTCAGCTGCGAACAGCACCGGGTATGTAAACATGCACATTACTGTTGACCTGAACTACATCATCAGCTTTTCATAAAACTGGATTTTTTTGAGTCAGTGTTGCTTGCATTCAAATTCAAACAGTTCATTGCACAGAGGCCTCTTTGTCTTCCACCTGCCACTGAGCACAACATGAGTTTCCTGCATGGACCAATGGCTACACTGGGCTGGTGTAGTTGTTGCTGGGGACACTGGGCATGACTATCACTGAGAGGGAACCCCGAAGTACAAAGACCCTGGGGGGGGGGGCATAGCAGGGGGAACTGTTTCCTGCTGCTGAACCCCATCACCTTCACAGAAACACACCGCTTAGACTCACACGATTCACTGCCGTTACAATAAGACGCAGATATAGAACCATATCTGGACCTAGTAACTGACTCAGGGTTACAGAGAAACAAGACAACATTACTGCATTTGAAAATATTTTTGGAAATATTAAAAACCAGCATAAATAAAGTGTCAGTGTCTGATAATACTGAAAAAGAACCAGTGAGAAGTTCCAACAAGCTCAGAACAGCTGCTGTGTATATTCTGTGAGTTCTGCTTCTGTGCTTTCCCTGCTCCTCTCTCGGCTTTGTGTCCAGTCCAATAATGACGAGATTGTTGTAGTGCCACCAGCGTCACCGGTGGATAAACGGTCTGCTCACTCTCCCACACACACTCACACAGACATAGGCCCGTGGAGCTGGGGCAGCCAGGAGCAGACTTATTACTGTGTGTGTCCATGTGAGTTAGTGGTGGAGCTGAGGTCAGAGCAGGGTTTGCTGGAGTTTAAGAAGCCTGCGTGGCTACAGACGTGTGTGTGTGTGAGTTACTGCAGCCGGTCTATCTGGGCCCGGTTGAATGCATTGGTGGTCGTGTGAGAGAGGAAGAGAGAGTCACTTGGCTGAGGCAATGGAAAATGTGCGAGCCAGAGATGACGCTGGCAGAGTTGAGAAGAACAAACCAACTTCCTGAAAACCTATTCAACACTTCAAGTGAACACTCTCTCCAACAGGCCCCCCTCTCTTTCTCTCCCGGCTCCTGAGACTGGGTTTTTATTCAAATCAAGATTTAAGATTCGCAGCCAAGAAAAAGAACGTTCAGGGGGAAATCTCATTTGATTCCTATGACTAATCCTCAATTTCAAGACATTTTAATGAGACATCTCTAACCCTAAGATGACAACGTGTTTAGGCTATTATTCAAATTCTATGCCTGTTTCATCTAAGACAGACGTAAAAAAAAAAAGTATATTTAATTATGAATGAACTCACAAACAGGTAATTAACAGTATGTAGATCTACCTTTAATCTAATCAAAGCTTCCATGTCCCCATGGGTCAGACACACGACTCCTTTCTCTTTCATTCCTCTCTCGCTCACTCTCACCGAAGCATGTTGTCATTCAACACACCTGTTGTTCAAAAGAACCTGAAATGTGATTGTCTACATTAGGATGTGACAAGATATGTTTTGCTTATTGTTTTTATCTGTGGTGTCTTCTGCTCCACTGCAGCATTTCTAACACAGTACAGTTTTTGTCGAGGGCATCTACAGAAAAAAACTGAAATGAAGCAGTACAATCAAATAAAAAATGCAAGGTTGGGGGTTAGAGCGGTTGCATATTTCTATTTATATTTGTAGCAGAGACATAGTTAAATCATCTGCAAAGTTCCTGTGTGTGTGTGTGTGTGTGTTTGTGCAGCGAGTAGGCAGCTGCCTGAGAAACAACTTCTGCCTGAGGGCTGCTTCCTGCCGCATACTTAGGAGAGATTGAGAGCGCTGCGGAGGGAGAGAGGATGAGAGGAGCAGAAACATTTCGGCGACTCCATTTCGCCCTCAGGAGAGCTGAACTGAACAACACCGCGGGAACCCATCCGCTCCAAAACAGAGACATGCACACAATGTGGGGACAAGTGGCTCCGTCTTTGCTCTTGGACAAATTTTCCGGCTCATTGGATCCTTTTAGAAATGGCAGGCAGCAGCCGTTACAAGGGTCCGCCTCCAGCCAGGACAACAGCAAAACCCATAAACTCATAAAAGTCAATTTACTGTCCTATCCCATCCGGCTCAATGTCCATTTGTGCTTCATACAACCTGGCTATTGCATCCCTGACCACCACCATATGTCACTTTCCTGTTTCACGCTTGGGACGCACAGTCAGCTGTTGGAAACAGCTTGAAAAAGACAGCAACACTTGAGTTAATAGTTACGTAGCTGTCCCGGGCAGCTCCTCGCCATCTGAGCTGACTGTTCCTTCGTGCGGTTTTCCCATCTTTCCTGCACTGCTGCACCTTCAGTAAATTAGAAGCAATCACAGCCTGCCGCAGGACGAATGTGAGAATAAACAGGCCCATTGGAAATATGATTATTCTGACAATCGCGTGGTGACACAGAGGCTGCAGTGCATCGAGTCGGGTTAGGGACCAAGTGTTCAGGATGAGTTATTTTCTAATAGTGTCTAGACTAATTTGGGAAAAATGAAAGCCAATCTGGGACTGTGTGTTTGGGACTGAATGTCTCAATAGCGTGTGAGTGTGAGTGAGTGTTCAAAGCTGAGAGCAGAGGGCCACTCGAACCCACAACAAGGCAGCAGGGTGACACAGCTAAAGTCATTACAGGGCAACCAGGAAGGCATTCATCAGAATAATACAGAACCACACATACACATCACGGCAGCTGGTGCCTGCAGGTTACCATGAAAAGTGTGTGTCCTGCAGGAGATGAACAAAAAGCCGAAAAAAACATTTTTGATATAACCAAAAATTTCTCAGCGCTCCCACAATGCAACTCACTCTCATCTCTGACCCGGCCCCTCCCAGCCAACATCAGGATGAGATGTCAGGCTCAGAAACTACAGACCCTCTCAGTTTGGGCAGTGCCATTCATGAGCATTCTTTGCAACTACGCTGCAAGACAAACTGAAACTAAAACCCAAAAATGTCTCAGGTTCGGTTCACATCCGCAGCATGAGCCGTTCTGTGGGGACAGCAATGGTAATGAGAACAGAATAGGCTCCAACAAAGGTGGAAGAACTGAAACAATTCAGCATCCGTACAAACAAAAGGATCCACTCTGTCCCCCTCCATTGGACGCATCCTCGCCAGCGTACACCACAGCTGTCACCGCTGACTAACCCTCTCTACACACACACACTACAGATCAGAGCACCAGAGCTGTCACCGGGGTCAGACGGCAGACGTGTCATATCTTGACAGAGCTGAAGTGTTCACTGCCACAGCAACACACACGCAGTCTGTCCCTGTCCCTTTGAGGGGGTGTTTATACATCACATCTTTCATGCATGGACTCAGCTTTTCCATGTCTTAAAAATACTGATTTCAATGTAATTTAAAAAAATGAACTGCGCACACAGAGCGGGAATAAAGACGGCGCCACACACCGCCTGACATCCAAAACACCTCAAGGTTTCTCCTCTAATGAGCTCCCAGGACACAAAGCCTTGGTTTATATGAAGATGTTTCACTGGGAGACAGGATGCACGTGTGTTTTCGAAATATGATTCTGTGCAGGGCCGAAAATGTGTATCAAACTGTCCAGACTATGAACATTGGCTGGTGACAGCTTCAATTCAAAACACGTCCTTCATGTTTTAAAGCCTCCGTACCCAGTCCTCCCCACTGTCACTAATCCACAGTGATTTCATAAGCAGGTTAACACTTAATGCACGGTGGCTGTTCTCAGAGGGAAAATGTGCAAAACCATGCATTTTATATCTACAAAGCAAATTATTTGTAGTATTAGTATATAGTAGTTGTATATTATTTGCCAGCTCTTCTACTTCTGCCTGACACAGGTGCGTTCTTACCAAATGCTGTGGAGGTGCGGGGTGGTGTCTCTCAGCGTGGGGTTTTAGCCTGGTGGAAATGTTGTTTGCCCCTTTTTGTTTTTTGCAATGCCTTGATCCCAGAAAACAATAACAGATTTAACTAGCAATAGAAACAAAACAAACAGGACTGGAATGTTGTGAGAATAAATAAATAATATTAAATATAATAAATAAGAGATGAAACATGAGTGTGTCTATTTTACAAGCAGGAGAATCAACTTCTACACAAGTATTTAGCTGTTATGATGATGCTGTGAACTATAACTTTATATACAAGCTTTCGTCTTAAACGTCTCCCGTGTGAGTGGGAGGCCAGAGACGAAAAACAATAGCTGCTCCAAACTCGGAGAATAATGCACGCTGGATTAGACCTTCCAACACCCACGATGCAGTGGCCCCTGCTGCCCTGAGAGCATCATCCGCAGAGTTCATGTGAGGCCAGAGATCAATTCTGCATCTGTGTGGAACGTGCAGTAAGGCAGGGCAGCGAGGATTCTTCCGTCTGCTTTGTGTATTTCCAACCCAGCAAAACAGTTAAGAAATATAGAATAAATGAACTTTAGCTTCAGCCTTTCACTGTGTTTTGTCCGCATGAGGTTTAATATTAATAAAAATCAACTCAAAAGCCTTTTTTTTTTGTAAGTTGGACCCAAACACAACATGGTTTAATGTCTGCTTGTGGGTTAAATTGCACATTTTCTTGAACAAATGAGGGAAAGGTTTAAAGAATAAGGCTAAATATTTAAGTCAAAAAGCCAAGAAAGATGCAACATATAAAGATGATCAGAAATAACTGAGCTGTATGCTCTCTTGAAAGTGTGTTCCGAGTGTCGCACACGTACCATCTCAGGGATGCTGCGTCTCCTCAGCTGAGGCGGTGTCAAATTCATAGGGGACAAATGAGCACAGGACACGTGTGTGGGACCTGACTCGAGCGCATTTTTATTGAACATTTATAACTGTTAAAAACATGTATAAAATTGGTCCTGTTTCAGAAACAAGGCACGCATAGTCATGTCAATGTTCAGTGTTCATGTCATTATTAGCATTATCATCGATCAACATCAGCATCATCAGCACGTTCCATCTCAGTATTTGTCTAATAGTAGTATCAAGCATTCCCTAATGTAAAAACACGTTCCAATTTGTTTCACAGAGGTTAAATTTTATTCCGAGCAGCAAGACAATATTCATGCAAAGACGGGAGTGGAGGAGAAGATGCGAGCTGACTGGACTGACGGGTCTTTAATAGTAGGTCTCCCGTTCCACCCAACCTGGACACAGGACGGAGGAAAAAAAAAAAAACAAACAAACATCCGTGATTTAGAGGAGGGGGAAACAACTGAGCGGAAGAACAAGGAGGAGAGAGTAAAGTCATGGATTGTGTGCTCACCTCCTGGGCTGCGTCTGAGGATGAGCTTACGGATTTCATCATAGATAAAGATGAGCAGGGAGTAGGGCAAGGCGCAGAACCACCAGTTGGGCCTGTAAAACACACACAGAGGAAAGGGCCATGGGAAACTGTTCCAGGGGCCGGGATCTGGAGTCTGCAGGCTTTGCACAACTGCCTGGGTTTTTGTGTTTTACTCACTTGAGAGGGTACATTCTGAGGGCAACGTCCATGCCAGGGCAATAGGAGAGGAAGGCGGCCAGGGCGGTCTCCTCGAACAGTCCGAAGATCAGGATCTTGTTCCTGAAAAACACACGAGGAGAACCGTCAAGCTCAGACAGAAAAGCTGGATTTTAACCACCTGCTGCCAGGATTCCAAACTGCGGCTGCCACTGAGCCAGGGGGCCAAGGCTAACCACAGTCGGCAGTGCCTTTTAAATACAGTTCTTTGTTTACAGCCTGAAATAAACACGGAGGTTAACTGGAGCTCCTCTGAGAGACGCAGAGCAGCTCGCACACTGTGAAATAAGGAGGCGTGACACAGAGACTGGAGAAACGTGATGGCAGCTGGGAATGAAACTCACCTCATGCCCTGCTGGAAGACGGAGTTCCTCCTGGTCTTGCAGATGATCAGATCGGCCCACTGCACGATGACGATGCTGACGAAGAACGCAGTGTGGCAGGTGAACTCCACGATCTTCCTCTGCTCGTAAGTCTGACCAGGGGAAATGAAAGACACATTTAAGACACGTGTTCGATAGCCAAATCCTGACCTTTACTTGTGGTCTGCGCAAGAAATGCCACTGACCCATTGCTGGCCATAGCTGTCCTCCAGGTCGTTGATGTATTTATTATCCCAGGACACTCGGATGCCCACCAGGGTGGAGGGCAGGAAGCCGTTTTCAGCCAGAATCACAAAGTAGGTGAAGAAGCCGGCCAGCGCCTGGATCATACCTGCAGGAGCGAAAAGTGAAAGCATGACAGAGCTTTATCCAATCCATTATAATCTATGATTTCAGATTCATTGCGTTTGGACCTTGAGATTAAAGCTCAGATCAATAAACGATTAGGTGGCCTTGTGAGCTCAAGATGAATGTGCATGTGATTTATTCAATTTGGGGGATTTTGTTGAAGGACTAAATCATTTGTCACCAAGTGAATAACGGAGTAAACAGATAAATGAGATTAGGTCATCTTCTGAGGAAATTAGAGGCCTAATCCGATAAATCTGATTTACTGCTCTTATAGTAAATATCATTTTGAAATGCATGACAGGATAATATTTTAAAAGAATACCACAGGCAGGCTGAAATGGCAGTCAAAATAAAACCAAAGATTTACTGGCCTGCCTTTTGCTCTTACAAGGGAAGTTCAGGAGGCTGACAAACTATTTTTGGCGTCATTTCCAAAGAGGGGGAACCAGTCGCTCTGCTCTATCGTCCCTCAAAACACACACAATGCACACACTCAAGTTCTCTATCAGAGCGAGCCTATTTCTGGTGCACGCCACTCTTTGGGTTATCTCGGACCACCCAGATACTGAGCCACCTCTTCAGAACTGCTGGGCAACCGCGAATAGTGCGGATTGATTTGAAATTACCGATCTGTCCGTAGGCGATGCTGATGAGCCTCTCATTCACCAGTTTGTCCGTTTTGGGGTTTCTGGGCTGCCTCTTCATGATGTCGCTCTCAGCTGCTTCATAAGCCAGGGAGATGGCAGGGACCTGGAGACGGAATAAAGTTAGACTTTATATACTCTCATGTAAATGGAAAAACCTTGTGCACAGAGAAAATGAGTCCCCACCATGTCGGTTCCCAGGTCGATACAGAGGATGGTGACGGTTCCCAGGGGCAGAGGGATGTTGGCGATGATGAAGAAGAGGAAGGGCGTGATCTCAGGGATGTTGCTGGTCAGAGTGTAGGCGATGGACTTCTTCAAGTTGTCAAAGATCAGACGACCTGATGGCGTAATTTAAAACAAATTAATGTTGTGAGGAAAGAGATAAACTGAGCAGTCGAAGCTCTTGTGCAGGTCTTACCTTCTTCCACTCCGGTGACGATGGAGGCAAAGTTGTCGTCCAGCAGGATCATGTCAGCGGCTTGCTTGGAGACGTCGGACCCAGCGATCCCCATGGCAACGCCAATGTCAGCCTTTTTAAGAGCAGGAGAGTCGTTCACACCATCACCTGTCACGGCCACGATGGCGCCCTGCGGGGGGAAGAAACCAGCGTTGGTCAAAGATTTGTAGAAAAAACTGCAGCAAACATGTCACTCTCTTGAATTCCTGTGTCTTCCATACCTGTCTCTGGCAGCCCTCCACAATGATCAGCTTCTGCTGAGGCGAGGTCCTGGCAAAGACGATTTCAGTGTGGTACTTCAGGATGTCGTCCAGCTGCTCTGGGGACAGATCCTTCAGGTCTCCACCGTGGACAACACAGGCCTTGGCGTCTCTGGAGGAGGCACACAGCCGTTAGGTCACAAACACATCAAAATGGACCCAGTAACATGCCAACAGGGTTCCTCAGGGTTGTCATACCTTGGGTTGACTTCGTTGATGGGGATGTTCAGACGAGCAGCGATGTCCTCAACAGTCTCATTGCCTTCAGAGATGATTCCCACGCCCTTGGCAATGGCCTTAGCTGTGATTGGATGATCACCTGTCACCATGATTACCTAAGAGACAGGATCAGTACATGAGTTTAGACACATCATTAATACAGTAGGCATACAAATGTCATAGCAACTGTCACAGCGGTTACGTGTGGTGTTTTGACGCACCTTGATTCCGGCACTCCTGCATTTGCCCACAGCGTCAGGCACAGCAGCACGAGGAGGATCGATCATGGACATGAGGCCGATGAAGCACAGCTTCTCAGTGGGGAAGTTCACTTCATCTGTGTCGAAAGCAAAGCCCTCTGGGAACTGGTCATCGGGGAGGTTGTAATGACAGAAACCTGGTGGGAGCAGGAGAAGACCAGAGAGTCAAAGATGATGGAATTGTGGCAATAATATTGAATGTGACCAAAGTATTTTAAAATAGTAGATCAGTATCCTGCACGCGTACCCAGCACTCTCTCTCCCAGGCCTCCCAGTTCCAGGTAAGCATTCTGGAAAGCGTCTTTCATCTCGTCGTCCAGTGGTTGCTCCTTGCCCTGCATCATGATGGTGGAGCAGCGGTCCAGGATCCTCTCCGGGGCTCCTTTCATCACCAGCAGGTGCTTGGACTCTCCCTCGGATGCTGCGATCTTGTGAATGGAAAGCTACAGACACAAGAGGACAGCGTCAGCATCGAAGGTATGAGGGGAAGGTCTTGAAAACTTATATATTATATTTAAATAAGGCAGTGGCATTTTTTGAAAAAATATTTTAAAAAAAACAAATCGTTCCAGTTGCCTAATGATTAGAAATAAAGACAGGGTCATACCTGGTATTTGTTGGTGGAGTTGAACGGGATCTCTGAAATCTTGGGATTTTTCTCTCTCATTTCCGAAACTGACCCGCAGCACAGCTCGATACATTTGAGCAGAGCCGACTCGGAGGCGTCACCGGCCACATCTCTCTGGTGGAGGCGAACATTGATCATATCAGCCGTATCAGAGCCAGCCCTACATGCAGGTTCTGCTCAGCTCTGTGGGTGGAATGAGGACTTAACAATGGCAAGGTTGAGGGTTCAAATTTCATTGGGCCCTGCCGTCAGTTAAAGTGCACTGGTGTGTGTGGCAGTAACAGACACACATACACACACACACACACACACACACACACTCAGGGGGACCAACAGTGCTCAGTCTAAACGTATGTACTCCTTACTATCCTGTTTCCTTCAATGGGCTTGTGAAAGTAAAAGACTGAGCGGAGCTCTTACCGCCTGGGTTGCGTCTGAGGATATATCTTCTGGCTTCATCGTACAGGAAGATGAGGAGAGAGTAGGGGAAGGCACAGAACCACCAGCATGGCCTAAAGGACAGGGATAAACACACAGAGAGAGTGAGTCACAACTCCAACAACAAGTCCTCCTCCAGGCCCGTGTGAGAGTCAGTGAGTAATACAGGTACAAAGGGTTTAACGTCATCACACTCAGCACAAGTTTTTTTTCATATGAAAACATTTGGATTTAATTCAGAAGCTCGATGTTGGCGAGATGAGGCCAAGCTGGACTAAGGATCAATTAACAAGAACAAATGGAGCAGGTTAGAGGATGTCAGCCGACTGATCTCTGGATGCATTAGCAGGCGTGAGCAGGTTTTACTCACTTGAGGGGATACATTCTGAGGGCGATGTCCATGCCAGGGCAGTATGACAGGAAAGCTGCCAGAGCGGTTTCCTCAAACAGCCCAAAGATGAGGATGCGATTCCTGAGGACGCAAAAAGGCCGATCAATACCTGTCGTCTTTATTCATTGAAACTTGAAATAGTCACATGTTGCCGTGTGTACGTACTTCATTCCTTGTTGAATGATGGAGTTCCTCCTGGTCTTACAGATGATCAGATCGGCCCACTGGACGATCACAATACTGGCGAAGAACGCCGTGTGGCAGGTGAACTCTACGATTTTCCTGCGCTCGTACGTCTGCGTTTAAAGAGGAGAAATAACTTTAGCTCCTCTTCCTTGAAATCTGAATCAACCACAGACGTCATGGTCCATGAGGCGTTACTGACCCACTGCTGTCCGTAGCTGTCTTCCAGGTCATTTATGTATTTGTCGTCCCAGTGCACTCTGAGCCCCAACAGGTCCATGGGGAGGAAGCCGTTTTCAGCCAGGATGACAAAATATGTGAAGAAGCCAGCTGTGGCCTGCATCATACCTAGCAGAGGAGACGAGCGATTTTAAAGAGCACTTGATACTTCAGATGAGAAGATTCTGGCACTTTGTCGCCCTCTGCAGAGAGAAGCGTGCACAGGAACAACAGAAGGTGGCTTCATCACCTGACTCATTGAAGTGAATGTTGGGTTTACTTACCGATCTGTCCATAGGCGATGCTGATGAGCCTCTCGTTCACCAGTTTGTCCGTTTTGGGGTTTCTGGGCTGCCTCTTCATGATGTCGCTCTCAGCTTCTTCATAAGCCAGGGAGATGGCAGGGACCTGGGAGATGACGGGTGAATGAAGAATACAAAAATAAAATGAAGACTCAAGCTGTCAAGCTGTGAGATAATGAGTTGTGTTCGCGGTCAAAGAGATTACCATGTCGGTTCCCAGGTCGATACAGAGGATGGTGACAGTTCCCAGGGGCAGAGGGATGTTGGCGATGATGAAGAGGAGGAAGGGTGAGATCTCAGGGATGTTGCTGGTCAGAGTGTAGGCGATGGACTTCTTCAAGTTGTCAAAGATCAGACGACCTGATGGCGTAATTTAAAACAAATTAATGTTGTGAGGAAAGAGATAAACTGAGTAGTCAAAGCTCTTGTGCAGGTCTTACCTTCTTCCACTCCGGTGACGATGGAGGCAAAGTTGTCGTCCAGCAGGATCATGTCAGCGGCTTGCTTGGAGACGTCGGACCCAGCGATCCCCATGGCAACGCCAATGTCAGCCTTTTTAAGAGCAGGAGAGTCGTTCACACCATCACCTGTCACGGCCACGATGGCGCCCTGCGGGGGGAAGAAACCAGCGTTGGTCAAAGATTTGTAGAAAAAACTGCAGCAAACATGTCACTCTCTTGAATTCCTGTGTCTTCCATACCTGTCTCTGGCAGCCCTCCACAATGATCAGCTTCTGCTGAGGCGAGGTCCTGGCAAAGACGATTTCAGTGTGGTACTTCAGGATGTCGTCCAGCTGCTCTGGGGACAGATCCTTCAGGTCTCCACCGTGGACAACACAGGCCTTGGCGTCTCTGGAGGAGGCACACAGCCGTTAGGTCACAAACACATCAAAATGGACCCAGTAACATGCCAACAGGGTTCCTCAGGGTTGTCATACCTTGGGTTGACTTCGTTGATGGGGATGTTCAGACGAGCAGCGATGTCCTCAACAGTCTCATTGCCTTCAGAGATGATTCCCACGCCCTTGGCAATGGCCTTAGCTGTGATTGGATGATCACCTGTCACCATGATTACCTAAGAGACAGGATCAGTACATGAGTTTAGACACATCATTAATACAGTAGGCATACAAATGTCATAGCAACTGTCACAGCGGTTACGTGTGGTGTTTTGACGCACCTTGATTCCGGCACTCCTGCATTTGCCCACAGCGTCAGGCACAGCAGCACGAGGAGGATCGATCATGGACATGAGGCCGATGAAGCACAGCTTCTCAGTGGGGAAGTTCACTTCATCTGTGTCGAAAGCAAAGCCCTCTGGGAACTGGTCATCGGGGAGGTTGTAATGACAGAAACCTGGTGGGAGCAGGAGAAGACCAGAGAGTCAAAGATGATGGAATTGTGGCAATAATATTGAATGTGACCAAAGTATTTTAAAATAGTAGATCAGTATCCTGCACGCGTACCCAGCACTCTCTCTCCCAGGCCTCCCAGTTCCAGGTAAGCATTCTGGAAAGCGTCTTTCATCTCGTCGTCCAGTGGTTGCTCCTTGCCCTGCATCATGATGGTGGAGCAGCGGTCCAGGATCCTCTCCGGGGCTCCTTTCATCACCAGCAGGTGCTTGGACTCTCCCTCGGATGCTGCGATCTTGTGAATGGAAAGCTACAGACACAAGAGGACAGCGTCAGCATCGAAGGTATGAGGGGAAGGTCTTGAAAACTTATATATTATATTTAAATAAGGCAGTGGCATTTTTTGAAAAAATATTTTAAAAAAAACAAATCGTTCCAGTTGCCTAATGATTAGAAATAAAGACAGGGTCATACCTGGTATTTGTTGGTGGAGTTGAACGGGATCTCTGAAATCTTGGGATTTTTCTCTCTCATTTCCGAAACTGACCCGCAGCACAGCTCGATACATTTGAGCAGAGCCGACTCGGAGGCGTCACCGGCCACATCTCTCTGGTGGAGGCGAACATTGATCATATAGACACACTACGCAATGGTATGCTAAGATAATTATGTGACGCAACATGTGCATATATTCCTGGGGGGTGGAGGCAGGAAAACAGGCCTGTTGGTGTAGGCCGTGAACATCTCTAGTAAAGTGTAACTACGGAATCATAAAGAAAACTTGTTTTCAGTTGCAGTTGTGAAAGTTGGGAATGTTTCATGTTTTCTCAAAATAATGAAAAAGAGAAATATACTGTTTCTGCAATAAAGAAAAATAGATCAATGTTTCAATATTCATTGATTCAAAAATGTTTTCACAGTTACATATGTGATGTTGCCATAGTAACATGCCATTTCATTCATATCCACCCCAAGTTGAACTAGTAATATTAAAATAAATCTAATAGTCTCACAGGTCGTGAATTTATTCAGGTGAGAAGAAGAAGACAGAGAGTGAAGAGTATTAGCGTACCTTCAGGATGGCAACGCTGCTCTGATCGGCCAGGAAGACGGCGCGGTTGCAGAGTCCGGCGATTCTGGCCAGGGCGGCCCAGGTGGCGGAGCTCCTGTCAAAGGAGGCACCACTCTGGTTCTCCGTGGTGTCGGCCTCGTGGATCTGGTTGTCGAACCACATGTGGGCCACGGTCATCCTGTTCTGGGTCAGGGTGCCGGTTTTGTCTGAGCAGATGGTGGAGGTGGAGCCCAGGGTCTCCACGGCTTCCAGGTTCTTCACCAGGCAGTTCTTCTTGGCCATACGCTTCGCCGTCAGGGTCAGACACACCTGGGAAAGAGATCGCTCGGGTTAGTCTGAGAGCCGAGTCACCACGTGGATCCGTTTTACACCCAAGAAACAGCAGGACTCACAGTGACAGTAGCCAGGAGACCTTCTGGCACGTTGGCGACGATGATACCGATGAGGAAGATGACGGCCTCCAGCCAGCTGTATCCAAGGATCAGGGAGAGGATGAAGAATGACACGCCGAGGAAGACAGCCACTCCGGTGATGATGTGGATGAAGTGCTCGATCTCGATGGAGATGGGTGTGCGTCCGACTTCGAGTCCAGAGGCTAGAGTGGCGATGCGGCCCATGACGGTGCGATCGCCAGTGCTGATCACGATACCACGAGCAGTTCCTGGGGTGAGAAGGATAAAATGACATCATTATCCACAGTCACTGAACTACATATAAAATGTTCCTCTCAGCATACCTTCAACACAGTTGGTGGAGAAGAAAGCAATGTTCCTGGTCTCGAGTGGGTTCTCGTTGGAGAAGTCAGGAGTACGAGTTTGGGGCTCTGATTCACCAGTCAGGGAGGAGTTATCCACCTGAGGAATGAGATGTAGATTTTGAGTTATAATCAAAACATATCACTGTCTGGCAATTAAATTACGACCAAAAAAGATCTGTAATCCAAAATTAAAGACACAGAAGAAGTACTTTAGCACTGATCTTTAAAAAGGTTGTTTCTTCAGAACTAAGCACACATCACAAAACCTAATGAAGCTCAAGGTGCTGACAAATACATCAAGTGTCAACATGGTGCAGTGGCGGACAGACAGTCAAGGAACAGCTATGATGTTTTGAGTGAGAAGGGGCTTTCTAGCTAAATTGTGTAAATGTGGATCCTAGACAGAAGAAAAAGACTCGTGTTCAGAGCTGCCCACCTTGCAGCCGTGGGCGGAGATGATTCGGAGATCGGCAGGGATCCTGTCGCCACCTTTCACCTCCACTAAATCGCCAACAACCACATCCTCGGCGTTGAGGCTCTTCTTCTCACCATCACGGACGACCAGGGCTTGCTACAAGACAGGAGGCAACAGGATATCGTAAAACACGTACGTAAGATTGGATGAAACCAAAACACGATGAATAAATAAAGAGGTTTTCAGTGAGGGCTACCTGTGGGACCAGGTTCTTAAAGGAGTCCATGATCTTGGAGCTCTTGGCCTCTTGGTAGTAGGAGAAGCAGCCAGTGATGATGACGACAGCAGAAAGCACAACACCCAGGTACAACTGTGAACAGACAGACAAAGGCATGAAGAATACCACTTACACCAAAACAACAGATGTCCACATGAAATAAAACCATGCACCGTGTTGTCACAGCGGCTTCTTACATTATCATTGGCAGGCTCATCCTCCATTGCAGCCTGGATACCATAGGCCAGGAAACAGAGGATGGCACCAGTCCACAGGAGCATGGAGAACCCGCCAAACATCTGGATGAACAAAGGACAGAGGAGACTTTTTATTTGACTTCAAGATAAGGAGACTGCTTACTCCCCATCTCTAACATGGAAGCTTAAAACCAAACAGTGAGGAGCGTACCTGTTTGCAGAATTTGACCCACTCTGGGGTGGTGGGAGGAGGAGTGAGAGCGTTGGGGCCATCGCGAGCCAGAATCTCAGCAGCCTTTGCACTTGTCAAGCCCTGACATGAGGGGAACACACAAATTCAAATCCACACACTCCAGGTGTTCAAAGATGTGACAATAACAGAAGCCCAGTGATCGACTGTCTCCAATCTGAGGTGTCATTTGACATGTTTGCCAGACAGCCGCACATGTAGACAGACACTCCCCTCATATACACTTAGGTCCACAGGGAGCTGTAGGTGATGCTGTGTTGCCTAGCAACACAGAATCAACAATTGAATGCCAGTGTCTTCATCAGCAGGTAGGGGAAAAAACAGAACGAGGTAAAGGCCAAGAAGAGGCAAAGAGATTCCTATGAAATCAGGGCGGGGGGAGGGGCTGTGTTTGTGCAGCTAATAAATTATTCACTACTGCTGCATGCGAGTGCACGCAGAGCCCGGAGACCCCAGTTTAGAGGGACTGATTAAGCATTCTCCTTGATCTTTCTGGCATGACCAGGATACATTTGCATGAGAGCAGTGGGCAAGCTGGAGAGTATGATTAAAGGTAAAGGGGGAGGGGGACGGAGAGTTGTGTGAGCAGACGTCTCTCCGTTCGTCTGCTCACACCTTTCATCAGGAGGCTTCTGAGGTGACCACTTGTAATCAGCTCTCATCTCACACCGCCGGTCAATATTTACATCGGACTAAAACGATTCATTCAAGAGACGGCATTTCATTTATGTTGAACACCAGAGGAAGAGGAATGACTTGTAAAGCATAGGTGTGCAGGCAGCAGCCATTTTAGCTTGGCACTGCAGCGTAGAGAGCAGCGTAAATGCTCAGACAAAGATTTAAACAAAATAAAGCTAGTTATATTAGGAAGATCTGTTTTTCCTGTCAATATTCCTCTTCCTCCTAAATCGACACCGTATACTAAACCCAGGAAGGGCTGAGTGAATCTCCCTCTCAGCTGCTGATATTTGAGATCTATCTGTGATAAAGGCAGACGATTCAACTGAAGCAGTTTTCACAAAATTACATTATGATGCTCGATGTTTGGAGACGGGAACGATTTAAAAACACACAAATCATCTTATTTCACTCACGTTGCTGAGGTCTGTTCCATATTTGCGATTGAGCTCATCCAGTGTCAGTTTGTGATCATCCTGGAGGGACACAGAGAAGAGACAGTGGCATCAGTCCAGTGTGTGTGTGTATATACACAATATGCCAAAAAGCCAGTGACATTTATGCCACATTGTCTGCTGACCTTTTGTTCTAAAATGACAAGCTCTCACAGGGTAGAGCTGGAACAATGACAAAGAAACTTTAACTTTAACAGTTTAGGAGAGGTGGAATGGATCGATCCAGAGCCAGAGAAAGACATAAGGAAGGAGGGAAGAATGTTGGTGACGGTAATAAATAAGAGGAGGACAATTTTAAGACGTATGAAGAGTAGAATGCAATCTGATGGAAGAGAGAGGTGGGAAGTATGGGCAATAGCAGGAGACAGTGGAAAAAAATTGGGACGATATCTCACCATATCCACTTCCTTTTTCAGCTCATCCATGTCCTTCTCTTTCTTCTTCCCCTTCCCTTTCTTCTTGCCGCCCTGCTCCGAGGTCGCAGCCAGCTCATACTGTTCACGTCCTTCCTGTGAAAGTGATGAGGGAGAACAGAAATATGAGAATCTCAACGTCTTCCTTTTCAGACAAAGTCAATTTTTGTATAGTTTACAGTTTATGTAGTTTTTGTAGTGATGAACCACGCTGAGGGTAGAACAGGTCCTTCCTATGAACAGAACCACTTTGTTCAGAACATTTAAAAAAAACTATTCAAGCTTGATTCTTTTTACAGAATCAAACCCACTTGATTTACAGATGTTAATCTACTGAAATTTAAGTATTTCTCAGGATCAGTCAAACTCAGAAGTGGCACTTTGACCGTCTGCATCGTGGGAGGAGCCGCAGTCATGAGGGGATCCTGGTCTGTTGAGAGATAAGAGCCTGTTTCTATCATGTCGCGGCAGATTAGGCCGCTGCATGACACACATTTGCCGCTCTCAGCCTTAAATACACAGAGCTCCATTCATTCACCGACTTTACCACTCAAAAAACTAACCCATGTCATCCACTGGTTATCACACTCAGTTTGTTGTCTTTAACTTTTAGATTTCGAAATTTAGAATTAAAATATAGGTAGCTCAAACTAATAATACAGTTCAGGTACAGGGATGTCGTGATCTGTGCAACTCGGCTCTCTCTCTCATCATGCCCCTGTCACTTCATCGCACCCTCTCCTCTTTCTCTCCACTGTGTCCTCAACAGACACCCCCCCTCCTCATTATCAGCAGCCACTGTAGACGACAGAGCAACATAATGTCCCGGCAAAGATAGTGTCTCCCAGACAGCTGTAAGCCAGAGGGTGTGGGAGACGGAGTGACAGAGAGAGGGTGAGATAAAGGGAGGGGAGAATAAGGAGTCGAGACGAGGGGAAAGAGGAAGACGAACACTTGCAACAATTAAATAGTTGGTGCTTAATGCATTAGTAAAAAGTGACAGTTGAGGGTGAGGTCATCGCAGCAACTATCAGAATTCAGAGAAAGCCGGCCGAGCCTGTGTGTTTCAGGTAGTATGAGATCGCTGTGCTATAAGCCAGCACTGATTAGCAGTTAAGGCTCATCTATAATTCAACACTGTACAGGGATCAGAGGTGTTAGCATGTTAGCAGGGAGGGAGGCTGCCCAGTGACTACTAATGAGCCATTTGTCTGCATTCAATGCCACACTGTGCAGCAGCCATTTTGAAAACTCTTCAAACGGTGATATTTTGGACACAAAACAACCCGAGCGTGGCGCCGACACGACCAAATATGGGGACCGTCTCTGTCACAGTATTGCATTCAACTTTTTTCAAAGTTTCCCAGGGAGCCACCAGAGCAGAGTGTGTGATCCCTACACGTGTTGTTATTGTTGCTCCAGCCCCCTGGTTGTTAAAGCTGGGAAAACAGAGTCTGGTCCTGGATCACGCGGCCTCTGGACCCCGATGGGCCCCCCAGGGGCCATCTGGCTTTAGGCAAATGATTCACAAACAGTGGTTCAAAACCTGAAACTGGGACACACACTTAGTTCAGACATGAGTATGATATTAGAGGATAAGCTCTTCGGTTAATGATTATTTGTGTCATACATCAAACTCAGCTGGAGGACACACACACGGGTTCACACACAAGCTCTTTGGTGACCTGCAGTGTTTGCACAGCGTCAAATAAGAGCCTGTTTATGTGCATGATCCAAACACACGATCGTCCCCGACAAGCAGACTCCGAGGGGCTGATATCCAAACATTAATCTAAGCCGCTCCCATACACATCGAGACGAGCAGTTGTTTTAAAAGAAGAGAGCCTGCACCATTTCCTCCAAAAGACAGAGCTCAATAGAAAAATCAAACCAACCAGTTGAGCAGCCTCAAAGCGTGGCCTCACAGTCTCACGCCAGCTCTGTTCACTCCATCACAGCTTTGGTTTGGCCAGTTTTCACCAAGCAGCTTTTCTACCAGTCAACGAAAAACATTTCTCTCTCTTGTACTTACAGCTTGGTGACTGCATGTTTGGTAATTACCAGGTTCGAGGGAGATTCCCCTTTTTAAAAAGAGATGGTTTCACTTTGAACAAATGTGACCGCAGCAATTGTGTAAGGCCATCTCGCCCTCAGGTGATCTGTGGGGAGGCCCCTCTGGGGTTTCTCGTCTTCAGTACAGTGCAGAGAAATGATGACTCCCAGTGCAAACCACTTCCTGGTGAAGTTTCACAGCTCTGGTTTATAGTATTAATAACATGGACACCATCTTGCACAGACATCATCCGTCTCATAATTTATGGGATGTTGTTTTGAAATGCTTCCACTCTGTAAAACCAATACTGCAGCCAGCCACCAGGTGGCGATCCAGACAGCTTCACTTTAGGGGAGCTGCCACGTCGTCGATGACTTACAAGTTCGCATAAAAAGCATCTTCTGTTTTGCACATAAAAGATGCTGTTCTCCCACACAGCACAAGAAAAGAAATACAAACCCTTCAAGGTTGTCAATGACACCTAAGCAGCACTGGAGATGTTGGGATGGGAGAGTGTAGGGGGAGAACGATACACTGACAGAACAAAGGGGAAGCAGATGAGTAGAAAATATAGAGAATGGAAACCGATGCTCTCCAGCAAAGAGATGACAGAAGTGCACGTGCACGCGCGCACACACACAGAGCTGATTACACATGGAACAATGGTCCTTTGTGCTGCTCACATTAAATCTGCATCAAAAACACAAACAAAACACTCAAATCTTTTCATGTGACTCATAAGACTGCAGGCACGAGGGGGACTTATTTGCCAGTGATACTGACCAACACCATATTTGCCTCATTCTTCATGAAGATGGTGGGAGAAGAAACGCTCTCCAGAAATGGAGCAGGAAAAAAAAAACGAGCCTGTGAAGTGAAGAATTTCTGAGCGCGCCTTCCCCCCGGCCCCGAGAGAAGCACGTCCTAAAGGCTCACACGTAGCAGAAGATGCTGTCGGTCAAGTGGCCGCATATTTTAAAGAACATACGTTTTACAGGAAGAAATTAATTCCTATGAGGAGCCAGATACACAAGCCGCTCATTCAACTGTGGCGACACAGTCCTGGAGCTTTGCTTGGTTGCTACCGGCGACTATTACAGCACCTCTTGAGATATGTGAATGGGCAAATATGTGTTGTACACTGTAAAAGAATAACAGCAAAATGTAAACCACATTACAGATTAACCTTTAAACTTTACAATTTAAAACATCATTTTGCAGAATATTATAAAAATCAGATGCTAAACTACTCAACATCCTTTTTCAGCCAAATTAGCACGACCATGCTGTTAAAGACAGTTTTTCGGTACAATTGACATGATAGGTGGTTATTGAATTTTACTAAACGGTTCTGTTTCATGTAATATTTTTGTAGCAATAATCGCAATGTTTTGTAGTGAAATAAATAAATCTACATACCATTGTTGAATTGAGGAATCTGTTTGTCAAATGAGAATTAAATGAACACTCACAGACAGACTTAGCCACTTAAACAAGCGTGAGAAACATTTATCTGGGATTCAGATAAAAGGTTTCTTTTTTCCATTAAAGGAGAAATATAAAAGTCACCCTGGCAATGTGCATCATATACATCGAAGCCACTGTTACCTTTGGTGCGCTCCAATTAGACCTGTTTTTAAAAACAGATTTTTTAGTGCTTCCCAACCTCCATTCTGTTCAGACAGTGTTAATTAACACAGGGGCAGTGTTTAACTCTCCCTCCACGTCCAGCACAACTTTCAGCTCTCCCCCCAGAGCAGAACAAAAGTGAATGGATGAGCGGATGAATGAACGAACAAACAAATCAATGCCGCTCCTTGTTGGAGACTCTGCGAGCACTTCTCCAGCCGCCCGGCACCGCTCAAATGAGAAATTCACAAACTGCCCCCGTCAGACAAATGGTGAATTACCACTCCATCACAGTCGCTTTCCTCAACTCATGAAGTAGAACTCCAGAACGAGTCTCACACAACATCCAGCCTGTTGAAAAAGCACATTGTGATTCAATGTTCTGTTTTAATTCCTTATTTATCAAGGTGATTCAATTAAGATGCACGCAGGATCTTTTCCCCTGACAAACTAAAATGAATTGTAAAAAAAAAAAGGACTCTTTATACTGTTCTGGGAAAAAGCAAGTAGCTCAGGAGCGGAACAGGCAATCAGGAGTTCCTCTGGCTGAGAATGAATGAAGCAGCAAATCAATGCTTTATTTTATTTTTTATTTTTTTTAACTTTCAGGCCTTCGCCACTCCTCTGCTGCTTTAACTATTCAAGATGCCATAGCTACAAGTTGCATCATAACCTCGAGGGGGAGCTGAGCCAGGTCACTTTGCCTGAAATGTTCAAACTTCCTGTCCTTTCACGTCGCCATAATCCCACGAACAAAGTGCCCAGTGATCCGGGCCGCAGTGCCGAGGACCCGGATTACGACATGTCATGGAAAAACACTGTATTTCTCCACGCAGGGGATGCACAGACACAGGCAGGGAACAGTGCACTCTGGAGTTTGTTATTTCTAATGCGAATGTTCCACTCCAGCCGAGCAACAGGCTCGCTGCGAAAGTTCAAAGAGCTGCCACGGAAAACAAAATCGAGCGGCTCAAGCTGTTTAGCCAAACAGAGGCGAGGAGGGAGAGGGCCGGCATGTGAGAAAACTGGAGGAAGGAGGGACGGAAGAGAGATGAAGAAAGGAAAAGAGCAGCAAAAAAGACAGATGAAACGAGGTTCAGCGAATGATGCGGTGGAGGGGGGGTTTACAGAAGAGGAAGTCAGATGGAGTGAGTGTGTGAGAGAGAGGGAGGGAGTGTGCTGTGTTCTGTCACAGACAAGGGGTGGTGTGTGACAAAAGCCCTGGTTAATACACAATGACTGCCAAGCGGAAAGAATGTTAAATCCTCAAGAGAAAGAGCGAGGGAGAGGGACGGAGGGAAGGAAACCAGGTACAAACACAGAGAACAAGAGGAGAACAGACTGTGAAGGATGGATGTGAAGGTGGGGCTGGGGAGCCCCTCTGGTGGAGGAAGGGGGACGAGGGCTGGGGGGAGAGTGCGGAGAAAAAAAATGGCAGTCCTCACTGTGAGGCTTGTTGATGCCACCACTGATCTCTCCCCTGTGCTCCAGGCGAGAGGCTGCTTCGGGTCTGTGTGTCGAGTGTGAAGGCTCCAAGTAACTGTGGCCAAGATTCACACTTTAAAGCTCGATCAGAACCCAAACACACAATTTATACAAGGGGCATGAGCATCTGCAGGTCTATCAACTCAATCAATTTGCAGATTTGTTGTTTACAATAACACAGATGGAGCTTTCCTCATCATTTCCCTTCTCCAAGTATCTGCAGGCAGGGTTTTTACAATGAAATATGCATTTTTTTTAAATTGCTGTCGTTGACGTTCACCCAGTAGAGGAGGAATTATTGAGTGAGGTAAGATGATGAAATATTTAGCTGCATCGGTCTCCTGTGAGTTTCACAGCTGTCACTGAATCCTTGCTCTGCATCGCTGCATCGTTAAGCAACCAGTGCAGACTCTGGGGTTTGGACCAGTGATGATCAAGTTATTTTATTAGGATCGGAAACATTTCCAGGTTCGCAGTGGATCTGAATGGCATCCAACTGAAATAATTGCAAGCAGAATTATTACCGTTTCGAACCGCACCCCAACCTCCATCCTCTAAATCACATCTGGTAGCCAAGTTCCTCAATGCAGGAGCTGGTGCCTCCTGGCTCCTCTCAATAAAACCCCCTCCACCTCCCTCTTTCGTGCAATCAATCCCTCTATCGCTAGCTGCAGCGTACGTGATGGGAAAACTGGAAAAGGGCAGCGAATGCAGTGATCTCATATTAAGATGTGGCTGAGAGGCTCATGTTCAAATCACAGGGGGGGGGGGGGAGAGAAAAATAACCATCAGACTCGTCTCATACCTGCACTCCCACTCCAGTGCCCTTATTCATCTCCATTACAACACAACAACATCCCTCTCCTTCCCCTCTTCACCTCCCTTGGCTTCCACCAGGAGAGGAGGGGAGACACAGTGGGGTGGGGGGCACGGCTTTCATCACATATGGGAGGAAGAAGAGATGGGAGAAAAAGCAGAAGCCAAGAGGAAAGATTCTCAGAACCAGAAATGGTCGTCACAGAGGAAGGAGACTGAATGAGCCGCTCTGCTTCACATCTCCCGCCAGATCTCTCTCCATCCACCTCGGCTCTCCCCCCTCCATCCATCTCTCCATCCCTCGCAGGCTGAATCTGTAATGAGTGTTTCGAATGCGCAGCAGGGCAGGGTGTGGCGACTCCTAATATTTCAGGGTTCGATTTCGCGCCTTGTACCTGCCTCTCAGCCGGGTCCGTGGAGAATAGCAACTGCGATGCAAGGAACAATAACAATAAGGGCTGCTGGTGAATCTGGGAGGCGTCTTCTTTTGACAGGATGACGCCTATGGTGAAAACCTCAAGCTCGACGTGGAAATAAACAACATATCTGATGATGGAAATCACAGAAACAAAAATACAACCTCCTGCTTGAGCTCAATTTCCCCAAAATATTCATTTAGTGTCATGAAAGCTTGTGGAGAACGCACAGCTACAAGAAGAGATTGATTCCTCACAGTGCAACACCACATGCATCCCAAAAAGGTGCATGAGCCTGAAATGCAGCCACACTCTTTGACTAAAAAAGGTGCAGAGATGCGACTTTAGATAAAGTTTCACACAACTGGTCACAGATCAAATCTCTCTGAAAGAAAGGACGGAGGAATGAGGGGGGTTGCGCTTTAAACACATCCCTTCTTACCCAGAATTCACAGCTGGGTTGACAACTACTGAAAATAAGGGGAAGAAGAAGAAGAAAAAAACGGCTGCATGTTAGTGGCACCGATGCTGGAAATTCCCACGGATGTTTAGCAACATTAAAGCACACGCGTGGAGTCCGTGAAGTAACCACGGAGGGGCTTCAGCCCGCAGTTTTTCCACTTTAAATCGGGTTTGACTTCCATTTCTGTACATGTGTCCCACAGAAACTTTGACAGTCCCGGGCGTGTGAGAACATCCCGTTATGTAACCGCACTCCGGTTTTAGGAGGCTTCTCCGACAGCCACGGAAAAAAACAAACTTCTTCCCCCAGCAAACAATGAGATGCGAACAGGGGGTCTCAGCCTCGCGGGGTTCACAAACACGGAAGTAGTTTCTTTTCGGGCATTTGTTAGAGAAATACGCGTTTAAAGAATCGCATGCGATACTTCTACAGCCATCACTGACAGCGACACAGATTTACAGAAACCACTTGTTTGAATGGCGAAGTTTAACCATACACACACCCACACACACGTATACTCACTCCTCTCCCCATGGCTGCCCAGTCGATTTAATTCTCCCCAGTAAAAATTGAGAAGGAGGGAAGTTTAAAAAACAAATCCACCTTAAAAATTATGTACAGTAAAAAACATGAAATCAATACGAAGGATGTGTCCGCTGCTGTTTTTTAGTCTTGTTGTTTTTCCTCCCAGCACGTGTCAGTCCTTCAGGATACACATCCGAGCTCGCAAGCCGCCGCCGCAGATCCTCCCGTACTTATAGACGGCGTTCCTTCCATTGTGACGTCGACGCCGTTTGCCATGGTAACCCCACGGAGGGGGGCGGGGCGTCTGCCATTATTGGACGTTTTAACCCCCCCCCCCCCCACACACACACACCCCGCCACACACACACACACACACACATACACTTTTCTTTCAACACGCACATTGATTGGACAACAAATCAAACACTGTAAGACAAGAACTGTTTAGTATGAATAAATCAATTCGCGTGCACTTGCAAATGCACAGGCCCCCGACCTTTCTCATCCCAACACATACCTGCCTCAGCCCCATGCACCTTGAACGCATCACCGACAGCGGAAAACATTTAAGGTCAGAGACACAATCAGGACATTTACCTGGAGATGTGGAATGAAGACTCGTCTTTGGGTCGTTCCATAGAGCCCTGCGGAGGGGGTCCACAGCTCGCTCACACAGCCACAGGACGAGGGATTCTTCGGGAGAGAAGACAGACACAAACATGAGAGGGGGACCAAAGAGCAAACTACAGCCATCTGTGATTTAGAAAAACTGGGGAGAGGGATGGAGGCTTTGTTTCACCTGTTGCCATGGTGAATCCTGTTTATCTGCGTTCCATTGATGAGGGCTGTTGATGTCCTCGCGTCCATGACCTCAGAGTTTGTAGCATCTGCTTCCTGAAAGGGGCCCCAGGGATGGAGAGGCCCCTGACACAGGAGTCCTTCCCTGGCCCTCAGGATGCTCTGACTATGTGCAGGTATGAATGAACTAACTAATTACATGCCTGAACACAGTCCACCGGGACTCAGTTTGAGAGACAGTTTCTAATGAGGATGTCGGCCAAATCAAAACAACAACACAGCGTGAGCTCCACTTGTCAATCTCCACCCAATCACTTGCTCAAACTGGCTCCGCCCCCGGTCTTTCATCCAATCACATACCTGCCTCAGCCCCACACACCTTGAACTCATCACTGACGGTCGGAAATGACAGAACAGTCATCAGAGTCGAGACAATATGATGCGGTTCATACGTAGTGAGCAGAACCCGCCCCCTGACAGACAACACAACACACAGCTCATGAAAAACAAGACTTTAAGCTTTTTACTGGTATTAAAAGTAATAATGTAAGTCTCAGTCAGGTTGCATCCTGATGGACACATGGCTGGTGACATCATCGTGCAGAAGACCTCGAAAACATACCAGGGACAATCGCCATGTCTTGTCCTGTATTCTGAACTACTTAGTAGTGTAAATAAAAATATTAATTAATTGTTCAGATGCAGGAATAAAAGAGGCATATGTCACTGACACACACTCCTGCCTCACTGTTCTGTGAAAAGAGCTCCCCCCTGGCCCCACACACACACACACACCTGACTCTACCCCCTAGTTAACAGCTGGGTTTCGCGGACACCTCTCCCCCCCGCTGCCGTAACAAGGCTGCTGTGTGGTGACAGCCGATAGCCAACTTCTAAACCCTCTTGCAGCAGAGCTGTATGCACAGATTCCTGTGAGACACCCTTGGCATCACTGTGTCCAAAATTAAAAGCATCTGCATTTTACTGGTGCAGAAATAAGTAAGAGGTGCTGCTTTGAATTCCACACGTGTTGGCCCCCTTAAGCTCTGGGGCCCCCTCGAAGTATTTCCCCTCGTCCCCTGACCGTTACAGCCCCTGCTTATTGTTCCATGACATTTTTGTCTCTACTGTGCAACTCTTGAATCTATGCTCGCTGACCCCTGACCCCCCCCCATACCCCACTGCATCGATACTTCCACGCGGCGGAGACCCTCACGTTGGTGCTTGCCTCACTGCAGCCGCATCCTCACAATCATTTGCATCTGTTCCAGGAGCTCTTAAACCCTTTTCATCCTTCGACACAAATGACAGATTTACTCTGTCATCCCTGGACCTGAGCCTGAAATCTGCAACACGTCTCCATGTGTTTGCAGAGGAAGTGTCATGCACCTTCATACTTCAACGTACTGCAACCAAAGTCTCCACGCTGCACCCCGTCTGCAGCGATATGCAGCTCAATCAACAGATTGTGTCTTGAAAGCTACTTCTTCAAGCACGATGGCAGCCATTGGAGTGCTGAAGCATCCCAACTGTGTCCCTCACTGTCTGCCTCCCTCTGTGTTCTAAAAGAGGTGGCCTGGAGAGGCCTCTGCAGCAGCTGACAAGATAAACCTGGGATGGATCTCAGTGACGGTGAGTTCATCTTCAACCGCACACACTTGATGAAAACACACAGAATGAGCGGAATCAGGAGTAAACAAACACAAAACCACAGGTGGACCTCACAAACAGAAGGCACGCAGCAGCATGCCTGCATTTGTGCAGGGGTTTCTCATGTGCATTTGCTCGCACTGTACGTGTGCACGGGTAGGTGCATGCACACGCTGTATTTTGTTTTTTGCCGAGCACTTTCACGTCCATTTATGTGCGACAAGTGCAGCTCGCATGTTGCCAGTCTTGTTCTATAAATAACCCTGATTTTATTTAGATGTTAGAGAGGGGGGGGGGGCTATCAACGAGTTACCATAGCAACAGGCACATTCAGGGGCCCTGCTTGTGAAGGAAGGATGAAGGAATGATAATGTAAGTCTCTATCCCTCCTTCTATCTCTCTGTTTAGCCCAACCTCCATTCATCTCGTCTCAATTGCTTCATCTGGGATATATCTCATCAGAAATATATTAACAAGCAGCAGTTTATTAATTTGGAATCTGCAGCAAGATGATTAATTATGCCCTGATAGCTGTTGTCTTGAGCTTTGCCCTCTTGTTCATCACATCAATTGACTTTTCTTTCCATTTATCAGCCTCATCCTTCCTCTCCCCATATTTTACTTTACAGCCTTTTACTCCTCTTCTTCTTCATTTATTGGCAGGTGGAAACTAATGCCACGGTCCATCACTGCCGTCTACTATATCTCTGAAATGGAAAGCTTCTTGTCCTCCTTGGTTTGGTCTAAAGACACCAGAAGAAGGAAGAGCCTGATTGGATAATTGAAAACTTCCTGAACTCGATGCAGGACATTTACGCACGCACACAACCACTAGGAGGAGCAGAGCGAGAAGGGGAAATGCATAATGACCTGGGTAAACACAGAGTAGATGGCACTAGAGTAGTTAATTTTCACTGAGGGCCTCTTTGCATTAGTGGTCAACAGAGCGATCCATCGCAAACACCACTGCGGCGGACTGGCTCTTGAGATACTGGACACGTGCACACAGATCTGCCTATCCTCAATATATGGAGGGTCAGTTGATGAATCAATGTACAGGAAATTAATTGTTACTATTACATTTAATGTACACAAATAAATATCGCATTTAGCTTTGTATGTTTTCTATTAAAGGAGGTGGTGACTCAATGTATCTGACGCCAGAGGAGTGGGCTAACCCGTTGTGCGTGTGAGAGAAACCCAGAAGTGAAGTGAGTGCAGGAAGAAAGAAAGGTCCAAGCAGCCTCAGTGTACAATGGCACAGAAATGTTTTACTGAGAATGAAATACATTAAGATATTAAATTATCAGTGTTTGGTGTTGTTTTTGGAGTCCGACCACGTCAGACATGCATGTAACACGGCAGTAAATAAAGCTGAAACACTGACTGCTCCCTCCTCGAATGTGTCGTGTTGCCTCAGTAGTATGTCTCCTGTTCAACCCAACCTAGAAAACAAAAGGGGACAGAATTAGGATCAGTTTGTCTCACGTCTGATCAAAGTCAGATATCATCCCTCATGTGGTCTGACAGTGATTTCCAAGTTATCGGAGCAGATTGGAGCGAGAGATCAAGTCACATCCAGAAATCTGGAGCGAACAGATTTCTCAGGAAATGATGATCTCATTCTTGAGACCTTATACAAAAGGCTAAACATCACCACCTCAACACTGAAGGCACAAAGTACTGGGCTTGAGTCCTGGCTTCCACTTTTGAGTCAAAGTGAGGAAATTCAATGAGCGCGGGGTTGAGAATAATCAGTTATCTTTGGGCCTCGCACTGAGGGAAAATATCATTTCCTCGAATTATCTTTTGACTCCGATAAAAAGCTTGTAAAAAACTGTAAAATCGCGGGTCGAAGCTGTCAGTGGAACTTGTTTTCTGTGTCTGACTGTAACACATTATTCACCATGGATAGGCAATGAGGTGTTCACTGATGTGTGCTGTGGGGCTCAGATGTAGCAGATACACACACACACACACACACACACACAGCCGTATCAGAGCCAGCCCTACATGCAGGTTCTGCTCAGCTCTGTGGGTGGAATGAGGCATTAACAATGGCAAGGTTGAGGGTTCAAATTTCATTGGGCCCTGCCGTCAGTCAAAGTGCACTGGTGTGTGTGGCAGTAACAGACACACATACACACACACACACACACACACACACACACACACACACACACTCAGGGGGACCAACAGTGCTCAGTCTAAACGTATGTACTCCTTACTATCCTGTTTCCTTCAATGGGCTTGTGAAAGTAAAAGACTGAGCGGAGCTCTTACCGCCTGGGTTGCGTCTGAGGATATATCTTCTGGCTTCATCGTACAGGAAGATGAGGAGAGAGTAGGGGAAGGCACAGAACCACCAGCATGGCCTAAAGGACAGGGATAAACACACAGAGAGAGTGAGTCACAACTCCAACAACAAGTCCTCCTCCAGGCCCGTGTGAGAGTCAGTGAGTAATACAGGTACAAAGGGTTTAACGTCATCACACTCAGCACAAGTTTTTTTTCATATGAAAACATTTGGATTTAATTCAGAAGCTCGATGTTGGCGAGATGAGGCCAAGCTGGACTAAGGATCAATTAACAAGAACAAATGGAGCAGGTTAGAGGATGTCAGCCGACTGATCTCTGGATGCATTAGCAGGCGTGAGCAGGTTTTACTCACTTGAGGGGATACATTCTGAGGGCGATGTCCATGCCAGGGCAGTATGACAGGAAAGCTGCCAGAGCGGTTTCCTCAAACAGCCCAAAGATGAGGATGCGATTCCTGAGGACGCAAAAAGGCCGATCAATACCTGTCGTCTTTATTCATTGAAACTTGAAATAGTCACATGTTGCCGTGTGTACGTACTTCATTCCTTGTTGAATGATGGAGTTCCTCCTGGTCTTACAGATGATCAGATCGGCCCACTGGACGATCACAATACTGGCGAAGAACGCCGTGTGGCAGGTGAACTCTACGATTTTCCTGCGCTCGTACGTCTGCGTTTAAAGAGGAGAAATAACTTTAGCTCCTCTTCCTTGAAATCTGAATCAACCACAGACGTCATGGTCCATGAGGCGTTACTGACCCACTGCTGTCCGTAGCTGTCTTCCAGGTCATTTATGTATTTGTCGTCCCAGTGCACTCTGAGCCCCAACAGGTCCATGGGGAGGAAGCCGTTTTCAGCCAGGATGACAAAATATGTGAAGAAGCCAGCTGTGGCCTGCATCATACCTAGCAGAGGAGACGAGCGATTTTAAAGAGCACTTGATACTTCAGATGAGAAGATTCTGGCACTTTGTCGCCCTCTGCAGAGAGAAGCGTGCACAGGAACAACAGAAGGTGGCTTCATCACCTGACTCATTGAAGTGAATGTTGGGTTTACTTACCGATCTGTCCATAGGCGATGCTGATGAGCCTCTCGTTCACCAGTTTGTCCGTTTTGGGGTTTCTGGGCTGCCTCTTCATGATGTCGCTCTCAGCTTCTTCATAAGCCAGGGAGATGGCAGGGACCTGGGAGATGACGGGTGAATGAAGAATACAAAAATAAAATGAAGACTCAAGCTGTCAAGCTGTGAGATAATGAGTTGTGTTCGCGGTCAAAGAGATTACCATGTCGGTTCCCAGGTCGATACAGAGGATGGTGACGGTTCCCAGGGGCAGAGGGATGTTGGCGATGATGAAGAGGAGGAAGGGTGAGATCTCAGGGATGTTGCTGGTCAGAGTGTAGGCGATGGACTTCTTCAAGTTGTCAAAGATCAGACGACCTGATGGCGTAATTTAAAACAAATTAATGTTGTGAGGAAAGAGATAAACTGAGTAGTCAAAGCTCTTGTGCAGGTCTTACCTTCTTCCACTCCGGTGACGATGGAGGCAAAGTTGTCGTCCAGCAGGATCATGTCAGCGGCTTGCTTGGAGACGTCGGACCCAGCGATCCCCATGGCAACGCCAATGTCAGCCTTTTTAAGAGCAGGAGAGTCGTTCACACCATCACCTGTCACGGCCACGATGGCGCCCTGCGGGGGGAAGAAACCAGCGTTGGTCAAAGATTTGTAGAAAAAACTGCAGCAAACATGTCACTCTCTTGAATTCCTGTGTCTTCCATACCTGTCTCTGGCAGCCCTCCACAATGATCAGCTTCTGCTGAGGCGAGGTCCTGGCAAAGACGATTTCAGTGTGGTACTTCAGGATGTCGTCGAGTTGCTCCGAGGTCATTTCTTTCAGTTCACCGCCGTGCACGACGCAAGCCTTGGCGTCCCTGGAAGGGAAATCAAAGACGGGAATAAAGACAACATCCTGTCTCTGAGAGGAAAGGCGAGGACTCCATTATTCCTTATATAAATGTATAAGGAATAATAATTGTTCGAGGTAATAGCTTAAAAGAGGTATAGAGTCATGAGCTCAGAGCTTCAACTGGATTTATTTGTCTGCAGTGAATTAACAGTAAAAGCCTTTTTGGCTGAAGAGCCTGCAGGGCCTTGTTAGCCAACCCTGATTCAATTCTGCATGATAGGTTCTTGCATCAGATGGAAACGTGATGGTGCCAAATGTAGAGGGAGGCTTTTATAAATGCGGATGAAAGCACAAACCTGGGGTTGACCTCTGACACTGGGACGTTCAGGCGGGCAGCGATATCTTCAACGGTCTCGTTGCCTTCGGAAATGATGCCCACACCCTTGGCAATAGCCTTGGCTGTGATTGGATGGTCACCTGTGACCATGATAACCTGAGAGAAGACGAAATGCTTTGTAAACCTGAACCCATTTTCCTTTGATGCCACTCGAACAGAGAAAGATTCCCACCTTGATTCCAGCACTCCTGCATTTGCCCACAGCGTCAGGCACGGCGGCACGGGGAGGATCGATCATGGACATGAGGCCGACGAAGCACAGCTTCTCGGTGGGGAAGTTCACCTCCTCAGTGTCGAACGCGAAGCCCTCTGGGAACTGGTCATCGGACAGGCTGTGGTGGCAGAAACCTGGAGACGGGGACAGGAACAAAACAAGTGAAGTCAACCCAATCATCAAAGATGGGCGGCTACTGTTTCAGAACTGACTGATGTCGTACCCAGCACTCTCTCTCCCAGGCCTCCCAGTTCCACGTAAGCGTTCTGGAAAGCGTCTTTCATCTCGTCGTCCAGAGGCTGCTCTTTGCCATGGATCATGATGGTGGCGCAGCGGTCCAGGATCCTCTCCGGGGCTCCTTTCATCACCAGCAGGTGCTTGGTCTCTCCGGGGGTGGCATTCTTATGGATGGAAAGCTGCAGAGACAAAGAGGATGATTAAATGTAACTGTTTTGAACACAGTTGCTGTTTCCCCTGCAGTGGAAACCCTATGGCCCGCTCACCTGGTACTTGTTGGTGGAGTTGAAGGGGATCTCGGAGACCTTGGCGTATTTCTCCCTCATGCTAACGACGGACCCGCAGCACAGTTCAATACACTTGAGCAGAGCAGCTTCTGAGGCGTCACCGGCCACATCTCTCTGTGGGTTGAGAGCAAAACAGTTAGACTGACAAGCAATGGATACTCTTAATTGAACAACAAAGCTTAGCACATCTCATTTATTTTTTCCCCTCGACTGAAATTGAAAGATATTTGCCAGGACTCATTAAGAAATAAATCAATGGGTCTGTCGGGCCAGCTCCTTTACATTCCAGAAAAGGCCTTTCATTATTTTGAGTGCTTTTTATAGAGATTTGTGGAGTGGTTTGGCTGAGTTGTTTTTTTTTTTTTTGTCAGATCCAAAAACTTCCCTGCCAAGTCATGATGCCAAGAAACTACCCACACAGTCCCTGTCTTTCATGTTTCACCTAGCAACAGCGTTCAGCTCAACATGATGTTTTAAAGAGGGAGATATTCCACCAGGGCGAATTCATCACTTGTTTACAACCATGACCAAGAGACATTTCTTTTCCAAGAGCCAAATTGAATGATTCTGAGAACTGCAGAACCAGACAATCAATATATCTCACCTTCAGGATGGGAACGCTACTCTGATCGGCCAGGAAGACGGCGCGGTTGCAGAGTCCGGCGATTCTGGCCAGGGCGGCCCAGGTGGCGGAGCTCCTGTCAAAGGAGGCACCGCTCTGGTTCTCCGTGGTGTCGGCCTCGTGGATCTGGTTGTCGAACCACATGTGGGCCACGGTCATCCTGTTCTGGGTCAGGGTGCCGGTTTTGTCTGAGCAGATGGTGGAGGTGGAGCCCAGGGTCTCCACGGCTTCCAGGTTCTTCACCAGGCAGTTCTTCTTGGCCATACGCTTCGCCGTCAGGGTCAGACACACCTGGGAAAGGGATCGCTCGGGTTAGTCTGAGAGCCGAGTCACCACGTGGATCCGTTTTACACCCAAGAAACAGCAGGACTCACAGTGACAGTAGCCAGGAGACCTTCTGGCACGTTGGCGACGATGATACCGATGAGGAAGATGACGGCCTCCAGCCAGCCGTACCCAAGGATCAGGGAGAGGATGAAGAATGACACGCCGAGGAAGACAGCGACGCCAGTGATGATGTGGATAAAGTGCTCGATCTCCACAGCGATGGGAGTTTTGCCGCCCTCCAGACTTGAGGCCAGGGTGGCGATACGCCCCATGACGGTGCGGTCTCCAGTGTTGATGACGACTCCTCTGGCAGTACCTGCAAAAACATTTTAGAAGTGAGATGTAGAAACTCACTATGGGACACAAAATGATCCACGGGATGATGGCGTCAACCTCTTGCTGTTTACCTTCAACACAGTTGGTTGAGAAGAAAACAATATTCCGGGTCTCTAGTGGGTTCTCGTTGGAGAAGTCAGGAGTACGTGTTTGGGGCTCTGATTCACCAGTCAGGGAGGAGTTATCCACCTGAGGAATCAGAATAAAACAAGAAGCACATTTTCATACATGTTAGCAGTTGAGTATTGCATGTCAAGTCATATTCAATCTGCTGTTGCTTTCCGTTCAGCAATTTAAAAATAACACTAAAAAAAAAGCGGACCTTGCAGCCGTGGGCGGAGATGATTCGCAGATCGGCAGGGATCCTGTCACCGCCTTTCACTTCCACTAAATCCCCAACCACCACGTCCTCTGCGTTGATGCTTAGCTTCTCACCGTCACGGACGACCAGGGCTTGCTAGCACACCACAGGTAAAATGTGTATTATTAGGCAAGTTACTACTATTTCTCCATATTCTTTTTTTCTTATATTCACATCATGAAAAAGGAATTGTGGGAAATGACCACAGCTTGGTTAGCTCGTCAGTGTAGAAATGTACCTGTGGAACCAGGTTCTTAAAGGAGTCCATGATCTTGGAGCTCTTGGCCTCTTGGTAGTAGGAGAAGCAGCCAGTGATGATGACGACAGCAGAAAGCACAACACCCAGGTACAACTGCACGGAGACAGAAAAGCGTGTTAGTTTATCCGTTGATGTAAGAGCGAAGATTTTCAAATCACAGAATTAAGCCTCCTCACGTTGTCGTTCATCGGTTCGTCTTCTGAGGCGGCCTGGATACCATAAGCGAGGAAGCAGAGGATGGCGCCAATCCACAGGAGCATGGAGAAACCACCAAACAGCTGGAAAAGGAAATGGGTTAAATAACATTTCACAAAATGGCCAGTCTGAGCATCAACAAAGAATTATTCTTATCAATTTTGCTCAGGTCACATATGCGGCTTTTACCTGTTTACAGAATTTAACCCATTCTGGTGTGGTGGGAGGAGGCGTGAGGGCGTTTGGGCCGTCACGGGCCAGAATCTCTTTTGCTCTGGAGCAGGAAAGACCCTATAAACAAGACCCAAAGAAGAACAATGTTCTTCAAACTGTGCATGATGACTACAAAGACTGACACCAGCCTTGGAGGGAGAACAGAGGAACAGTAAAGGATCTCCTGACGTCATAAGAGGAGGAACCTGATGATCCGGTTTCGGCCTTTAAATTTATTTATTGGGGGAAAGGACAAAACAGAGCGACATGTTTGCTGCAGTTGCTGTAAACAGGTTCATCCCTAAAGCCTCAGGGGGCGTGGCCTAAACAAAAGAAACCGCATCGACATGGAGGGACATGTTTCCAGCCTCCTCTGTGTAATCAGACAATAGAAACTAAAGCATGTGGTAGGACAGTAAGACATTGGGGACAGCTATCGACGAACAGTGAGCACATCGACAAGGTCAGGGCCTTGTTTTATTTTTTAAAGATACCAGAAGTGACTGAGACAAAACAATAAACTGGGAGTTGCAAACACAGCTGATACTCCAGAATCTTCCTCTTGTGACTTTTGGGATTATCTGCCTGTGATCCGTCATCACCTGCAGCTGGAATAATTCCAGTGAGTCAGCCTGATACACACACACATCATAAAACAAATGCACACAGATGCAGATTGCTCACCCGGGCCAGATCAGTTCCATATTTCCTGTGAAGCTCATCCAAGGTTAACTTATGATCATCCTGTGGAGAGAGGGAGAGACGGAGGGGAGAACGATTAAGAATCGCCTGCAGGCATTATTATCTCCTTCGAGGATCAAAAAATGTCCCGTCATGCTGGCCCCAGGGGAACATAACGATGACAGAAATCCGCCTCTAATCAGTATCATTATTTTAACGTGCCGCGTCAAGATCAGCCAGAGAGACCTCGTCCTCTGTGCAGCTACGCCAACGCCAGCTTCACATGGACTCATCTTAACATTCGGTTTGCTGTGAGCAAACAGCACAATCAATGCCAACCAACTGACACACCGGTGTTTACTCAGGGCCTGCAGCAACATCAGCCAAAGGAGAGTTTGATCCCCTGAAGTGTGCTGCAGGTCAGTTTGGAGTGCTTCTCTTTTCTCCGCCCAGTAGAAACCTCTTTGTTTTGGAATGAAAGAGCGGGGGAACGTGGATCTGCATGTGAAAAAGAGAGAATCTGACACATCCATGCCTACACGGACTTTTCTGAATAACGCCTACAGCCGGTGAACGAAGTGATTCTTCCAATATCATTGGGATGATCTGCTGATGATGAAATCGGACTCCCACCTTCCATTTTTTTATGCAGTGGAACAACAAAAGTATTGTAGTGAAATCTGCGATAGGGAAATATGCCCTCGCTGGTTTCTGTGATGATGAGCTGACAGCTTTATCTTTGTTAAGGCTATTTTCTGATAGAAAGACAGTGATTGTCCGAATGCTCAGTTCACAGTGTCCCATTATATCAAGAACAAGATCACTCTGACCTGATTCAAGTGTAATGCCCCCCCATCCTTCACAGTGTTTATATATAGATACTGCATGAAATCAGTGGATTGAAAATGCAAAGTGATCAACTTAGATCAACTTAGATGCTGAATGGAGTCCCTTTGTGTTTCTATGCATACTTTAAGTCAGTGCAGGAAATGGGTGTAACTTCGCAGCTCCAGCCTGACACAGTTTCGCATTAATACAAAGCTAGCAAAGTGTTCCGGGTCGAATGTGCCATGCATAACATGTTGTCCTGTGATCCAACCTACTCCTGCTTTTTTTTCCTCACTCAAGTCTTTCCTTCTTTTGAAGTCTGAACAGGAAATTCCTGAACTAGCTGCGATTCCTTGCCACACTTGGATCATGTTCCGCTGGACGGCCACACTCTCCTGGACCCCAGAGTTTCAGAAATGGTTTTGCAGACCTCGATCCATGGAATGAAATGTGACTTGTCTTCAGCTGAACTTAGCCCCATTGCTTCATGTTGCTATGGAAATCGTTTCTATTGTCTTACAGTGGACTTTGAGGCCTCGGGTAATAGTAGGATGATGAAGTGTGATGGTGCAATAATGATTAACATGTCTGCTACGCTGGCTCCGTAGAGACCCATGACTATCTGTTATTATCCTTTAACCACAGGTCAAATCTGAAAACCTGTGGGCTATAAATGCACAACAGGAAATCAGTCTTGACCTTCTTAGTCCCCTCCCAAAGTCAAACTCTTCTCCTTTTAAAATTACAAAAATGTGTACATTATGACAGCGGGGGGGATTCAAGACAGCGCCTGCTGTTAATTGCAGTCAATGATATGCTGAGTCGGAGAGGTTATGGCAGAAAGGTGATACGGTTGCTATGGCATTGAGATGTCCTTCAGCGGCGGCAGGACTTTGAGAGTGAGTTGAGACATAGGCAGGACAATAATCATTAATATATCACCTAGATGGGAGTTTTATTACCTAATAACCTGCAGCACTCTGTGACCTGCGGAGTGACATTGGGCAGAACGTACTTATTAAAAAAGGCCCCAGGTCGTATGAAACTCTCATTTTACTGTGATGTTTAGGCTTTGCTGTTTAGTTTACATTTAGAGCAGCATCCGAGTAAAGGTGATGACCTTGAAAGTCATTGAGCCAAATACAGCTACAAAACATCATATGGCAACATTATAGGAAGTTTTAACTATTCTGATAAGATCAAATCAAATAGTAGCACCATCTAGAAAGATCGTCCAGAAATACTTTGCTGGTGTTATGGGATGAATGTGAGACCTGAATCTGGCTCCTTGTGTCCTGACCTTGTCAAGGACACAATCCTACCAAGGTTAACAGGCACCTTCGGAAGGGCCGCTGTAAAGGTCATAGGACAACTATGCAAGTAAGGACTTAAATTACTTATAGTCCCTTTGAACAACAAGTTTTTCTCTGTTTAAAACGCTGTGGCTGCAAAATTCAAACACTGAGCTCTGGAGTGAAAGCGCTCGACAGCCGGTTCTCGCTGACTTTGAGGATGAACCTAGCGTACGGGCCTCGCTGACCTTGGGAAACGACCGTGAGATTCACAGCGAGAAAAAAAGCTGACACCAGTGGAAACTGGTTAACCACTTATCTGCATGTGAAATGTCAAGCCAACCTAAAAAACAGCGTATGCTACTTTGCCACTCTGCACACGTCACTGCATCTGGACGAGGGTGATATCGAGATGAAATAAAACGGCTCTCCCTATTCAACCAAGTATGAGAGGATAATATACGGATGTCTCGATGTGTTTTCATATGAGAACCTCTCACCCTACACTCTAGCCACTCTAGATACGTGTAATTCAGATGTTAAGTACGGCTCTGAACTCCTTAATAACATGTGACTGCAGATGCAGTGGTGTAAGTAGCAATCTGTATGAATCTCATGTGACTTGGAAGCCAAGGTCTATGTCAGTTTGATCCTATCATTGCTGTGACCAATGGCAGCGGCATACGGTGACCGACGGCATTAACGTCGCCTGAAGGAGGCTGTCATTAGATGTGAGGCGAGCGGGACACTACATCTGTGAGTCTCATGATCTAAAACTAAGCAGGAATTATTCTAAAGTGAAGTTGTGTGTGTGTGTGAACTCACCAGGTCGACTTCTTTCTTCAGGTCGTCCATATTCTTCTCCTTCCCTTTGCCTTTCTTGCCTTTGCTGGCCCCATCGTCTGAGGTTGCCGCCAGTTTGTAATCATCTTTCCCTCTCTGGAGCGAAGAAAGTGAGACATGAGAATGAGTTCCTGTAGAAGACTGCGCGCACGAGGGCAAGCCTGCCCTGAAGCTTCCTCTTTCGTCGTGTCGGCGTCAAACGTGCTGTAAAACTTTCTACAAAGAATTCAACAGGTTTCCTGAAAAAAGGACGACACGCACGTGCAGGAATTTAAGGTACAAAGTACTTCAGGCGAGCCACAACTCTCCTGTTGAGCTTAACCGACAGCTTGTGACGAAACCTTCAGCTCCCAGCTCAAAACTTGGAAAAACACATAACCAGGTTAAAACACAGACTCTCACAAGCAGAGGAAAACATGTGACAAAGCTGCTTTACTTACTCCCAGCCCCATGGTTGCAATTCAAGTCTGAGAACGCTCAATTGTCCAATTGTCTTTTTAAATTGCAACTTTCCTGCTCCGCCTCTCTCTCTCTCTCTCTCTCTCTCTCTCTCTCAACCCAGCTGCGTCCTGTGCCTTCCGCACTCCCCGGCGCAGTGAAGATAAGACGCCTCACGTTACAGTACCTTTATATCTGCAGCTGGCTCACCTGCCCTGAGAGGAGGAGTTTGGGAGAGGGACAGAGGAGAGAGAGAGAGAGAGAGAGAGAGAAGGGGGTGGGAGTGAAACTTGACGGGTGAGTGGTAGTAATGCTGTGGGTGGGAAGGGGGTGAACTCCTGGGGGAGGAAGGTAATAGTGGAGGAGGAGGAGTGTGCGAGAAAGGGGAGGGGCAAATGTTGTCTCAACTTCCCTCAGTGTCTTTTTTTTTTTTTTTTCTAACCACCTTCCCCCTGGTTTCACTCTTCAAACTTTTACCTTCACATTCAACAGGTGGTTTGGATCAGGAAAGTGAATCCCTGTCCATGTGCTTCCTTTCTAAGGAAGAATAGAGAACAAAAACAAATGGGTCAGGAGAGTGGAGGAGAGAATGACAAATAGAGATGAAGCTCCAGCTTGAAAGGTGAAAGTCCAGTTCTGCAGGTGACTTGTTTACCAAAAGCTGAATGAGCTGCCGGAATTTGAATAACAAAGTCTGAGAGAGGGAGGTTAGCAGCTGATACAAGGCGGCGCGGGAAAAAGAGGTTGTGTGCCCGAGGAATGCAAAGGGAGGAATCCTCTCGGTCTGAGGTCAAAGCTCCCTGATAAAAAGACAAACACCTCTTAATTGATTTTAAAGAGATCTCACCTCAGGAAACGTCAAAAGAGCAGCAGTGGGTCTTACCCAACACTAAACCTCAGTGTTTTTCATTGATTCATACAGTGAGCAAGCTAAAACAGGTCATCAGCCTTCTTCCTGCAACTCCAGTTTCATTCATGCACATTAATTGTCCAGAGAAAAACATGATAAATCCGATTTGTGCCCAGCCTCCCGAGCGTGCAGGTGAGATTTGGGTTTCGAGCACGGACAAAGTTCAGCTGCTAAGCCCTGACACGGATACAAATACATATTCAATCGGCCTTGCAGAAAATGTTTGCCCCGACTTAAAGCTAATGTCCCTATAGTTGAACAGAAAACAGTTGTAATGTCCTTGGAGACTAAACCTGCTCATATTGAGCCCAAAATAACTGTAACTTAACGTGCCCAATACGTTTGTGCACGAGGACAAACGGCTTACAATGTCATCGCACATATATGGCGGCCACCAGGCGCATAGCCTGCAGCCCGGAGGACATTCATGACCCTGAAATCCCTTATGAAACCAAGGAGTGCCTTTCCTGGTCACTGACACCCACAGGGAGGGAGGGGGGAATCATCCTTGTGGGCTGGCTGACTGGATCTGTTTGTAGTAAACCTCCAACTGTTTATAGTCACTAGAGCATGCAGGGAGGTGGAGGGGGGATGAAGAGTGAAGGAGGGATGGGGGAAGGTAGGAACGTGAGAGTGAAAACCAGGAAAAGCAGATCAATGCAGTCCTTTCTGCTTCTGTGGATCAGGAAGGAGGCCGCTGATGTGAGAGACAGAGAGAGTGGCTGGGTAAAGCCTCGAGGGCACAGTTCAACCCAAAAATACAAACAAACCCCATTTTCCCTTTCACCCGCCGTTCTGCGTGTAGAATTTACACGCACGCAATCGCCAAGTTCACGACAGAACCTACGGGAAATTGGTTCGGTTTGGATGACGTAACTCATGAAATCCACATATTGGCTGCAGCTGTGGATGTGTATCTATTCCAGTACCTGTCCCTGAACCCTCCCAACGATGCAGGGCCACACCCTCTATTCAAACACATTCACACACAAACACACGCTGAGTGTATCTCTTTACACTTTCTCCAGTTGGTGTTGAACAGCATCTGGGAAGTCGACCTCCCACGCAGGAGCGGTTTCAGCCAGCATGGGGAAAGGAAAAAACGCAAAACCTCGACTGAGCCTAAGTGGCACCCTCGCAGGTTTGCCTGCGACGCATGGAGGCGTTCAGCAGCGTAATTATCATAGTATAGGTTCTTGTTTAGCCCCAAACAATGCTCTGCCGTATATAAACAGCGCGCTGACTGACGACGTAAAACATGGCCTTTGGCGTGTTTCTGGAGTAAGAGTGCAGGTGCTTATAGTAGGATAGATTTTGTTCAATGGTCGCTGATGTGTTTACGCAAATCAGAAAATACGAGTTGTGACTGGGTTTAAATATCTGTGCATTTGTCTAAATTAAACCTAAACGCTGTGACCTGCGGCCCCTGTTTGAATTCTCTTGGGTGAATGTTTGACTCCTCAGCAGGTCGCACTCGTACCATTACACCTGCCACGAACTTTGGACCGAATAGAACACAGAGGCATTTAAAAAATGATTAATAATCGAACCAAAATGCTTTTGTGTGTTTTCATTTTAATTCTTTACGACTTGACGGAAGTGCAACAATGACCGGCAGATGCCAAACTTTCTCACATTTTTCCACAGCAGAACAACATCTGAGCTCAATTTTCTGGACCAGGTCATGTCTGAGAGCCTCTACAAAACGTTCTCATAGTTTGTAACAGTTTTAATTCATTCATCGGACATGAAGTCTGTGGAGCCACTCGCCACTTCGGTTCATGTGAGGAGAAAATCTGCCTCGTTCCTCCTCGTTCAGAGGAGCCTCCACAGACAAAGAGCCACTGTCTCCACCAGCATCCATCACAAGATTTCAACTAAGAAACCTGTGACTTCAGTTGCTAGAGTAACGAGTAACCCATTCTTATTTTTACTCTTTTGGGTTTGATCTTTTTTGAAATGATTATTATTGATCTTATTTATGGATTTCCCCCTCAAGGTTCTTTCAGCACAGGAGAACTTGGGAAGACAGAGGTCATGAAAATGGGTCATTTTAGGTTTTGACTGGAAATAGTGGATGTTCTCCTTTCGGGCTAGGATCGAGTTGATGCGAGTGGAGGAGTTAAAGTGAAGTAGCACTGTGACCGATGGGGGAAAGCTTTCATTTTGCCAACACACTCAGTTCAAGTGATTCGAGCTGGAATGTTATTTTGTCAATCACAAATATTCAAAGACAGGAGGCTTTTCTCTGCACTTCAATGAGCCGTCAGGCTGGAGAAGCCCTCTTTATTCATGCGACATTAGCGGCTCATAGATGTGGTCCTCCACATCTTAGTCTAAACTGCAGCGTGAATCCAAGCCCGTATTACTGTGGGTGCGTCAAACCGAACAGGATGAACAAGCAGTGGGTCTGAGCTAGGATTGTTTCCCTGAGAATGAAGCTTGGAAACATCCAGCGTGCTGGAGCCAGTCCTGGTTAATGTTACTGCTGTCCTCAATTTTAAAGCCACGGCTGGCGACACCTATGATTCCCATGGCTGCATCGCTCTGACGCACACTGCTGTTGCTAGACACAAGCTTAATTTTGGTCGAGCTGCCACCATGAGACTTCTCTACTGAGCTGCGCTGTCCAGAAAATAGAAAAGACATTTTCTTCACCACAAAAAAACAAAAATTTCACACACAGGCCTGACATTCCCAACATAGGTGCCTCTCTCAAGTCTGAAAAAAAGGAAAAGGAGTGGAATTTTTCTCCATCCCTCTGCTTTAAAAGATTTAAAGAAACAAAAACACACAATATGACCACAGATACTACCACAAAGACGCAACATCAACAACACACGAGACAATTTGTCTCAATGAAGCACAAGGAGACTGAATCTCAGTTAGACGTTTCAATAAACTGGATTAAGACTTTGAATCTGTCCGTTTCTGTGCCCTGACGATAAGGATTGAGTCATTGCTAAGAGATCTATGCATCGTTCATTCAGACCCCCCAACACACACACAGACAGATCTTGACATCCCTTAATCTGGCCAAGGATTACTGCTGCAATTAGAGGAATGAGAAAGTGATGGAGGCAGGAGGAGGAACAGAGAAAGACCAAGTGTGGGATGCACTTCTGTTGTGAGGTTAAAGAACATGAACTGAAGGCCTACAAGATGTTGATCCTGTCACCCTGGAGGCTCCTACTGGGATTCCTCATAACTTCATGTTAATTAAACCCACGAGAGAAAAACTGCATGACTCGTTCTGTGTTTATCTCCATCTTGATTTGAGGCTCATCCTGTGTTGGAAAGAAACAGGTTGGGCTGCCAGCGGTAATTATAACTCTGGAATGGAACAGAGTGTCTCTTTTGCTTAAGGAGAGTTTAAAAGCCCTGCTCCGGACGGCTGGCCCGTCACAGACACCAGGGCTGAAATACAGACAATCCTGATCCAAGACACAAATAAATAAATAGCATCTTAGAGCCTGGGCGCACCTTCACAGACCTGGAAAGGTGAGTTGAAATAGAAACTACTGAAAGGCTGAATGCGAGAAGAAAGAGTCACTGTGGCCCTACTCACCCAAAACCTTGGCAGCGCTAACAAAGAGCCACTGTCTGTGCTCAGCACTCACACGTGCATGTATACCGCACTGTGCGAACCCCAGTGTGGATGCAAATACGAGCCAGCCCTGGACGTGAATATATGGGATTAATATCAGACCCCTGACCTGTTCTTTAAATGAGTGAATAAGTGAATAACAGGCACAAAAACCAGATCCAAATAAGGTCCATCAACACAGCACTCGGGACAGTGATTCATGTGAGTGGTGAAATGACCATTATCGTGAACTTGTGAACTCCAAGGCGTTGCGTAATTGTCTGAGCTCGGAACGCTTTCCTCCGCTATCAGAGAGTCAACATCCACAGCTCTGGGCTGACGTGACGCAGCAGGTTGCCATTAGGAGCCGGCCTAACTGGAAACACGCTGCCGCTCGCTCATCACGACCAAATCGCAATGTGAAAGATGCCGTTAACAACCAAATTTAGGTTTTGCCTGAAGCTGAACGGGGCTGCAAATTCAAATTCAAAGTTTATTATAATCCAAACACAACAGAACCACAGGGCAACACAGCTTCCCTATAGAGTAAAAGTACAATTTGGACACACTGACGTTCGGCCGTGTTTAGACATACACCATATCTTGTCGATGCGTCACTTCATGCCTGTCAGCGTCATGTCAGCCGAGGCAGAGCTGTGGTGCGTTACACATGCACTGAGAGAGGCTTTCCAGAATAAACCGCGTGCTAGTAACGGCTATCACAACCAAAGCTGTTTTCACTTCCCCCGACAGATACCAGTGCTCGCTAACTGGGTCAGAGGTCGCAGGGTTAGTAGTAACTTTTCAGACTGGGGGTGGAAAAAAAAAAAAAATGGCTGAATACGTGTGTGAATCAAAAGGGCAAAAAAAGAAGTCCCATCTGTGGCATGTGAGTGAATTATTCAAAGTTTCTGCACATTACCCAAATATTCATTTTGATATTTGGCATTTTATACAAGTTACAGCAGCCCTACTCTGCTGCACTGAAGGTTGGACTGTAGTAGCTGGACTAACTTCATCTCATATAAAAATCATTCATGTTAGTTGAGTTAAAAATAGAGATAGATGTTTTCCTTCCGTGTTCTAACCTCTCTGCAGCTGCTCTCTTGCTATAGGCCACCTTACCTTTTCCATTCACCTCTGGGTACAAAGTTTAGAGCAGAGGAGAAAGTCAGAGGACAGACAAGAGGAAGTTGGTGAGGGAGGAGTTGAAGAGACAGAGGAAGGCGCTGCAGGAGGAGGAGGAGTCTCCTCACATGACGGTAGTGGCATGTCTGCTTGTCCTTGAAAAGGACACCGGCATTTCAAAACAGACGACTCCATTGTCTCCATATCAGTCCACATCTCCCTCGCTCTCTCCTTCCTGTGTCCTCATCTCGCTCGCCCTCTTTCTGTCCCTCCACAGCTTTTTGTTTTGCGGAAACTTTTCAATCCAGGAACGAGCAGAAAGCTTCCTGGAGTGAAAAGTTTCAAACAGACGTGTTGGTGTTTTACAGCGGAGAGAAGAATTCACTTCATTTCCTCATGCACGCTCACAGCCCCCACTTTAACACTATTGCCCAATCCCAGTCTACACATATACACACACACACACACTTCTAACCTCTTCCTTCATTATCATAACCATCCTGACACACACCCACCTCCACAAAGCACACACCCACCCACACAGAATTCCTTCACTGACTCCTCCCCCTGGGTCCCTCACAACCATCCCTTGTGGAAAACTACCAGTGTGCACACACACATATGCACACTCTATTTTCCCATGATTCTGTTGTCCACACTCCACACTGATCTGGTTGTGTGTGTGGTTGTGTGTGTGTGAGAGAGAGAGAAGGACAGAGGGAATTGTCATGAAAAAGATTTTTATAAACTGTGCTGAAAAAGAACCAGTTGTAACTAAGCCCCCCACCCCCCGACACACACACACACACGTGACAACACTAATATTGACACTCCCTGCAGCCTTGACTGATGGTTAAATGGTCACAGATACTCGTCTGTCTTTGCACAAGCTGCAGAGACCAAAGCAACAGCCCCTCCCCCGGGACCACAGGAGCTGCAGCTGGCTCGCACTCTGCAATGCAAAGGTCCATTTCCTCTTTTTAACTCAAGTCATGTATTCTATGATGAACTAACTAGAAAGATACAACCACCCAGCGTTCAAACAGGTAAGTTAGGTTGCGATTAACAAACCAGGAGCTGCTTTATCCCACACGTCCACAAATAACAATTTACGCTTTCAACCCATAATTAGGCGATTAACTGTGTGGACTCAACATTTGTTCTTCTCTTCCTTCTCTCCCTTCATCCCTCTGTACTTTTCCAACCACATTCTCACACTAGCTCCCTCTGCTGTAAAGGAAGTCACCCAGTTGTGCAACATGTGCGGTAATACTGACGCATGTGCTATCTGGGCCTGTCGCACCCTCGCTGTCAACTCCAGCGTTCCCTGAGTGTGTGAAGCTGGCTGGCTATCTGTGATTAGGGTGGTATGATGATGCACACACACACACAGATGAGGGGGGGGGGGGGGGGCAGGGTAAACAGGGGGGGGGGGGGTCAGGGTAAACAGCAAGTAGATAGCACTGGCGATCCATCACACCACTGTGACAGGCTGGCACTTCACATAAGGGACACACACTCGCACACACACACACACACACAATATGATGAAATTCCTTCCAGGAGAAAATGATTAATCATGTTCGAGAAGCCAAAAACATTTTTTATGAAGTCACTGTGACCTTTAACCAACACCACCAAAATCTAATCAGCTCAACGCTCATTCCAAGTTTGTACCAAATTGCAATAAATAAATTCAAAGTGTGAGACACCATAAGGGAGTATTGAAAGGTCAGAGTGATCTCTAATTCAATTCAACAACATCACTAATCCCACTGGGGGCAATTCATTTGGAAAAGCATGCACAATTAAAACATGCAGAGGTAGAGCATATGAGAGAGCTAAATACGAGATCAAAAATAGATATTAAAAATAGATATTGCACCACAAGGCAAACTAAATGTAATCCGTTTATCCCAGAGAATGGGGCGTATGGATGGACGGACAAGACATGATGCCCTCTGCCATCGGCCATGGACAACACTGGGGACAACACAGGCGTTGGCCTCAGTGGAGAGGAAATCAAGGCAATGGACCACATCCTGTTTACGAAAGGGAAGCTGAGGGTGGGGTATGAGTCTTGTGACCAGTGACTCGGCCTGGTCAGAGTAGCAGTTCAGAAAAAATGGCTGATGACTCACTGTGGTCCAAAGCAACTCAAAGCCTGTAAGGCATGACGATGGAATGCTACTGTCCCTCCACACTGTGCCACAGGTAGGTTGATGTTCCGAGCTTCTCAGATTTAATTATGAGCTTTACATGCAACTCTCGGCTCATTCCGCAAAAAAGAAATGTATGCATTTAAATCAAAAACTCATCGCAGCCAAAGCACACGACAACCGGGTCAGACGATGCAGAGCAGAGGAAGGAGCAGGAGGAAAAGAGGCAGAGCTGCTATTTATAGATCCAAACATTTGCCAAAAGCCCTGTTCATACCAGGCCAACGTGTATGAGAGCCGGAGCGGGAGGATTTCAGAAATCAGGCTTTTGAATCACAGGAGAGCTGATGCGGAATTAGTGAATGTGTTTCAGAAAGGAATGAGCACCAGTGACGCGGCGATAAATCAAACAATCAAGTTAGGCGACAACAACGGCCGTCACAAGTTGCCACATCACGTTACTGGTTTGAATAAACATCAGCTACACAGGGCATTCATCCCGTATGATGATGACAGCGATCCAGTAATCTCTGAGAGATCTATGCATCGTTCATTCACACACACGCTGCACATTCCTCTAATCTGGCAAAGGATTACTGCTGCAATTAGAGGAATGAGAAAGAGAGACGAAGGGGAGGAAGTGGACGAAAGAAAAGCTCAACGCAAACAGACGCTGACAGAAAGTCACAGTTGTGAATGCGTAGTTATGCACCACATTCTTGAATGAATAAATGATGTTTTCAAAGCCCTCTCCCCTCTCTTCTGTCACATCTGTATCTCCTGTTTCATCTGCACTGTTATCCATTATCCTGCAGGACTTCACGTGTCCACCATCTGGCAGGAGTTTCCTCAAATGGCTTAAGATGATGGGAAAAGAATCCAGGCTGACCCGGACTCCAAACTTTTATTATCATCTGATCTCGGACAAACTGAGGCTGCACATCGAGAAGCATGGCGCTGGAATTCCAATTCACGTCATGCATTTGAATGCAACAATATGAGGTCATTCAACAGCATCAAATAACTAACAAAAATCAAAATGTTCAACATACCAACATAAATCAAGCTTAGAATTATCATCTAAAATGACAAAAACACTTTCAAAGAAAAACGAGAATGACTTGGGTCCATGTCCAATGTCTGGGAGGAAATGTATGATGTCCTCATGTCCCCTGCATGATACTTCACAAACACACACTGCATTCCCAGAGCATGATGCGGGGACTTTTTGACATAGGCCAGTGTTGCTAGGCAACAAGGTCTCATGCACAATGTATTGTAGACTGCAGCATGCTGGTGTGTGTGTGTGATAAAGAGAGAATAGTAATCAGAGCAGAGGAGATGGGCTGTCATCAGCTGCAAACTCTGAACAACCCATAAATCCAGAAGTAGATTTAAAATGTTTGTCTAACTGAAAGACTGTGTGACAGGTCCTGCTCCGACCTTCGCTGTCAGCCATCGTCTCAAAAAAAGTTTCTCGTTCGCATTATCCGCTGCAGAGACAGCGAGACGAAAGCTGTGGAATGTCCTGACGACCCCACTGTGATTTTAGCGAGTCAGACTGCAATTATCTCGGCTCAGTTTGTTCCCCGATCCGCGGAACATTCGCTACTTACTGTCAATTTAGGATCACAGTGCAAAAAGGCCAAAAAGAGGACGCAGAGAGCTTTTAAATTCAAAATGTCTTCATTTTCAAATATAAGGGTGATTTTTTTTTTAAAGCTGAGAAGTCAAAGGTTGCTGGCAGATTTCATCAGCTCTATCTAACGCCACAGTAGCTCTGGCTGTAAGAGCTGGTCAATAATGTGGTTTCTGGATCAATTTCTCAAAAGTTTCAAACTAAACCATTGAACAATGTCTTAGTTTGAAGGACTATTAACAATAGGAAACAGCCACGTACTGCAGGAGATACTTCGTCCCCCTGATATCTAGTCAAAGTGAACCAGGGGAGGATTTGTGCTGAAGAGGCCCTTGGGGGGGCCGATCTTAACAAGGGAAGAGCAGATGGAGTCTTAGAACACACACACACACACACACACACAAGGAAAATCTGAACTGAGACTCCTCAACTGCCTCTGCTGAGCACGGATGGAAACACACGAAACGCATGGACACAGACACACAAACACGAGCAGCACAGATCTCCCTCCGAGGCCTGAGGGGCCAATCTCTGCCTCCTAATGACGGCAGAGGCAGAAAGATGGATTTACTGTGGCGGAGGGGACACTCATACAAACACTCAGAGGGAAAGATGGGCACACGCATGGTCAGCAGGACCGTCGCATTGTTTAAACAAATCAATAACTGTCTCACAGAGGCTCATGATGTCCTCATGTCTTCTTATGCTCTGCATTTCTTCTTTCACACACACACACACACACTTGAGCATAATTGCATGTGTCAAGTGAGAGGAAGAGTCACTAGTGATACTCTAACACGCTCCTGAGGAGGCACTTCTGCTGCAAAAGGGTTGAGTGCGCAAAAACCCCAGCACTTGCTATCTTAACTGCATCACTTAGTTGCCTTGACAACAGTCCACACCCCATCTACCAAGACAGCCATCCCAGCAGTGCACCAAGTCACACATATTCACACTGACACACTTGCTAAACCTCATCATCACACAAACATCCTCACGTCCACTACCGTCGAGTGTTTAAAAATAAAACTCTGTCATGATGTGAAACAGTAAAGACGAGTGAGATCCATGCACACGTGATATTGTGCACATGCAGCGTATTGTCCCTCCACAGTCTAACCCACTGATGGCTCATAAACAAACACTGAAACGTTCTCGCTCTGCAGAGCGCTCCACCACATGACATATGTGTTTATTTGAGTTCATGCATTAACTTTAATCTCCTCCGCCGGCCTCGAATATCAACAAACATGAACATGATTGTGGATTACAGGCTGCAGCGGGTCAGCTGTTTTTTCGGAAAAGCCTAGATTTTGGAAACTCATTCAATCTGATCATGGCAGGATTTACAGGACGCTCGGACATTTTGAATCGAACATTTTTTTTTTAAATTGTTGTTTGTTTGAGGAGTAGGAGTTAAATATGATGAAGAATCGACGTCTTGTGACATGATGTATTGATTTTCCCCTCCCTGCTCTCCCATTCGTCTGTCTGCCTGTCAGCCTGTTTTACACACACACACACACACACACACACAGCAGCAGCACAGCATGTCGTACGGTGTGAGCTGCTGACATTTCATCTCAAGCAATCTGCCAGTCAGAGCTGGGCCCACACACTCACACACGCACTAATACACAATCATCATATATGCAAATCTTGTCGCTGAATGAGGGATTTTTTCCCCCCACTACTTTAACCCGGTTTACTCGATCAGGCACACGTGTACGCCGGATTCATATTACATAACGCTTCATTCCCTGCTCTGACGCGCTGCCATTTAGTTATCCATGTGTGCCGTGATTCAACAAACTGCCTCGGTTTAACGCAGCACGCACGTGCAGCCTGTTACACAACAATCTAATCATCGTGTAATTAACGGCTGCGATATAATGGCCCTCGCGTTTCTGCAGGAGGCTTCGTGAACCGGGGAGGAGAAGACGCGGTGACAGCTCTCAGAGAACTCAGAGAAAACGTCACCTCATTAATGCAGAAGACTTTGTGGGGCAGATTATTTTTACTTTCCAGACAAAACTGAATGGATCCTGATGAGAGAAATCTGATATGCGTTCCACTGGCCGCCACTCTATGCTTGTGTCTTTCTGACCTGCCTTATAAATCTAACCTGAAATAAACATAATAATCCGTCACGCTATAATTCCTTCCTACATTTCCCAGATAGCTTTTCAACAATAACATTCAGGGAAAACACTGCCTGAACCTGCTGCACTGAGCTTTTTAAGGTGAAGCAGAAAAATGAAATCCATTTCCCTTAATGAAATGAAACATCACAGCTCTTTTAAAACTGCTGCACTCAAGGATCAGAACCTACAACGTGCGATAATCCCATCCACTTCATCTTTTTGTCAATGCAAAAAAGGGGTGGTCAGTATTTATTCTATGGGTGCTTGTAATGTGGGATTAGATATTTAAGAGGGTTTACAGAATCACTGAAAGTACCTCATTCACCACCACCTTGCAGCCGCACCTCTCTGCAGAGCTCCATTCATATTTTCAAAATCAAGAACAAAAAGGAGAAGTGGCTGGTTCATGTCATAACAATGGAATGAAGCCAAGTCCACCTCAAGTCTCAACAAAAGAGAAGTGCCTCTTTTTTATTTTGAACGCACCATCAGACCATTTCTAAACAGGATGTTGTTTTTGAAAAGTCGGGGGAATCTGAAGACTGTAGTCCTGAAGTTCCTAAATTTAGAATGAGTCTGTGTGAACGTCTGCACGTGGCAGGTGTTTGGGTAACCATGGCAATCTGATGGCGAAGGGTATTTATAATCGCCTCCTCCCTGTCTGGTTGTTTTAACTCTGTCCTGCACTGGAAACACTCTCTTCACTATTTGCTGCTGCTGAATGGACACAGTGAGACGGCATCTGTATGGCACCTCGTCAATGTGTTAGTGTTTTCCCTCGAGTGTCGTTAAGAGCAGTAATGATGACACCGCTGTGTGTGTGTGTGTACACCGTCGCCTAAGGGAAGCCAGAGTGTCACACCATCATTATCTCTACTCACCGGAGCTGCAAGTTCCCGAGAAGTGGGCCAACTTCTTCTTTAATGAACCAGCACTGAGAGGAGGAGAGGGGAAAAAGGAGAGCGCAATAAGAAAGTTGAAAGTCAGCGGAAATCTAATGAATGCGTGAATATGTTCATCTGCGGCTGTATCAACATTGCTGTTCTTCCTTTCCCCGAGAAAAGACTGAGCCAAAAATATCCCAGACGAACGTTTGCCTCGTTAAATCGGATATCAGGGTACGCTGTCCACTCTGCTGGTATATCTGCAGACATGATTCCTTCCACTTACAGAACATCCTACTTCTTAATTTGATTCATTGTTGCTCAAACTTGATTCTCATGGCAGAATCCAAAGATCTGGATAAACTACCAGCAGCAGCAGCAATAAAAAGCAATAACAATAATACAACAATTAACTTCAACAGAACCGGATGTCCCTTCATAAAGTCTTCATAATGGGATATATTGGTCCCCACAACATGAGTAACACCTAGATTCTCAGACCGCACACACACACACACACACCCTTCCCTCAAGTGTCCTCCCCCTCTTTCACACGCACTCATTAGAAAACCTGCCACTAATTAGAGACATCAGTTAATTAAGGTCAACTAAACACATTGGGCTTCACAATGAGCAGCTGTGCCAGCGTGTGTGTGAGGGAGCTCATGATTGACATTTGGCGAGGGTAGACTCGAACACAAGCCGCCCGGGGCATGCTGACATGAATTCTTCTATCCATATTTGCCATATTTACACAGGTATAATCACCCTCAGCTTTCCAACGACTAAAAGTTCATCTGGTGACATCAAATAAAAAGAACCCCCGCCCCCCCAAAGGAAATGGTGAACGAGAGTGAGAACTAGAGATGGAGAGAGAGCAAAACCGTCAAGAGGAGGCAGATCAGTCGAAGTAATGGGTCAGCATGTACGGCAGATGGTTGCCAGCGGCGACCCAGTGATGTGACGGCATCTCCTGCTCCCCTCACATCTGTCATGACATCCATCAGAGCGCGTGTGTAGTTTACATCTACATCTGCCGCTAAAGCGCTTTGTACATGACGTGACGTGCAGTGACAACACTGGACGTTAGTCACAGAGCTGGCATTAAATAACGTAAATGACGTTAAGCGGAGGGCAACACGCAGAGGGACAGATTACCAACAAATGCATATTGTGTAAATACATCCACAGGGCACAACACACAACATGAGACTATAAATAAAAGAAAACACCTGAGGATGTTTTGCAAACTTGATCCACACACATTTCTCCCAGTCCCAAAGGGAGGATAAAGCCTCTGCCTCCCCACATCTGCTTCTGATCATGGAAACTAATGAAACATTCATCCCTGCAACATCTGACTCTCAGAGCTGAGACAATACGGAGCGGACTTAAAGGCCAACTGCAGGATCAGAGTCCTGCAGAAACACAAAATACAGGTTTGAGTTTACACACGACACACATACACACACGGAGGGCTCAGAGCAAGCGCTGGTGCAGGCTCTGAGATCTTAGCCCCGCTGCTGCCAGCTCCATCCCCAGGAGCAACTTTTGATTAAAGGTAAACAAGAGAATTGAGTCGGATTATCAATGCGCACAGGTTCACGGTGAAATCAATCTTTTAAAAAAAACATTAGGACTGATGCACAGGGCGGCAGTTTGAGGCCGGAGGATGAGAAGTGCTGCTTACAGATGGACAAAGATTACGTCTACCAGGGAGTAGTAAACATTACAATAATATAGTAAACAATATTATCACTCCTCTACCTGCCTCACACACACACGTTGTTTGGATTGCACATTAAAGCCCTCCTTCTGTCCTTCCTGGAATCCTTTGGTGTTGTTTGCAGCATGCTCACAGGGTGCAGGGCGGGAAGAGGAAGAGCCCAGGGGTCAGAGGTCAGCTGACAAAAATGTCTTTACCTCAAAGGGATGGGGTTCATGACCTGGAGGGTGTGTCTTCATCTCTTCCTGGGACCAGAGCGCATCTGTAAACGTCCGATCTGAAAAAGAAAAGCCAGACATTACCTCTTGATGAGAGCTCAGTGACGAATGCTGCCGAAGCTTTCAGCCCAACTGAATTGAGTGATGTGAAACTTTACACATATTAGAGTCAGCAAATTACTTCATACAGTAAATGGATTAAAGTTAAAGATGAAATCTGGACCAAACAGATACTGAGGCTCACTTGAAATTTATGTCAAGGCCAATGAGAATAAAAATTAATCTCTACCACCATCTCCTGGACGATATCATGAACGACACCCAGACATTCCCACCTGCACTGAGCACCTGTCAGTTCTCTAAATCCACCTCCCCAAAGCTGCTAAGAGAACGATCAAACAAAAGAACGAGCCCCTCCATCATTTCCAGGTTGTCCACTTGGACTGTGGACTCTGAAACCCTGTCTGTGTACAAAGAGCGGCTCTGTGCTCCTGATTATCCCTGGTGCCCGCATGCCCGTGAGGATGAGAATGCCAGAGGTACCGGCAGCCTTACATGGCGCCGCGACCACGGTGTGAGTCCTCCAAATGCCTTTGTTATGCATGTGGCAAAGTGTTAGCTGACACGACATCGTCTTTTGCAGAGTTGTTTGTCTCAAACCTTTATCTCTCCCCTCTGACGTCAGAGTTCATCGCACTCAATGTCAAATATCTACAGCATGACAACAGGCTGACCTAAGCGCTCCACTTGAGGAGATAGCCGAGAGGAGCGATTGTCTGAGAATGCAGGAAACAAGCGTCAACACCAGATTCAAACTGAGAGGGAATAGTGAAAGCCTTAAACACAGACACAGTCCAAAGAGTCCCAGAGTCACAGACATAATCAGCTACATCCCCTGGAAGAAGTGTCTATCTTATATTTTTACTGTTAAACCGCCTTTAATGAGGCATATAAAGGCCAAACAGCCCTGGATACAGTGGCTCTCACTTTGACCACATCACAGGTTTATTTTGTCATTTTGAAAACTGAATACAAACTGGAAAAGCAGAAGGACATTACAGTTGCTTAAAACAAGACTCTCCTGTTTTTAAAGCTCATTTCTGAAGATAAATCGTTTTCTCATTCTGACGTGACACCAGCTTGACTCTATTCTTGGGTCGACGTGACTCATGACCGAAGGAGCTCCGGCGGGCGGGCTGTCCTTTCTTTACCCAGGATTAACTCGGGATATCTACTGAGCCGTGGGATCCATGGCGGCCTCCCCCCTCTATCTTTAGTGAACCTCTGCCTGTGAATGGACAGCCTAACTTTATCTGGCTCACTGTCATCGAAGCTGCTGGGTATTTTTAGGCGGCGGCTCGCGGTGGCAGCAGCTGTGAAAGCATTTCACGCCAGCAGCCCCCCATTCCGGCTCCCTCTCACTCTTTAGCTGCTGGGACAATGACAGTGTCAGAGCTGACGCATAATCGGAGCACTTGACTGAAGGACTGCGCTCATTTTCCTCCCGGCCACCTGAAACCGAGCGCCACACGGAGCGGACACCACAAAGACTATGCACCTGGGACGGTGAATGGACGATCTAATTTGTCTCCCTCACTTTGACCTGGAGTGACCAGGAGCTGTGTCCAAGACTAGGACAAGAGCTTCAGCTGACATACACCATTTCAACGGGTCGAAGAAGAGCCAAAGGTCACATGACTTAACAGAAGCGTGCCTGAAGGTTCTCAGGACTTTACTCTGAAGTAAACATCACAATAGGGACGATATGATTTAAGGAGGCTCGGCCACAGCAGCGGTAAGTTCCTTAAATCAGAGAAATCACTTCTTGAAAGCTGCCTGATGTTGATTTCCTCTCAGTGCACAGGCCACGCGGCCTCAGACATTCAGCTCCATGTCTGATGATGATGAGACGTAAGAAATACTTGACACGCCACACAGAGCTTTTTTTCAGGACGGGACATGAGCACATGACTTTGCAGTCCTGGACATGAGCCTTGTGCGTCACACAGGAGGGACAACAGCACAATGAGACAGAAAAAGACAGTGACAGCATCATGGACTGTGTCAGAGGAGTTTGACTCCACATGACAGACAAAGGGGGTTGTTCTAAACTTAAGGACATCATGACAACAATCAACGGAAGATTCACAGAGTGTGAGTTCAGATGTGTCACTGTGCAGTTTGTGTGCTGCGGGACACATGGACTCCGGTGTCTTTTTTTGGACGGACTACTTTATAAATACACTCTTCAATGACTTACAGCACCAGCTGTGAGACAACTGAGGGGTTTGCCCAAAACCAACTTTACTAACAACTGAAGATGTTTACATCAGGATTTTCAAAAGCTGAAACATGTAAATTTAAATGTAAAAATGTGTGTAAACAGCCTTTGCAGGAAATCTGAATTTCAGAAAAATGTTGAAATTGTTTTGCCATCCAAAAGGTCTACAAAAGTTTCTATTTTTCTCTGAATCACAGATTTTCTCTTTCTCACAGGACGAGACGATCTTTCCCAGGAAACCCCATCACAAAACCCACACTTCTCTACTCAAACTAGGAACAAGGAGGTGTCATCACCGTCATGGATATTTTTGGAGGTGCTCCCCGCGTTTTGGGCTACCCACGCCCCGTGGTGGCACAGTGCGGCACGGACGCCACCCTGAGATGCCAGATCAGTGGAGACCCCCGTCCTGATGTGATCTGGGAGCGTAAAAATGTCCAGATCTTGCCGGAGGGACGCTACCAGCTCACAGAGGAGGGGAAAGCGTACCTGCTGACCATTACTGGAGTGACCCCGCAGGATGCTGGCCAGTACATATGCAAGGCTAGAAACAGCATAGGTGAAACGTATGCAGCAGCTTCCCTCAATGTGGAGGGAGGGGCACAGCAGCAGGAGGGAGGGCAGCGGCGGACAGAGGTCAACGGCGTGAAGCAGGAAAATGGAGGACACATGAATGGCTACTGCAAAGTGCAAAACGGTGAATACAGGGGAGAGAATGGAGCTATGGAGATAAACGGAGAGCACAAGTGTAACGGAAAGTTGAGTGAAAAGCGAGAAGAAGCTGATCTAATATCTGATGATAAGCCCCGATTCCTCATTAAGCCCCTCTCTCTGCGTGTGGACCGAGGAGAAGATGCTGCCTTCTCTTGCAAAATCTGGGGCACTCCTGTGCCAGAGGTGGCGTGGGAGAAGGACGGGAAGAAGCTGCACGACATCTTCGAAAGTTCGCACTTCAGTGTGAGCAACCAGGACGGCGGCTGGTTCCAGCTCAAGATCTACAGGACACGCATGCCAGACAAAGGCGTCTACACCTGCAAGGCCATTAACTGCCACGGCGAGGCCCTGGCCGGCGCCGTCCTCCTTGTGGAGCCCGTCCCGGAGCGGGAGGAGAGCAAAAGGTCCTCAAGTGGTCACTCTAACAGCCAGTGGTCGCCGAAGCAAAGAGGCGGGCGACTCAGCTTGTCAAGGCTCAAAGAGGAGGCCCCTATCAACCCGACTGCAGTTAAGAAGTTTGCCGTGTCTGAGGGGAAACACGCCAAATTCCGGTGCTTTGTGACGGGGAAGCCGAAACCTGAGATCATCTGGAAGAAAAACGGGGTTCCCCTTGAGCCCGGGAGGCGTCACCTGATATTTGAGGACAGGGAGGGGTACTACACGCTGAAGGTGCTGTACTGCAAAGAGCAGGACACGGGGCTTTACATCTGTGCCGCGTCCAACGCTCTGGGAAACACCCTCAGCGCTGTCCACCTGTCCGTCAAAGGTAAGAACCTGCTTTGAATTCTAAATGAGACCTCAACTATAAAATGCGTTCCATCTGCGTCCACTCCACAGACACAACACAACTAAAGAGATTCTGCAGCTAATGGTTCACATGAACCGTCACGTGTCCCTGACAGTCGTTTGGCTGATTGCTTCCCCTGCATCGGTAAAATACACAACATCGCCCCTTTGAGTGGTTAATCATTTTGTCCTGATCCCCTGGTAATGGGCAGATCATCCCTAACTGGGCCAGCTGCCTCCATCACAGGCTCGGGGTCAACATGTTGGTCATGAATACAGGGATAATGACGGGTGGCGTCACAGCAACTGAGGAAGTTTAAATGAATGGGAATAGCTATGTCACAATTACAGATGATTTATCTTTCATAAGAAAATACATTTGCGTTTCAATAATCTAGAAATACTCTGTAAATTTTAGCCACGACTGAGTTGTAGTTATACTGTTTGGGTATCTTTCATCATTACCGGTTTTCTCCAGGCCACGCTGTTCGCTTCAGGCGTCCGTTAAAAGATGTGGAGGTGCATGAGCAGGGCGTCGCCGTGCTGGAGTGCGAGATGCCCGACGAGTCTCTCCCTGCCGCATGGTACCTGGAGGACCAGAGGCTGATGCCCAGCAGTAAATATGGGATGGAGCAGAAAGGAACCAGAAGAAGACTCACCATCCACGACGTGGGGACAGATGACGACGGCGTGTATCTGTGTGAGAGGCCTGATGGAGCAAAGAGCATCGCAGAGCTGTCAGTCAAAGGTACGGTGGTACAAGGACAAAAAAACAGAGAAAAACTTCAAATAAAATGAAAATATATGAATGCTTTGTCTACTCACAGGTACCATCGTTCGTAAACTTCCTCGGAAGATGGAGGTCCTCGAGGGCGAGAACGCAGCGTTCTGCGTGGAGGTGGAGGACGACGAGCTGGAGGTCCACTGGTTCAAAGATGGCCTAAAGCTGCACGAGACACACCAGACGATCCTCAAGACCTTTGGCAAAACTCATATTCTGGTCTTCGTCAACGTGGCCCACCACGACTCAGGGGTGGTGACGTTTGTCACAGGGAGGTCCAAGACATCATCACGCCTCAAAGTCAAAGGTACTCTGAGGAATGTGGCAGGACGTGGTTTTGGTAGAGGACAGCCTCTCACCCTCCTCTTGTCTGTCCTTCAGCGTCCAGACACTGTCCTCCTATCGGTCCTGGGGGCATCAAGATGGACGTAGATCGGCCCAACAGCGCTCTTCTCACCTGGGTTCCTGCCCCCAACAGCCAGACGTCCACCCGCTCCGTCTTCGTGCTGGAGAGACAAGAGGTGGGCTCCCAGGAGTGGCAGAAGTGCTACACCTCGGACAGCGCCACCTCAGCTGAGGTCAACGGCGACAGCGTGCCATGTGAGGGCGACTACCGCTTCCGCATCTGCTGCATCAACAAGTACGGGCGGAGCGGTCACGTGGAGTTCCCCAAAGTCGTCCATCTGGGTGAGGAAGGATGCGTTACTGGCCAATTAGGGACAGGAACGTTTAATAAAACACAACTCTGATCAGCTTGTTTCTTGGTTTCCATTTTCTCTTAGTTCCTGGGCCTAAAATCCACAGCCGCCTCCAGCGCTGTGAGGTCGTAGAGGGAGAAGATGCTGGCTTCTCCATCACACTGTCCACCGCCATGGTTGGAACCTGGTTCCTGAACAGCGCCCAGCTGCAGCACGGCGGACGCTTCTCCATACGTCAGTCCCAGACGCAGCACTCGCTGGTCATCCATGACACTCACACGACAGAGGACGCAGCAGAGGTCACATTCATCGCCAACGGGGTCCGCGATTCAGCCGTGCTTAACGTCAAACGTACGTGTCGAGTTCTGTTCATCTGCCCGATTGTGGAATTGTTTATGAAATGTCTAATGTGCATTTTCACTTCTTTGCAGCTGCTGTGATCAAATTCACCCCTCTGTCGGAATCAGACAGCAGTAAGAAGGTGGAGACAGGCGACGCCATCGTCCTCTACTGTGAGGTCTCCCACCACTTCGCGAAGGTATCCTGGTTTAAAGATGGCGAGGAGCTCCATACCGCCGACGGCGTCACCATCCAATCAGATGGGAACATGAGAAGGGTCGTGATCCAATCGGCTGACGCGCGTGACTCTGGAGTTTACACGTGTGAGACTTCAGGTGACGTCGTCAAATTCCACGTGGACGTTGCAGGTAAAATAAACTGGGATCAGCAGCTCTCGCTGCTCGTACCTGAGGGTTCGGCTGCTGACGTCCTTCCCTCGCTCCTATCTCCTGCTCCTGTCCCGTCAGGTCCTCCTGTACAGTTTGGTCCCGTCCCACAGGAGGATCTCCATAAGAGCAGCATGGAGCTGGACCCTGTGGTGCTGCTCTGCCACGTCTCCAGAGAGGATGCGGAAGTCAAGTGGTAAAGTCCTGCAAGAGACATGGCGGAGGAAGATTTGCACAAATGGGACAGGGATAAAAATAATAATGTCTAGTCTACAGCATGTGTGTCAAATGTGTGTCCCAGGTTTAAGGATGGCCATGAGATCCTGCCCAGTGACAACATCACTCTGCAGGCAGAAGGAACTGTGAGGAGGTTAATCGTCCGCTCTGCAGAAACCTCAGACGCCGGCAGCTACACCTGCCAGGCAGGAACCAGGAGCATGGAGTTCACCGTCCATGTCAAAGGTACCGGGACATGTCTGTCCCCTGTAGAAGATGCTTGAAACAGAGATCCACCCCTGAGTTTAAGATGAGACTTCAAATGTATGGCCTGACCTCGAGATGCTCTGCAGAGCCTCCGGTGATGATCGTGGAGCCCAAGGACGACGTTGTGCTGGAGAGCTACGTCTCAGAGGACATCCACCTGCAGTGTGAACTGTCCCGCTCTGGTGGTAAGGTGCAGTGGTTCAAGGACGGCCAGGAGGTGGAGGCGAGTGACCACATCCAGCTGCTCGCTGAAGGTCCCTACAGGAGGCTGACCGTCCTCTGTGGCTCGGCAGAAGACGGAGGAGAATACGTGTGCAAAACAGACTCAGACTCAGTTTTCTTCCAGCTGGACGTCAGAGGTTTTTTTGCACTCTGCCACAGTCACATTTAGAAGATTAAATGGCCAAATAAGTTACCGTTACTTTTCTTTTCCTTGCTCAGAGCCGCCGGTCCGAATTGTGGCGCCAACTCAACCAGAGCTCGAACTGAGCCACGTGGCCCCCGAGAGGCTGGAGCTCAGCTGTGAGATCTCGCAGTCAGATGCCCCCGTCCGGTGGTACAGAGACGGACTAGAGGTCGACGAGGGCCCTAACTTGATCCTCGAGGCGGATGGAGCTCAACGCCGGCTTGTTCTACCCATGACAGCTGTGGAGGACACAGGGGAGTACATATGTGACACTGAAGACGACTCTGTGGCCTTCCTCGTTACTATCACAGGTAAGCTCGAACACATTAAACATCGTATAGGATTGCAAAAGCATTTCTGTCATTTATGTGTCGCTCCTGTTTTTCTGCAGAGCCACTGGTGACGCTCACTCGACCCCAGAACTCACCTGACACGCTGAAGAGTCCTGCGGGGGAACCCGTCGTGATGGAGATCAACGTGTCCCGGCCGAACGCAGACGTCAGGTGGCTACTGGATGGCAAAGAAATCGAGGAGAGCAGTAACGTCACCATCACAGAGGCTGGGCTCGTCCGCCGGCTGACCATCCACGCTCCGACCCCGAGGGATTCTGGACAATACACCTGCGATGCTGTTGATGATAAAATAGATTTCCACGTCAAAATTTCAGGTAAGAATTGACTCAGACATGATGCAGAGCACAGCCTTCTTTAAAAATTCAACATTCAGCATCATAACATAGTTCTGCATCCCCAGAGCCGCCAGTCATGATCTTGAACAAGTCAGAGATAAGGACTGATCTAAAATCCCTGGTCTCCGACGACATCGTGCTGGAGTGTGAACTCTCCAGAGCCGACGCCGTCGCCAAATGGTACAAGGACGGCTGCCGGATTGAGGGCGATGAGAGGTTCTGCGAAGAGGAAGAAGGAGCTTTCCGCTCGCTGGTCATCCTCAACGCCGAGCTCACAGACTGCGGAGCGTACTTCCTGGATGTTGGCGATGACAGCATCAGCTTCCAGGTTACAGTGGAAGGTAAAACCCCTGAAGATGATTTAATTGTTGATAGGAAACACAACTTCTAACTCGAATTGTCTTCCCCTTTGCAGAGCCTCCCGTGGCTATCGTCGGAAATTCACTTGACCCTGACTTCCAGGAGATGGTGGCAGGGGACGATCTGATCCTGGCCTGCGAGGTGTCCCGGGCCAATGCTCCCGTCCAGTGGTACTGCAACGACCGGGTGCTCACCTCCGACTCTCGCACAAACATCGAGAGCTACGGCACCCTGAGGAAGATCATCATCTCAAACGTGCAGCCCTCAGATTCTGGAAAGTATGTGTGTGACGCCGTGGGTGACAAGATGATCAGTGTCATCAGGATTCAAGGTACACACGCAGGGTGTGGGATCTCAAGCATCCCTGAATATTCAGATTTTTAAAGTCCCTTCATATTCTTTTGTCTTTTACGATGAAGAACCTCCGGTGACGTTTGTGAACAAGGAGAGCGACATTGTTGTGACGTCTTACGAAGCAGAGAGCGTGACCTTGACGAGTTACGTGTCCAAGGAAAGTGCTCAGGTGCGCTGGCTGAAAGACTGGACGCCTCTCGAGGGCGAACGCTTCCGAGCGCTCGCGGAGGGCCACAAACGCACCCTCACCATTCAGCCTTTGAGACGCTCGGACGCCGGCGAGTACACGTGTGACGTCAACACGGATCAGATCAACTTCAGCCTGCTAGTCAAAGGTTAAAATTCCGTTTCTTCTCGTCACAGGACAGAAAGCTTCAGAGTGGACTGAAAAGTAACACATTTTATGCGTTGCAGAAATGAGAATCAGGTTTGTGAGGCCCCTGCAGGACACCGTGGCCCACGCTGACGGCATGGTGACCCTTCGCTGTGACGTGTGCAAGCCAAAAGCAGACGTCCAGTGGCTGAAGAACGGCGTGGAGCTGGTTCCGAGCAGGAGGTTCTCAATTCGGGCAGACGGCGTGGAGCGAAGCCTGACCATCCACAGATTAGTCAGAGAGGATGCTGGGGAGTACGTCTGTGAGTCCAGAGATGACCGGACGGCGGCGGTGCTCAGAGTAGAGAGTGAGTACGACCGGACTCGGATGTTCCATCTTTTCAAACATAAGGTGGCAGGTCCACTGACTTGCTTGTGTCTCTTCAGTGCCTCGCGTGGTGGAGTTCCTCACAGAGCTCCACAACACCACCGTGCTGGAGGGAGAAGACGCCACTTTCAAGTGCGTGGTTTCCCCAGAGGACGTCCACTTGGTGTGGCTCATGGACAACGAGGCCATCACGCTGGGCGATCGTTTCCAGGCCACCCGGAATGGCCTTTGCCACACGCTGGTGATTAAGAAGTGCCAGATGTTGGACTGTTCAAGGATTTCAGCCGAGGCCGAGGGACAGTTGAGCAAAGCCAGCCTCAAAGTTCAGGGTAGGAGGAATAAATTAGAAATGACCAGCAGCTTATCGGTATTATAATATCTGATCGTCTTTATCTTCAGAGGCTCAGGTCATGTTTACAAAGAGAATGGAGGCTGTCATGGCAGAAGAGTTTGGTGACGCCACCATGGAAACAGAGATCAGCCTGGAGACGGGCGAGGTTCAGTGGATGAGGCAGGGGGTGGTCATACAGCCCGGTCCTCGGCACATGCTCGCCCAGAACGGCTGCAAACGCAGTTTGACCATCTGCAACCTGAGTCTGTCGGACCGGGGAACCTACCGCTGCGAGACCCTACACGACCGCACACAGGTCAAGCTCAATGTGGAACGTAAGTGTTGCGTGCTCTTCATGTAGAACCATGTATTTACACAAGACTCACAACGCTTCCTCATCTCTTCCAATCCAGCCCGTAAAATCTCCATCCGCAAAGTCCTCACTGACCAAGAGACCTTTGAACGAGAGACCGCCTCCTTCGAGGTGGAGCTGTCCCACGCCGACGTGGAGGGCATCTGGCAGAAGGACGGCATTCGCGTGAAACCAAACAACCAGTGGCGTGTGAGCACCAACGGGCTGGTCCACAGCCTCACCCTGTCCAACCTCACCCTTGAGGACACGGGCACCATCGCGTTCTCCGCCGAGGGGGTGCGCACCAGCGCCAGGCTCACGATCAAAGGTACGGCAGAGACTAATAACCGTGACTTGTTGGTTTGTTGATTCACTGAGTGATGGGGCTGACTGACCGCGTTGACAGAGACGCCCGTGTCGATCATGCGAGCGCTGGCTGATGTCCGTGTGGAGGAGGAGTTTCCTGCCACTCTCGAGTGTGAATTGTCGAGGCCCAACGTTGAAATCCGATGGTTCAAGGTAACGCAGCCCAACAAATCTCAACATTCGATGGAAACAGGTTTTCAACTCACACGGAATATCTTCATCGTCTGTGCATCAGAACGGGGAAGAACTGAAGCCAGGGAAGAACTGTCGGATCTATGCCATGGGTCGGAAGCGGTTCTGTCAGATCCTGCAGTGCTCCTGCGCTGACTCTGGCACCTACATGTGTGATGCAGGGGAAATTAATACTTCCTGTTCACTGGAGGTTTATGGTAACTGACATTACCAAAGCACACATGCCTTTAAAACACTGATGTTCAGTAATTTACCTGCAGCAGAGGTGGTTCATCTGCCTGTATCCCTGTCATAAACCTCACAGAGCACGAGCTGGAGATAGTGCAGGACCTGGAGGACATTTACATCCAAGAGGACCAGAATGCCGTCTTCATGTGCGAGGTTTCTCTGGAGGATGTGACAGGAGAGTGGTTCAAGGACAACCACAAGATCCGGCCCACCAGCACCATCAAGATCCGCACTGAAGGTCAGAAAGTGATGACTGTTATTCTGGTGAAACTGAGAAACAATATCCACAATACTTACAAGACAGAATGCAATTCACTGGGAAACATATGTAATGTGTGTGTGTGACCAGGGTCACTGCCATCCAATTTGCAACCAATTAAATACAGATCATTGTCCAAACAAATAAAGTTTGTTAATACAAAGTAGAAATAAACAAATCTATGGGGGCCTCTAGTGGTCAGACGGGGGACTGTGGGGCCTCGAGGGAGACGTTAAAAAATGAACAGCTCGTTGAAAGGTGGCAGAGGGAAGCTTTAATTTACCCTCTACAGACTTGTCGTTATGTTTCCTCCATCAGGGACCAAACATTTCCTGCTGATGTGCAACGTCACAGCCGAAGATGCGGGTGAAATCCGGTTTGTCGCCAGGGACGTTGAGTCCACAGCTTATCTGGAGGTGGAGGGTAAGGTTTCATGTTTATTTATGTCACTCAAGTTGTTTGTCAATATCCTAAAAATAACATGTCCACCCACGTCGCGCGGCTGCAGAACTTCCGGTCTCCATCGTCAAGCCCCTGCGCGATCGCACGGCGCTGGAGAAACATCGCGTGATCTTGGAGTGCACCCTGTCGTCGCCCCGCTGCGGGGCCTCCTGGTTCAGGGGCCAGCAGGAGCTGGTGTCCGGGGGCCGGCTGGAGATCCTGGCGGACGGATGCTCCCACAAGCTGGTGATCCAGCAGGTGGTCGTGGAGGACGAGGGCACGTACAGCATCCAGGTCGGGGAGCACAGGTCCGAAGCCAAGCTGATGGTGGAAGGTGAGACTGACGGATGAGAGGTCAGCAGAGCAACTTCTGCAAAGTTCTTCAAATGTATACAAACAACAGACGTAAACATAGCATTCCTGCTTGTCTGTGGTGTCACCTGAGGGTCCTGAAATCCAAATTCTACTCATTGAAACTGAATTGTGCATTTACCCATTAGGCAGAAAATAATTTAACTCCATTATCAAACCTGCAGCCCAGGCTCTCCTGATGGTCAAAGAGCTGGAGGACGTGGAGGTGACCGAGGACGAGCCGGCGACTTTCCAGTGCGAGGTGTCTGTGGCCATAAACAAGCCCCCTGTTTGGACTCTGAACGGGGCACCGCTCCACCCGGGCCCCGGCGTCCGGCTGGACAACCGCGGGACGGTTTACAAACTCACCCTGAGGAACACCAGCGCGGACATGAGCGGGACGGTCAAGTTCACCATGGGCAAGGCCAAGAGCAGCGCCGTGCTGAGGGTCATGGAGGCGTAGAGGAAGGAGAAAAGAAAGTGACTCTGAAAGAAACTTTACACAAAAATGGAAAAAGCTTCGTTCCCCTCTGACTTTTTTCAAATGCGTTTGTTGTGATTGGACAGCCTGCACTTTGCTTTCCAATTTCAAATGATAGATATTCACTGAGGCTGGACTGGGAGTGAACTAAGCATCCTAATGTTTCTTCAGTCCAGTTATTCCTTTTTATACAGTGTAGATGATGTTTATTTTCCGTACTTCACTGTGTTGTGACGAAAACCCCTTGAAATAAAACATAGCAAATGTGTTCTGAGTAACCACGACTGAAATATATCTGACAAGATGTAGCTGCTGGACATACCTCACCCATTCATATCTTTACAATATCTCTTGCCACTGATATTCTATTGATTATAAGTGTATTTTTAAAATAATGTACAAGCACAAAATCTATTATCTATTATCTATAATTTAACAATACATAGAAATAACTACTCATGTTCAGCTTTATATGAAAATGCTTTACTGATATCACAAAAATCCAAAAATGCTAAATGAGTTCATCACATTAGAATATAAAACTCTTGAAAATGCATCACGTCAAAAAGTGCAAATGTGCTCGACGACCACCTCGCAATAAATAACAATATTTACATCCTCACAGTTTAAAAGTCTCAGACGCACCTAGAGGTTTCGGGCGGCTGCTGCGTAGGAAACTTACCACTCGAGAACAAATGAGGAAATCTAAGAGCTGAGATCGTCCCAGTGGCGGTACCGGTCGCACTGGCGGAGGAGGCTCAGCTGTAGGTCACTTGGGATTAAACAGTGGTTATACGGTTAGTGGTTTCAAAGCTGCGCTCGTAGAGATGGCCGTGCTGGTGGCTCCTAATACACGCAGAGGTCAAACCAAATCTAAACCTGTTTTTGACCTTTAAAGAAATGCTTCAGGAGTATCAATAGAGTTACTTGGATTCACAGCAGATACAATTAACTATTGGTTATTTAACAGATTAACCAATCCACAGAACATTAATAAGCAAATCATTTCAGAAACTTCCACTGTTACTTCTGTGAATCCAGCGCCTCCCAGTGGTGGCACAGGGTAACAACACCCTGGACAACACATCTACAACCCAAGTGAGACATTAAACTTTTTTAAAAAGTGTGCTCCTCAAACACCCCAGAGTGATACTGTGCACCACCCACTGTGTCTTATGAGTCCATCGAACCTCTCTCACTTTGGTCTGACAAGATAACCGAGGCCCCTCCCCTGAGGGTTTGGATCCAGGGGTCACAGCACAGTGCAGGCCCCAGAGCGAGGTCCTCTGGCTCCAGAGGACGGAGGCTTCTGCTGCGCTGCGCTCCTTTCTGGGTTGCTGCTCCCGGTGGCAGCGGGGAATGGAGGCTCGGCCGCATCCACGCTGGCGGTGTCCTCTGCCAGGGTACGGTCCTGCTTGGATCTGGAGAAGGACAGGTGCCTGAAGATGGAGAGCTGACAGGAGGAGAGAGGAAGTGGATGAAAATCATGGCACTGGCTGTTTAAAAGGGGCAAAGCTCAGCCGTGTTCATATATCGGGTGGCCATCAGACATCACACAGACTTCTTGTTTCTACCTTCTTGTTGGAGCCCAATTGGCTCTTTGAGCTGCCGTCTGCTGTCCCATTGGCTGCTCTGGTGCTGCCGCCTGTCGCCTCTTCACTGGTCGTTTCAGGCTCCTCTGTGATTTGAGCTGCTGAGATGAAATGAGACGTTTTATAGAAAGCTTTGCAGCGGACATGTCTCCTTCATTTCAGTCCAAGACAGGAAAAGACATCACCTTTCTGCTCTCCATCTGGCATGGATTCTTCTTTGTCCCATTTCTGTAAAGATCAGACTGGACGTGTTAGCAGCGACGATAACCGTGAATCAGTTTTCCTGCATTTAATTCCAGCTTGGGGGGCCTTACAGGACTCTGAGTCTCCTCTGCCGACTTCTCTGTCAGATCTTCCAAACTTTGCGAGGACAGCTCTTCTGTCTCAGCTGACATCTCGTTCTCCTCCTCTTCTTCCACCACCTCTTTGTCTTCAACATTTCCCTTATCTGCCTCTTGTTCCTCCTCCTCCTCACCTTTGCTTTTAGAGGGTTTCGTCAAATCCTAGCAGAAGTAAGAGAAGTGGAGACATGAGGACGGGAATGGAGACAAGGTGCTGGACAGCTCTATTTACACTGTGTATAACATGGTGGTCAGAGGGGAAGACAATCTTGATCTACGTGTGATCTGAACATGATGACGAGCAGCTCTGACGGACTACAGCAGGGGATGATGGGAAGGGATTATACTTGGGATTATAAACACAGAGACTATGACGTGACAGGAAGAAAAAAAACAGCCCCACCTGCTCCTGAAAGCGGCCCATCAAACTCACAACAGGATGAATGGAGAGGAAAGCATCAAATGGAAACGCCAATAAAGCTCATTTCAGTTTTATGTCGTAAAAGACCTGACGTGGTCTGACAAAACAAGACTGACCCTTGGACTCTTGGAGCATTTGACAGACATTTTTATTTTTTACTATTCTAAATCAATTCTAAAATAAACAGATGGAGCAATAAAAAAAACTGGAAAAAAAAACAACATAAACAACATAAAAAAAGACAGAACATAATGAGAAGGAGACACAATGAGAAGAGGGGTTGTTCCGCATGTACGTGTACATCTTTTTCTTTCCCACAGATCAAGGCACCGTAAAACAAAATGTTTCCAAAGAGAGTAAACAAAGCATTTTACAAGCAAACACCCCAGACACCTGGCATCACTTCGCAAACACCGTTACAGCTATGGTGAAAGAAGCAGAAGAAGAAGAGCATTTGTTCGGAATGGATGAGATGATGACACAGAAAGGCACATGAGTGAGAAGAGGCTGCAGCACAAGTTCAGTCACTGCTCAGACAAAAACTACATATAAATAGGCTATATTAAATTTGATTTCTTGTAGTACTTTCACACAATAATACTGGGTTCCCCTGGTTTTTTCTAAAGTATTTCAAATACTACTAATGTAATTTGCTCCAGCACAACTGAGGACTATATAATAAATCTAGATATAAAACCCTTCGTTTTATTTCAGGTGGAGGTATTGAGGTAAGACATCGCCCCAAAACTCCTCATCCTCCCCCGCTGCATGACCTTTGAACCCCGACCTCGGTTTACTGGTCGACTTTGCAGTTTTGACTTTTTGGACCTCTTCTTCTTCCTCCTCCTCCTCCTCTTCTTCTTCTTCCTCCTCCTCTTCTGCTTCATCCTCCTCCTCCTCCTCATCTTCACTATCATCCTCTTCATCGCTCTCTTCTTCTTCACTCTCTTTTCCCTCATCTGTCTCTTCCTCTTCTTCCTCCTCCTCTTCACTCTCTTTTTCATCTTCCCCTTCTTCCTCCTCCTCCTCCTCCTCTTCTTCACTCTCTTGTCCCTCATCAGACTCTTCCTCCTCCTCCTCTTCACTTTCACCCTCCACCTCGTCCTCATTGTCTTCATCACTTTCAGACTCTTTTTCGCTCTCTTCTTCATCTGTACTCTCCCCCTCTTCCTCCTCTTCTTCTTCCTCAGCCGCACTCTCTCCATCACTCTCTTCTTTATCCTCTGAAGACTTTAAAGATTCACTTTCATACTCCTCTTCTTCTTCACCCTCACTTCCTGAATCCTCCTCTTCTTCTTCTTCACCTTCCTCCTCCTTGTTTTCACTCTCTCCTCCCTTGCTTTCTGTGTCTTGACTTGATGCTTCCTCGTGTTCCTCCTCATCCTCTACATCACCTCCTTTGCTCTCTTTTTCTTCAGTCTCATCTTCATTCTCACTTCCTCCACTTTCTTCCTCCTCCTCTTCCTCCTCCTCCTCCTCAGCAGCACTCTCATCTTCTGTCTCCTCCCTGCTTGTTTCTGATTTATCTTCGGGTTGAAGAGTGTCGCTGTCTTCCTCATCTTCTCCCTCTGCTGGAACTTTCTTGATACTCTGGCTCTCCTCCTGTTCTTCTTCTTCTTCTTCCTCGCTTATGTCTGCACTCGTTCTCTGCCCCTTCTCATCTTCATCCTCCCCTTGTTTGACTGTTGCAGAGTTTGTCTGCTGCTCGCTCTCCTCCTCGCTCTCACCCAGACTCGTCCTCCTCCCAGGACTCTCAGAGGCCGGGGTGATGTTGATGCTGACTGCAGATCTGTGGCTCAAACTGGCAGATTCAGACCAATCGCTTCTTAATGTCCTCACGCTGTCCTTCAGGGCGCTGTGGACGCTCTCCGACGACGACAGCAAGCTAGACTGTGTTCTGGACACCACCTCATGTGCCAGCACGGTTCCAGCTGCAAGTGAGGCGGCCGCAGCCAGCAGACCGAGATCTGGCGACTCTGACTGAGCCTCTTTTTTGTTTTTCTCATTCTTAGATTTTTTGGATGAGTCAGAGACCTTTTTATCTTTGATGCTTCCCGTGCTTTCCTCATCCAGGGCGTCACTCAGGTGACATCCAGACGAATCCTTCCGACTGCGTTTGCTTGGCAGAGTAGCTCCTGCTTGATGACCCTGCGCAACCACGGGTTTGCTTTTTAAAGATTTACACTGCGTTTGCTTGCCCACGGGCACAGAACCAAAACCTGAAGCCATCTTTTTAGTTTCAGGACTTTGTTTGGACCCTTGAACCTGCTTCCTGCCAACCTCCATCAGCTTGCTTTGACCCCCAGCTGACCTGCGCTGCTGCTTTGCTGCCACCTTCCTGACGTCCTCTACATTCAGAGGTTTGTCTTTGCTGGGTCTCCCCTCTAGATTCTCTTTATTTGCCGTCTGACTGCGGCTCTTCTGGAGCTTGGTGGCCACAGCCTGGGGAGGAGAGGCGATCTCGCTCATACGAGATGGGGAAGTGGAAGAGAAACTTCTCCGCTTCGAGAGGTCTCCCTTCTTTGTCTGGCTCTTTTTCTGTCCCACAGGGGTCTTACCGTGCTTACCCTTCCTCTATCCCCAGTACGAGAAAGCAAGAAGAGGATGGAAACAGAGGCATGCATTAGACAGAGAGAAAGAGACGTGCAGATACAGCCAGAGACAGGAAAGGGAAGGAAAAGAAAGGAGGAAGAACCAGAGATGGAGTTAGAGGAATAGCCAGAATGTTACCTTCTGGACTGGAGATAGAGTGAGTGTTTGATCACTGGGGTCCATCTTCATCACATGCGTCTGAGAAGAAGAAAGTTATTGAAAAATTATCTACCGAGCTTTCGTTGAGGTCAGAGTTCAAGTGAAGAACGGCGACTGGGATCAGCTCATTTCTCACCATGTTCAGGAAGTCTGTGGTTTCTCCCAGACCTTTAATGCTGTCGTTGTCCGTCAAGCTCTCCACAAGGCTGTCGGTATCGCCCCCTGTCTGCGCTGACGTGACAGAAAAAAGCAACGCCATGTTAACTTAAAGGCCCAATTTTCTGTCGACAAGTACCGAAATAAAATCTTTATATTGATGAAACATGAAATGGAGGATTAGGTGGAGGCGGAAGGTAGTTACCCTGATGGTTTGACCCGGCGTTCTCTTGTCGATGAGTGCCGTTGAGCACCTTTCTGTGGGCGTGGCCAGAGACAGGAAGCGGCGGCTGGAGGTAGCTGGATTTTATGGCGGGCAGGTTGCGGAACATGGTGCCAAACTGTTCTGGAGATCGCTCCTAATGAAGAAGATGATTTGAAAAAGTATGAGTCACGTGCCAAAGAACAAAATGCTGCCTTGGATCAACATGTGTAATCTGGAACAGTGCTTGTGGAAAGGCTACGGTTGAATCCTGCCTCCGTGCCCTCACCCTCTCCCTCCGGCGAACCCGAGCGGAGAGGCTCCTTTGCAGGATGGAGGAGTCGCCTGTGTCCCCCAGCAGCTCCACATACGGCCTCTCCAGGTAGTCCTCCTTCACGTCGTCCTCCTCCAGGGTCACTTCACCGCAGCTCGGAGTCCTCGGCTGAGCCAACACCACCATGTGACAGCCTCCACAAACAGCCTGCACAGAAAAGATAATCACTCCATGTAATACTACCATAATCAATAATTTATCATCAATCAATGATCGTGAAAAACAAAATCATTATTAATGCCTGGAGTAAATGCTTTAAACAGTAAGTATTTTAAAAAATAAATTAATACTTCAAAAGGGAGACATTATGTAATTATGAACAAATAGAAAATGACATATATCCTCAGGAATAATTTTAAGCAAATGAATTAAATAGGAAGTAAAAACACCTACTGCCTGAACGTTGTACTTGAGGAAACGCGGACACAGGGTTGGTTTAAACTGGTTGGTAAAGTTCTCCTCTCCCAGGCCCAGTTTACCATGTCTGCCATCTCCAAACGTGTAGAGCAAGCCCCCATCTGAGGACACACAGAACCGCAGCGTCTCAGAGGTTTTCACCAAAACACTGGGATTTAATAAGGAGATCAGTGATTTAGATGAGGCACTGGAAAAGACACATCACAAAAGAAACAGGAAGCGTTTACCAGTGACGAGCGCGGTGTGATTCTCCCCACACGCCACCTGACAGACCCGTCCCTTCCTGAAGTGCTCCACTGGACTCGGCAGCCGGCTCTCGAATGTAAACGTCCCGTGACCGAGCTGCCCATACTGACCGAGGCCAAATGTGTACACGTCATCCTCTGGAGGAGACGGAAGGCACGGCATGAATTTAAACACATCTGATATAAGAATCAGTACAATTATTGTTTCCAGTTAATTCAATCTGAAAAGGATGCGTTCATCTGTTGGATGTTACCTGTTAGCACCACAGTGTGTCCACCCCCACAGGCCACCCGTATCACTGGCTCCTTGATGCTCTTCACCACCTGAGGGACTCTGTGTCTCTGCAACTGGTTGGTTCCCAGACCCAGTTTGCCGCTGTCACGCTCTCCAAACGTGTAGAGGTCTCCATCAACTGAGACGTAAAGCAAAAAAACATTTCATACAACTGTACCTTAAGTTACAAAGAAAAACTTAATATGTGTATGATTTCATTTGTCCCCCAGTCCAGGAGCTCTTACAGTACACCACGAGATGGAGACAAAGGACCAGATCGGCTCAGATGTGGTCTGTTGTCGCCCTCCTGTGGTAGCCTTGGTTTATTGCAAGTGCACTTGTATCATATAATTATAATTTGACTTAGTGTAAGAAATATTGATAATAATGGTCTTGTAATGCTGGGGATGAATAATGTTTTCTGAATCTGAATATTCAGTTACCTAGGAAAATTGTTGACGACCCTTGACCTTTTGCTCCACTCACCCGTCACTAAGGCAGAGTGGTAGTATCCACAGGATACCCAGCTGATTGGTTCTCCCACGTCGACTTCCTGTGGCGTGGTAGCGTGACTCTCTTTCCCCAAACCAATCTGACCCTCAGCGTTGTCCCCCCACATGAAGAGTTTACCACTCTCTGGGATAGGCGGGAGAAAAAATAATTATACATCTAAGTTATGGAGGCCGGTCATTCTGAAGACGAGTCTCACCTGTGAGAGCAGCGGAGGTATTCGACCCAGCAGCGAGCATTTTGAACGGTCCGTGTGAATCCAGGAAATCAACCCGCTGAAACGCCGCCCTCTCCTCGCAGTGGCCGAGCCCCAGCTGACCCTCGCTGTTCCCACCTGAGGCGTACACTTTTCCCTGAGCTGCAGAGGAAACACAACACATCTGTTTTTTAAAATGGGTACAGGAAGGCTTAAAATAGTTTGACTAAATCAAAAGACACTGACCGGTGCAGATGAGAGTGTGGCTTCTTCCACAGGCCACGAGACGAACCTTCTCAGACTTCAGAGCTGAAACAATTTGATAAACAGTTCAGCATGGTCACTTTCAGTCTGGTGCTTGACGGGTCATCTGGGAAACTTCTGTCTCAGATGTGTTATCAGGCAGCGGGCTTTGTGTTTAGAATCAAGAGCGACTCCCTCTTCACTTCTCTTGAAGGAGTCTAAAAGCAGCTGCCAGTGGCAACACACACTACACGCTCCATTTCAGTAGCGAATAAGGAACGGAGAGCCACTCAGGGACCGACCTTTGACACATGTCGGCTTGTTCACAGTCAGTTTGGATCCCAGGCCCAGTTGGCCCCAGTTGTTGCTGCCGAACATAAAGAGTTTCCCATTTTCTGCAGGAACAAAAACAGAACAATCAATGTTTAGTTTCAACGTAAGCATGAGAAATGTGTGCTACTTCAGAACCTGTACTGTGTCTCACCCGTTACTAAGGCGGTGTGTTCATCCCCACAGGAGATTCTGAGAGGGACGTCGTTCTTGAGCCAGAATTTACTGGGGACATTTTCAGCAAATTTACTCTTTCCAAATGTAAACACTGCTCCCGATTCTGTGAGAAGAGGAAAACATTTTAATCAATTCATCATCATCAAATATGATTTAGTCTATAATTAACTACTGGATTTCGCCTGATAATAATCCGTCACCAATGAAGACAGGACTTGTGTAGCTGAGTGACTTAACTGAACCCGACCGAGTAGAACTATTATGATACTTTGAGGTTCGAAAGACAATCGTACGCTGGTGAGCACGTGTCATTAATGTGTAATTTAATCGTGGAGGAGGTGAAGAGAAATGGAAACGGCGACAACAGAAGATGCTCCACCTAATAAAGTCATCGGGTCATTAATAACCCAGAGACTGACGCGGAGCAACGGTGGAGTTTGTTGGTTAGCCAACTAGCTATAGCAGATGCTAACCGCCGCCTGTGTAGCCGATTAGCCGAGACGATGCTAACTGAGGCTTTTAGTCTTGTAACCGCTTCATTAGGATCCTGGGTGGGGGTCAGACAGAGAAGAGAGCTGCTTCCTTACCTGGGATCTCGTCCTCAGCCTCCCCTGCCATCTCTGCTGGACCTTAATCCGCTTTGCTCGGTGTCCCGAGCGTGTTGGTGTCCCTGCTGTTTGAGACGCCCAACAACCCGGAAATACACAAATCGTCTCCTAGGTTACCACGCAGGTGACGTGATCCTTAAAGGGACAAGACAGTTCAACCATGGAGTTGGCCCACAGATACTAGAAAAGTTCCTGTATTACTAGATACTCTACAAGATACTTTTAAATATGTACGTGATATTTTAGGTGTATTTCTTACAGACACCACAAAGTTTAAGGTTAAACTATAAATACAAAGTTAACTCAGATTTGCTCACTTAAAAAACCCCAGAGCACATCAAACTCTTCACATGTTGATTTCTGAACCCAAGTGAACACAAGACATAAAATGGCTGAAAAATGTCTTTAATAAATGAACATTCAGAACACGAGTCAAACTCCTCAGTTTAGGATTCTTACATTTCAAATGCAATTACAAAATGACAGTGCATTTAGAAAAACCCAGAGTGAATACATCAGATGATTTATTCTCAGTGGAACTCTGAAACCAAGAGCATGGATAAACAGCTGTAATTTTTTTAAATGAACAGAACTCAGAGTCATCTAATACTCTTCCTCTCCTTCATCTTCCTCACCCACGCTATCGGTTCCCACCTCCTCGTAATCTTTCTCCAGAGCGGCCATGTCCTCCCTGGCCTCAGAGAACTCTCCCTCCTCCATGCCCTCTCCCACGTACCAGTGGACGAAGGCCCTCTTGGCGTACATGAGGTCAAACTTGTGGTCCAGTCGGGCCCAGGCCTCAGCGATGGCCGTGGTGTTGCTCAGCATGCACACGGCTCTCTGCACTTTGGCCAGGTCTCCACCAGGAACCACAGTCGGGGGCTGGTAGTTGATGCCCACCTTGAAGCCTGTGGGACACCAGTCCACAAACTGGATGGTGCGCTTGGTCTTGATGGTGGCGATGGCGGAGTTGACATCCTTGGGTACCACGTCGCCACGGTAGAGGAGGCAGCACGCCATGTACTTGCCGTGACGAGGGTCACACTTCACCATCTGATTGGCTGGCTCGAAGCAGGCGTTGGTGATTTCTGCTACTGAGAGCTGCTCATGATACGCTTTCTCTGCAGAGATGACGGGGGCGTAGGTGGCCAGAGGGAAGTGGATACGAGGGTAGGGCACCAGGTTGGTCTGGAACTCTGTCAGGTCCACGTTCAGGGCGCCATCAAAGCGCAGGGAGGCGGTGATGGAGGAGACGATCTGGCCAATCAGCCTGTTGAGGTTGGTGTAGGTGGGACGCTCGATGTCCAGGTTCCTGCGGCAGATGTCGTAGATGGCCTCGTTGTCCACCATGAAGGCACAGTCAGAGTGCTCCAGGGTGGTGTGGGTGGTCAGGATGGAGTTGTAGGGCTCCACCACAGCTGTGGACACCTGAGGAGCAGGGTACACTGCAAACTCCAGCTTGGACTTCTTGCCGTAGTCCACGGAGAGACGCTCCATGAGCAGAGAGGTGAAGCCTGAGCCAGTTCCTCCTCCAAAGGAGTGGAAGATCAGGAAGCCCTGCAGCCCTGTGCACTGGTCAGCCTGCAGAGAAGCAAGGTACAATATTTAAAAACGTACAATTTAACAAGTGAAATTCCTGCATACAGATCTTTAACAAATGAGAATGAGCGCACCAGTTTACGAGTTCTGTCCAGGACCAGATCGATGATCTCCTTCCCAACAGTGTAGTGACCACGAGCATAGTTGTTGGCAGCGTCCTCCTTACCAGTGATGAGCTGCTCAGGATGGAAGAGCTGGCGGTAGGTGCCTGTACGCACCTCATCTGAAAAAAATAGTTCAGTCTTGTTCAGTTCTAATAAAGCATTAAATTAAGTGTAGTTAAATTGTTCATGGTTTACCAATGACTGTTGGCTCCAGGTCGACAAACACCGCTCTGGGGACATGTTTGCCTGCTCCTGTCTCACTGAAGAAGGTGTTGAAGGAGTCGTCGCCTCCTCCGATGGTCTTGTCGCTGGGCATCTGACCATCAGGCTGGATGCCATGCTCAAGGCAGTACAGCTCCCAGCATGCATTGCCCATCTGGGTCCCGGCTTGGCCGACATGAATGGATATACATTCACGCTGCGGAGACAAAAAGGGGAAACAAAGGTCAGCCAGCAGCTCCGGCTGTTGAATAACTGCTGACATGCACATGAACCTGCACCATGACCCACTTCTCTCTACTGGCACAGAGGACTCAGTAATGACACTGGATAAAAAAAGAACACTGCTGTCTGCTCAGATGCCGTTAGTTGTTTTAATTTCAGCTTATTGTTATTAAAACGTCAGAATTTGAATGAATGATCGTTTATCTTAAAGTGAACACAGGTTAGGATGGGTGGGGCCTGTAAAACTCAACCGAACTACTAGATTTGCACAAAAAGATTTACCTAGTTAAGGTGCCTATATACACTCGCATCCAAACTTTACTATCTATAAAATACTTTTGATTCGCATGCAGCCTCGGGCTATGGTTTGGAAATATGTTGGACCAGTTACGCAGAGTAACATGGCAGGTTTTACACGACCTGTGGCGCCATCCCCACCCCCACGCCCTGAAAGCCACATTAGCCCTGAAAAAACTGCGCGCCATTACCGGACAGGGCGTTAACTGATGGCGGCCCCGCTCAGTGTCCACCACCACTCCCCAACAATGAGACCCGTGTGGAAGGGTTACTCCAGGATCGTTATTTTTTCGAACATGAAACTCTACAAGTCGCGTGGCCTGACTCCTGAGACACCATTTTGTCCACGCCAACAGTTCAACTTTTTGCCACCGCGCGGTTAACCCTCTAAAACAGTGTTTAACATACTGCAATGCTCTCAGTCTACATCACACCGGTAGATAAAGTATTCACAAACATCTCGAAGAGTTTGAACATTGTCTGCTCACCATTTTTGAATCAGTTGCGCTCCTTCTTCGTTCCGGCGTAACGTTCGGGTGAGGAAGTCAGGCTGCTGTGGCGCAGCCGTGGAGCTACTGCTATATATACGCACTCTGTGAGTGGGCGGAGCCAAAATGGCGGCTCAGCTCACTTTGGGCGGGAGCGAAAACGGAAGTGACGATTAGTCTGTGTGGCGTTCAGGTGCAATATTACGCGTTGGAAAGTTCACAGTGTATGATTTTGGAGAATTTGGCCCAAAATGAATTTAAAATAACCCTAGTGATGTTTTCACTAGTGTTTTTCTTACAAATTGCATTAATTGAATTGTAAATGAGCACCTTTTGAGTTTCTTTAACAACTGAAAGTTCCTACATGGTCTCTGACATATTTTATTAAGTACTATTATAGTCATATATTCATGCAGGAATGCTCATTACCACCTATCCCTCACCCTTTAAATATCTTAAATATATTAATGTTAATATTTAATATTATAAAACACATCAAAACATGTTTTAATTACTGAAATTTTAATTCTTGCAAAACATGGATAACTGTTATTTTGATTATAATATATAATATGGTGCAGCCTCTTTTAAGAGTCAAACAAACATTGGAGGATTTAACAAATTGACATGGTTAATTTGAGACGGCTGAAAAAATTTGTTTTTATTCTTTCTGAACATTTCTTGAGTTAAAAAACTACATTAAATAAAGATAGTCAATTAAGAATAACAAAAGAAAATAATTGGCAGATTAATAATGAAAAAAGGTTTGTGTTGTGAGAATTAGCTTTTCTTGGTCTCACATTATAATAAGATAGTATTTTAAGTTTAGGTTTATTTGTTGGAAAAACAAAACATTAACAATGTTCTCCAATATAATTAACATCTATTACAAATGGAAAATCATGTATCAATAAAGAAAGAAGATAATCAAAAATAAAAATTACTATTAAATCATCTTCAAGCAGACAGGAAAATCACCCAGATTTGTATGATTTATCAAATGTTCTCCCTCTATATCACGTCGACTCAATTACAGCGGGACAATGCATTGTGCAACAGCTTGTTCAACACATACTGGCACAGAAAACACCCAGTCAATTATATTTTATTTCAAATCTAATACTCCTCTCCCTCTTCCTCGCCTTCATCCCCGACAGTGTCGGTTCCCACCTCCTCGTAATCTTTCTCCAGAGCGGCCATGTCCTCCCTGGCCTCAGAGAACTCTCCCTCCTCCATGCCCTCTCCCACGTACCAGTGGACGAAGGCCCTCTTGGCGTACATGAGGTCAAACTTGTGGTCCAGTCGGGCCCAGGCCTCAGCGATGGCCGTGGTGTTGCTCAGCATGCACACGGCTCTCTGCACTTTGGCCAGGTCTCCACCAGGAACCACAGTCGGGGGCTGGTAGTTGATGCCCACCTTGAAGCCTGTGGGACACCAGTCCACAAACTGGATGGTGCGCTTGGTCTTGATGGTGGCGATGGCGGAGTTGACATCCTTGGGTACCACGTCGCCACGGTAGAGGAGGCAGCACGCCATGTACTTGCCGTGACGAGGGTCACACTTCACCATCTGATTGGCTGGCTCGAAGCAGGCGTTGGTGATTTCTGCTACTGAGAGCTGCTCATGATACGCTTTCTCTGCAGAGATGACGGGGGCGTAGGTGGCCAGAGGGAAGTGGATACGAGGGTAGGGCACCAGGTTGGTCTGGAACTCTGTCAGGTCCACGTTCAGGGCGCCATCAAAGCGCAGGGAGGCGGTGATGGAGGAGACAACCTGTCCAATCAGCCTGTTGAGGTTGATGTAAGAGGGGCACGACATGTCCAGGTTCCTGCGGCAGATGTCGTAGATGGCCTCGTTGTCCACCATGAAGGCACAGTCAGAGTGCTCCAGGGTGGTGTGGGTGGTCAGGATGGAGTTGTAGGGCTCCACCACAGCTGTGGACACCTGAGGAGCAGGGTACACTGCAAACTCCAGCTTGGACTTCTTGCCGTAGTCCACGGAGAGACGCTCCATGAGCAGAGAGGTGAAGCCTGAGCCAGTTCCTCCTCCAAAGGAGTGGAAGATCAGGAAGCCCTGCAGCCCTGTGCACTGGTCAGCCTGCAGGGATATAAATAAATACAATTCCTCCCATGCTCAACTACTCTGAACTGAAACACAAATGTTTTACTTTCAAACCCACCAGTTTACGGATCCTGTCGAGCACCAGGTCGATAATCTCTTTCCCAATGGTGTAGTGACCCCGAGCGTAGTTATTAGCTGCATCCTCTTTTCCAGTGATCAGCTGCTCAGGATGGAAGAGCTGGCGGTAGGTGCCTGTTCGCACCTCATCTGTCATTGGAAAACAGAGATCATATAAACAGTAGCTCCTGAATCCAGTTTAACCCTCGGAACCAGTAAATAATATTTTACCGATGACCGTGGGCTCCAGGTCGACAAACACCGCTCTGGGGACATGTTTGCCTGCTCCTGTCTCACTGAAGAAAGTGTTGAAGGAGTCGTCGCCTCCTCCGATGGTCTTGTCGCTGGGCATCTGACCATCAGGCTGGATGCCATGCTCAAGGCAGTACAACTCCCAGCATGCATTGCCTATTTGGGATCCAGCTTGGCCAACATGAACAGAGATACATTCACGCTGCGAGGAGAGAGCAGCAGAGGTGTGAAAAGCCATATGAAACAAATAGATATAGAGTGCATCATGGTAACAGGATAATAACATATAAAATAATAAGATTTCATATCATCTTAAAATTCTACTAAAACTAGGTACTCGGGGTTCCATTTTTGAGGTAATACAGATTTAAAATTTGGAGAAAAAACACTTTGTTAGAAAATGTCTAAAATAATTTCCGACAAAAAGTAATTGAGTTAATTTATAGTGGTGTGCTGTTTCCCCATGAGAGAGGAGCTGCTACCTGATACCTCTGACACCCTGTAACTGAGTCAAACTCAAGTGATCCACGCACCACTCATCTTGTACAAAACTAAGATGCAGGAACATTTTATAGCAGAACAGTGTGTTTCACCTCAGGCCAACATTGGTGAAACATTAAGCATCACTCACAAGGCTTATAAATGTACAACAGACTCACATGAGATCATGTTTTTTTGCGGCTCTAGAATCTACATCTTATTTAACATGTCTTCTTTTGCTCCAAACGTGAAAACCATTCAAATATTTCATTCACAGCACAAATTATATTATCTTTAGGACAAATGACCTCTTTTGCGATATTATGCTAACAGAGATTAAAAAGCATTGCAATATGTTGATAAATAAATCTATATAAATCCATTTCTATCCTTCTGGGCTGTTTTTATCCTTGACTCACAAACATGTATAAAATGTAAAAAGTCCTCACCATGTTTTTGCCTCTGCAGAAAGTCCCTCGTTCACCTGAGATGAGTGGCTGGGGATGTTGTTTCAGGTGCGAGCGCGGGGAGCTGCTTTATATTCGCAGCATCGCTAGGCAACAGCCCGGCATGTTGTGGTAACTGGAGGAGCCGGAGAAGCGAACACCATCTCCTCTAGTGACAGATGAAGAATACGAGCAGGCAAAAAAAATGGAAAAGAAAGGAAAATCTACTGCTACCCTCCCCTGCACAGACCAAAGGAGGAACGGCTGTTGTTAAGCAGATGAGTAACTAACAACACTGACCTGAATGGCGGTGAAATATGACCCAGAACCCGCCCTCTCCTGCAATGTCTTTGATTCAAGGCAAGATGGGTGCCAGGGGTCATACCTGTTCAAGGCTTTGAGTAAAAGTGTAGAAAAATTAAACACTACATGGAGATTAAATACAATTCAAACCTGCTCCACTTAGAGTGACACATTTGAAGTCTCTGTTTTTTAAATCTCTCTGAGGGGAGAGGACACACCTCCCCTGAGGGAGCTGGATTGACTTTTGTCACAGATCAACGCAGCATCATTTCTGTGGTTGAGATTCAATAGCAATTCGATGGTGACCCCCTCGGTCTGGTCAAGCGTGAGAGTGACAGGTCACATTTAAGATCGACTGGAATAAAGCTAGTGATTAACAAAGGATTATTGTTTTCCCCTGAGTGTGTTGTTGTTTAGTAGACTTTCCCAAATTATCAAAGGTGGTAACAATGCAGTTTTGTTATTATGGAGCATTAAATCCTATGAGGAAATCTTGGCAGAAACATTTTCCTCAGTGCACTGCTTGAAAACAACACATTTATGTCGTCTTTGTATCTTGACGTAACCCTAGAGACGTAACAATAGACCCGCCGCAAGAGGATTGCTGGAACAGGCTGCGATTAAGTTTCCCCTTTGCTCTTGGGTGTCAGTTGATCTGTTCAGGGGACGCAGGGGTTCAAAGAGTGTGCGTGTGCGTCGCACAGACACTTCCATTGCTCATGTAAACACTGAGCTGGAGAGAGACACTTCTCATCCTCACAAAGGTGCTGGTTGTTGTGGTCCTTGCAAAGCCTCTGAAGACCTGACCCATCCCGAGTACGCCATCGCTTTCTCACCAGGAACTATTTGTTTTTTTGTTTTTGCATTTGTCTGAGTGAGACAATCCAGAGATTGAGAGGAGCTGACCATGTTGAGATATTTGAATTGAAATAAAATATCCAGGCATTGGGTTTTATTTTTATGTTGCGTTTAATAATTTGAGAAATGTTAACTTTTTAACAATATTTTTTGTATATAAACACATACGTTATTATCTTTTCTCTTAATTCTGGTTGTGGCATACATTGGTCCCTAAATCTGAATGTTCTCACCTGCAGTGCATTTCTAACATGGGATGATTAGTCAATCGACACTTTGAATTGCATTTGATTAGTTTGAGGGTCTGTTCTCTTTATGTTGGCATCGATGAGTCATCTAATACTCTTCAGCTTCATCCTCCTCCCCAACACTGTCAGCTCCCACCTCCTCGTAATCTTTCTCCAGAGCGGCCATGTCCTCCCTGGCCTCAGAGAACTCTCCCTCCTCCATGCCCTCTCCCACGTACCAGTGGACGAAGGCCCTCTTGGCGTACATGAGGTCAAACTTGTGGTCCAGTCGGGCCCAGGCCTCAGCGATGGCCGTGGTGTTGCTCAGCATGCACACGGCTCTCTGCACTTTGGCCAGGTCTCCACCAGGAACCACAGTCGGGGGCTGGTAGTTGATGCCCACCTTGAAGCCTGTGGGACACCAGTCCACAAACTGGATGGTGCGCTTGGTCTTGATGGTGGCGATGGCGGAGTTGACATCCTTGGGTACCACGTCGCCACGGTAGAGGAGGCAGCACGCCATGTACTTGCCGTGACGAGGGTCACACTTCACCATCTGATTGGCTGGCTCGAAGCAGGCGTTGGTGATGTCAGCCACAGAGAGCTGCTCATGATACGCTTTCTCTGCAGAGATGACGGGGGCGTAGGTGGCCAGAGGGAAGTGGATACGAGGGTAGGGCACCAGGTTGGTCTGGAACTCTGTCAGGTCCACGTTCAGGGCGCCATCAAAGCGCAGGGAGGCGGTGATGGAGGAGACGATCTGGCCAATCAGCCTGTTGAGGTTGGTGTAGGTGGGACGCTCGATGTCCAGGTTCCTGCGGCAGATGTCGTAGATGGCCTCGTTGTCCACCATGAAGGCACAGTCAGAGTGCTCCAGGGTGGTGTGGGTGGTCAGGATGGAGTTGTAGGGCTCCACCACAGCTGTGGACACCTGAGGAGCAGGGTACACTGCAAACTCCAGCTTGGACTTCTTGCCGTAGTCCACGGAGAGACGCTCCATGAGCAGAGAGGTGAAGCCTGAGCCAGTTCCTCCTCCAAAGGAGTGGAAGATCAGGAAGCCCTGCAGCCCTGTGCACTGGTCAGCCTGCAGGGATATAAATAAATACAATTCCTCCCATGCTCAACTACTCTGAACTGAGAAGGAGTCGTCGCCTCCTCCGATGGTCTTGTCGCTGGGCATCTGACCATCAGGCTGGATGCCATGCTCAAGGCAGTACAGCTCCCAGCATGCATTGCCCATTTGTACCCCAGCCTGACCCACATGCACAGAGATACATTCCCGCTTGAGGACAAAAAGAGGTGCTGTTAGAAAAAGTGCACAGCAGTGTTTGTAATTATGCTCAATGTATGCTTAAGTAAACAAACTGCAGTAGCTTACCATGATAATAAATTCCTGCTGCACTCGTTGAGGACCTGCAGGGGGAAGCTGCTGTGGAATCGCCTTAAAATGAATGTCAGGTACTTATAGTTTTGCTAGACTCTATGGTAACAAGGTTTGTTGTCGATAAATGAGGGCGTTTACTGTGTTTAGTGGCGTAGGAAAAGCCAATCATTCAGCTGAGGAATGCAATGTGCAAACATTCTCTGCCACACATCAGTAACTCTCCGGCCTACACAGAGATAATGTGTAACCCAGACCCCTGCGTGTGTCGGGCACACAAACCTCATTCAAGCTAAAGGCGAGAAGCAAACAGAGCATTGTGTGTTTGAGGACTACACTGAGATATACAGAGTCATGGCTCCGTGGGGGGCTGAGATCTCCAAGGAGATTTCCTGGAGCCAGATCCCCAAACAGTTGCACCCATGACACCTTGGCCATAAATCCGTCTTACAGCTGCATCAGCACAGAAAACAATACTTGATTTCAGAGATGAATAATGACATTTTCCTCTTATTTATTCACCTCAAATAAGTCTGACCCTTTGTTGCAGGGTTAGGAAATGGACCCACCCTCCACCCGCTCTGTCCCCTGTCCACGAGGCCCGGCCTGGGCTGCTCTGTTGCGTTTTCCACATGACTGAGTGTCCTGTTGTTACAGTAACACACTGAAGGTTACTGCTGGTGTGATGCTCAGGGAGATTAATACAACAAAGAGGCCTGTTGCTGGATGGCTGGTTACTGATCCCAAACTCACAAACAGAAACAGTTTGGAAAGCAGATTGTCTCCTGAACAGCGTCCTGTCCTGACATCACTCACCCTGCAGCCTCTCATCAGTTCTGTTTTTAACGAATTGAATGAAGTTACTTCAAACCCAACTCGCCACAGGTTTCATGAGAGATCATTTATTCCATGTGCACATCACCACCTGCTGGTACATCATGGAAATATTTGAGACATCACACATTCACATGTTGCTTCATTCGTCTTTAATAACTGATTGGATCCAGCAGATGGCGCAAGAGTTACCGCATGTTCCTTAAAATATGTAAAAATAAATGTTGTCATGGGGGAACTTTGGTTTCTGCACAGGGTTCAATTTAAATTACTATCAGTGATAAGTAAGTGATAACATTGGGGAGGGGGAGGTTGCATTTCACACCTCAATGAAAAGACAAAGTAAAACCACATGTGCATTGGAAAAAACACTGTTCCCTTTGACAGGCCCATTGATCCACAGAGATTTCTGGAGCTCTAGTCTGGGACACCATTAGTTGTATTATGAAGATCAAATGCTTCATGCAACGAACTGAGACAAGTTCGTGAAATATTATTTTTGAAAAGTTTTGACAGTAGCTGACAATACGCAAAATAAATAGTTTGACATTCAGACAGTAATGCCCCGACTCTCGCCCTGTTAAATATTTTTGCATATTGCTAACCATTGTTTGTGTTGTATTTGAGTTCAGCAGCATGTAAATAATTTGCGCATAGGAATAAAGAATAATGCAATTCATTTACGGTGAATAATTTGACGTCTCAGACATATCAGAAAACCCACTTTGTCTCTACTATATTTTTACTTTGACATATGTCGTCTCTGATGATTCCACAGACGAGCACATGTTCTTTTCAACAGCACAAAAAAACGTTTGGCGTCAAAGCCAATGAGACGTTCTCATCACGTGGTGCCCATCACTTTTCCTGCATAAAATTTCGTTGCGATTAGAATTTTTCAGATTAGCCATCTGAAGAGTTAGAGGCAGAGACGGGGCAACAGAAACTTTTAGGCGTCGCGGGTGTTAAAACTTCTGGGTAAAGTTTTCAGGAAAAACACCTTTGGCAGACATATCTTTGTTCTGCAACCACTGAGACTCCTTCACACCCATGAGCCAGCCGTCGTCCTGCAGAGGGACAATCAAGAGAGGGACTTTAAAAAATTGAATTCTATCATCTATCAAAAGTGTGGATTACAGGCACATACAGAGAGAAAAACCTCTCACTGACCTGTTCCTCTGGGTTGTCAAAGCCCAAAACAAGCACGACATCTCCCATCTTCAGCTCTAGCTCGTCCCCGTCAGTGGCGGCATAGTCGTGTACCGCTTTTACCTGGAGGGGAACAAAGCCAGAGGCCAAAAAGAGGTGAGGATCAAGTCTGAACCCTGCTGTGTTAACCCCCCCCCCCCCGATTTTCACCTTGTAGAGAAATCCTTGAGGGAGTTCGCCGTCAGAGCCGTTGGCCACAGCACTCTGCACCAAAAGAACAAGCACAGTCCGTGCATATTATTGACGAGGTCAAAGGAACTGTGATTGCAGCTAACAGGGACACTGAGGTGCCCAAAAGAAAGAGAGGTTTTTGACTTCCACCAGATTTTGAGGGATTCTCAACTTCCACCTGCCCCCCATGCGTCCAACTCTACCTGCTCCCCTTCATCGCCCCAGCCTCCCTGTCCCACAACAGCACCATCGTCGTCCCAATTGGGTTCGGTGTACGACTGAGCTGCGTAGCCTTGGTCGGCGTTCCAGCTCTCCTGAGCCGCCTCTGCGTCGTCCCAACCCGGCTGAGTGTAGCTGTGGGCGGAGGGATCATTATAATCCCAGCTACCTTGGGCCTCTGCTGGGTACTGGGTGTCATCGTAGTGGGATTCCCGCCCTGCAGTGGGTTGCTCCTGCTGTGGGGGTCACGGGTGGTGGGGCATTGTGGTGGGTTTGGAAGCGAGCGGAGGCGAAGGGAGGCGGATGGGAGGAGGACGTATTTGACAGTGGAGAGAAGGTGCAGGAGGAGCATTGAGTTGGGTTGACACCCAGGGGTGTGCAGGATGTCGGAAAAGCAAGGAAGGAGATTTTTGAAGGCAAAATAAAGCAGTGTGTTTCTCAGTCCATGGAAAATACAGCGAGGAGAGGAGTTGTAGTTTTCTGATTTGAACCTGTTCTTACCCAAGAGTCCCACGATGGCGCCTTCCATGAGGCAGTAAGAGACAAGACAACTTTTAAGATGAAAGTGTGGGAAGTCTTCTTCATATTCTTTACACACAGCAAACACTTGCACAGCACACAGAATTTGGCAGAAGGCAACTGCCCCATTTCTGAGAATACTGAAATACATTATAAAGCTTACAGAAAGAAAAACATGCAGATTCAGGCTGTAAAAAACCATGCAATGGATGCGTTCAAGTTTTCTGAATTCACTCTCATGTGCACACCAAGCCCAATATGACATGGCCAGTGTAAAATTTGAGGTCTGCACGTCTAGAAAGTCTCCGCTGGAAATGTCTTCCCCAACGAAGCACACCCACCTTGGGAGGTGGAGATGTGACTGGCTGTAAAACCTCCACATCCCAGTCCAGCAGGCTGACCCCTGACCAGGGCTCACACTGCCTCACCACGCACACGCACACAAGGTGAGGAGGGTTACCACAAGCTTTCAGTGTTATCCCCATGTCTGCTTCCCAGTGTGACTGTCAGTCTGACCTGGTGTGTCGTGGTCGAGTCGGGCACCGAGGCCTCGTTGTCAAACAGCCCGGTGTGCTGCTGCCCAGGGTCCGGAGACGGCGACGGCCTGGGGGGAGGCCGACTGGGTGGAGGGCCAGACCTCTGCACCGCCAGGAGGGGTTAATGAAAACCATGCACATGTGCACACATGCCAACACATGTCACACAACGTGATGAGGGGGAGAATTTGGTGTTAAATATCTACAGGAGGTTTAAAGACACAAATCAAGTGGACACAGACAGCGTGGCACTGTTTTTACCTTTGGTGCTGGGCTGGCCGATTTGCTTTTGTCAGCTTCCTCACTAAGAGAGGAGAAACAAACCAGAGGTTGGTGAGGGAAAACATGAAAATTAAAAGAGCAAGGATATGAGGAGGGAGAAAGAGAATATGAAGGGTTAGAACAGGGAAAAGAGAGGAACAGGTGACCAGGGTCGGCCTCACACTCGGAGCAATACATGCACCTGAAACTGCCGTTATTGGCAGAGAGAGACATAAAGATGAGTTCCTGCAACACAGACGTTAGATGAAGCAAAGAAAGTTCAATGTTTGAATCCCAGAGCAGATGAACCTGAAGGTGAAGAAATGAAGCAGTGAAGCATAAGAAGCTCATGCACACCCAACGTGCATGAAGAGGATTAGCAGCGTGCAGCAGGTTTTACCTCTTTGCACCATCTTCTGTCTTTGCTGCTGCAGTTCCACCTTTTCTGCAGTAGGACACATCATTATGGACATCACTCATGTGTTTTCTATTGTTGTGTATGTGAACTTAAGTTTGGTTGTTATAGGGAGGGTCCTCTCATAGAGAGCAACCACAAAAGAGACTGAAAAAGATGCCAAATCTAAACAAAATGACAAAAAAATGACCCAACAGAGACTCAGAATATCTAAAAAAAAGATGCAAACAACCACAAAAGTTGCCCAACAACAACTGAAGGACATAAGAGGCTTGAACTGCTTCCAAACCAGAACAGCTGCAGGCAAAGCAACTCCTTGCACAAGCTGAATGGTCACAACAATGAATAAGACCGACAAAACGTTTCTTGATGACCACAGACAGATGCAACACAAACCATAAAGACACATAATAACATGTCACGGGTTTTTAAAAACTCAGTTCACTTACTTGAGCTGCCGCTGCTCCTCCAGTTTGGTCATGATGTCATTCAGGTTTTGGCTCAGCTGAGGAGATGCACAAAGCAGGCAAATATTAACGATCACTCAAATGATCAATGCGTGCTTGATCGCCCACGTGTGGGCAGGGTTGCTCACCTTGCTCATATCTCGGTGGAACTTCTCCTGATGACCTGCCAGGCTCTGGAATGTGTTAACATAGACGCCAACACGACTGCACGCACACACAAACACACGTTTGCATTTTTTTGGACAAAGTGGAAAAGATTTTACAGAATAATGATAAAAAGTGTCTCACCTGTCCCACAGTGATGGAAGCTCGTCTTGTAACTCCACGTTCAGCTCCTCAAAGATCTTCTGGGCTCGACCCAGGTCTTCCTCCGCCTGCACGCACACGCACGCACACACACACACACTCATTTAATTTAAATAGGTGCCGTCAATGCAAACAGTTTCAGAATGAAAGTTCCCCATGAGCACACGTGCACGCAGACAAACACATACAGGGTTTAATAACTACAGACACATGAATGCTGCGAGGCATTCAGTTCACAGGGGTGAAGAGCAAATAATGAGGGGGAGGTTGTGTCAAAATACAGATGGGGAGCTACGAAGGAAAGAACGTAAACAATACTTTGGATGGGGAATCAAATTATGGCCAAGCCCTGCACACGTGATCAGCTGTGACAACAGGTCACATGCACAGAACGGGCACTGACAAACAGACATTACATGTGCAGACGGCCTGAGGAGGAGAAGTGGGCCTGACAGTTCTGGGAGAGGGGGGAAGGTGGGAGGTCAGTGATGAACCAGAGTTTCACCTGGTTGTAGGAGAGGTTAGTCTGAGCCACCTGGTGGGCTGATATCAAACCCTGAGCCCAGCTGGGAGCCGCCATCTCCAACAGGGCTGCTGGCTAACCACACACACCATGCACGAGGGAGGGAGGGAGAGAGAGAGAGAGAGAGAGAAAGCAAGCGAGAACAATTCAAGACAAACGCAACAAAAAGGTTAATCAGCATTTAGCCAGTTTGAATTGATGGAGACATGTGTTTAACAGCAGCAGGTTAAGGTGGCATGAACTGGTCATGAGTAACAGTCCATGCCACCTTAAGACCAAAATAAGTTATTCTTTCAAACTTCAGTGCAAGCACCACACACACACACACACACACACACACACACACACACACACACGGTTTAGTAGATTCCACAGATGTGGACACACACACACGCCTGCGGTTACCTTGGCGATCTTGGCCTCGTCCTTCTTCTTCCCTTTCTGTAAGGAGCCAAAGTGATGCCTGGCGCTGTCGAAGTCCACCATCTTCCTGTCGCGCTTTGCTATTCGCGCCTGCGGGTCAGAATGTTCACGGTGAAACGACCACAACGCTTCACACTAAACATTTGGAGAGTTGGATTAGGGCTTTAACAAACAGACACCTTGATATCAGGAAACTGAGACAGGTACGTGTCCATGCAGGTGACAGATTTGTCCGTGATGCTCTGGTGGTAGTCCAACCATAGCGTGTCTGTGTCCTGTAACACAAAACAAAAGTCACATATATCTGTATGATGTGGTCCCACACTGCCGGATCAGCTCACGGAGACGGTACATATGTAGACAAATAATATAAATAGAGGCTACATTTAAATGTAATCAACCCTGGCTCTTAATATACCAACTCTTATTACATTATGAAGCACAGTGGGAGCTGACTGCATGTTCTATCTATAACACAGTTAGAAAGAGAGAGAATATGAAAGTCTCTAAAACCAAACTGAACTTCCTCCACTGCGGCTTCGCTGCACCTGCGTCTCCCACGTGAGGCCATAGTGGAAACAATACCCACCAGAATAACTTCTCTTCCTCTGACAGCTGCACTGTCTGATTCACATTCATTTCTATCTCACAGACAGAATAAGCCCCCCTGCTCTATTCATGATGGACACTTGTCATATCGTGGGACACAATGCCTGCATTTTACCTCCAAGTTATTGTCCATCTCCTTCTCTATCATCTCCTTCAGGATGGAAGGAGAGACGCATGCAGTTAGGAGAAAGAAAGAGAAGACAAAAGAAAGGAAGGGAAGCACACTGGAGAATGAGACGTCATTTACACTAGAAGATAAAGGCTAGATAAGCTGAGGAACCTGTGCCGTTATAGTGTTTGATTTTCTAGCTGAGGTGGTCGCAGAGGAAGTGGAGACCCCGAGAAAAGAAGAAAAGGGAAATGATGAATTTGTCTAGTGGCAAATTTGCACATTGGAAAGCGGTTTGCCTGGTCTCACCTCTGCCAACGCGTCCATCTCCTCTTTGCCAAACCAGTCGGGCTCGTACATGTCGGCCAGACAGTCCTGCAGCCGCCGTGACGCATCATGCAGAGCTGAAACACAAACATACACACTTAACTCTGCTGTTCTGAGCAGCCAGAATCTTTGGGTGTGTGTGGCGTAAATACAAACACTGGGGTGACCTGTGCCAAATATTTAAACATATCACAGGCACGCTCACTTTTCACAGCTGTCACGTAGGTTTTTAGGTCTTTCTGCAGTTTGGTGCCTTCTGCCTAAAACAGAACAAACCAAAAACAGTGGGACAGATTCAAAGAGGTGGATGAATATGATGAAGAAGAGGATGTAGAAATCTTCAAATCATATGAAATATATGGGTAGCTTTTGCATTAAATTAATAAATATTCAATAGATATTCCAAGATTTAAAAAATGGGAACTGGCCATCTGCTTGTTGAAGTTCGCCACCATCTCCTCGAAGGCAGCATCTCGAGTCTCATCTGCTTTGCCGAGCTTCTGCAGAACCTACAGACGGAGACGAGACCAAAGCACAAAGATTAAAATATAAGGTTTTAAAAAAATAAAAGACCTTGAACAAACTGCCCTTTCCGTCCTGAGAAGACCCACAATTAAGGCCACCTCTATGATCAGGCCAAGTTTAATCAAATCTGCGCTTACTCGATGTCAGTGGACCGCCGGTGACGCCACGGTGACCGAACGAGGGATTACAGCAAGCAAGGAAATCAAGACGTTGCTTTTGCTGTTCTCTGTCAGACAAGGTCACTGGTGGCTAATCTGGTGACTGACTGCAAGCACATGGACAAGAATCTACCACCACCACCTGCCACGCTAATCCCATGACAGACACACAAATCACCATCAATACGATGGAGGGGACTTCCCCACTGCACACACACACACACACACACACACTGCTGCCAGAATCTCCTTATAGCCCTCACCAGAAATTCTTCAACTGACCCCCAAGTGAAACCTACCTACCTCAAACTGTCATTTAAACAAATACAACATTCTGCATAATGGAAATACTAAAAGAACAGTGCTGAGAGTAAAAGCACCTGTCACGTTCTCCCACTGAGATTACACATTGTGCAAAAAGCTTTCAAACTGCCAATGTTAAGAAGGTAATGCTCAAACTTTACTTTTACTTTTTAAGAAAAGAAAAAACATATTTAGATTATTAACACACAGGTAAAATCTATTTTGTGAAACACCTTTAGAGATGATCGAATCTATTCAGATTCAGATGTATTTCTGGACGACAGCTGACGTTTGCTCTGCCACCCTTGGTGTCCGTCACTTCATTGTATTCAAATATTTCATGGTGCACTCAGGCGATCCCCATAAAGTCCAGAGAGATTGCGTGTACGTTTCAGTTATGTGTGTGGGAGCTGGTATTTATATTTTAAATTCAGGTGCACTGGAAAATACAGGAGTGTAGCACTCTGTGTGTGTGTGTGTGTGTGTGTGTGTGTGTTCACAGAAGGTCGTAGCCGTCGGTGTTCAATTTCAACCCCCCAAAATATAGCAGCACACACACGCGGACAGTTTGTTGGGTATTAACAGTGATGAGGAGAAGGCCTGGGGGGGGGGGGGCTAAAGATAGATGCTTACACCCTCTCCACACACACACATATCAGGGCCCTGCCAAACAGTGAGGCATGCTGGGAGTCCTGGGAGGGAAGGACAGGTGTTCAGGCCAATAGGGCAACTTCGAGGTTTGATAACTTTGGATTCCAGTTACTAATCTTAGAGAGTTGTAAAAATATCTGGTCCGGTTTGTGTCAGGGTCCTTATCCAGTTCTATGCACACTTTGTGTTTGAAAACTTGTGATGAGTTCAGCGGACATGCAATGAGGCATTCCTGTGACTTAACCTCCAGTGGGGGGGGCAAGTGTCACAGGGTCCGGCCTCCCACATCAGGTAACTGCTATCACCATCATCTGGATTCCTCTGGGGGGACATTCTCCCAGCATGCCCGGCAGCACAGCTGACATGAGGCGCTGACACACCATCACTATGACAACCGCGGCGGCACCCATGAGGAGGCTCGGGATTATTGTGTCAGCTGGTCTGAATCAAATTCTAATTTACAGTGAAATAAGAGACCGCGACGATCAACACGGCACAAGCACTCACAGGTTCCTCGTTCTATCATCCAAACTTCCAGATTGACGTATTTAGACCTCTTCAAGATGTTCAGAGGAATCAGGAAGCCAAATTAGACAATGCAGTGCAGATTCTGTGACAATGCCACAAAGGCAGAAACAACACCCGTCCACAACAGTTGCATGCTGGGAAGCTTCACAGCTGCACTATTTATTTGCTAGCAATGGATCTGATGACAGGGTACTGTGTCAGGTGCTGTCAGCAGCAATGAAACAGCTCCCACCAGAAAGTGCAGCCCTGGAAATAACTAGAAGAAGAAGAAACATTGAGGCAAAGGTGACTGGACATCTGAGTGGATGTTTTAAGAGGCTATATTTTAAAATATAAAGAAAATAACAAAAATAACACTGGAGTGCAACAGATGTACAGTCAGTGAGTTGGACAACGGACGGTTGGAGGGCGGCGTGCCAGCAGACAGACAGCTGAAGCCGGCGCTCCCCTCCTCCACCTCCACCGGCCTTCAGAGGGAAAAACGATACCCTGACCTTCCTCTCGGCTACCAGCACCTCAGCTGAAACCCTCAGCGACGCCTCTGCAAGTTTGTCTGTTCGTCTTACTGATGTTATTTGTGTTTAAATTCATTTCAGTGCAGCTATCAATCATAACAGCACCGACTTTTACTGAGTTCCTTTGCCATTTTAAAATGCCACACATTGCTCTTACTCAGCAAAACTCAACAACACAAATTCTTAAAGACCGTAGAGGCAAATTTAGCAAGGAACATCTTCCGACATCCCAAAGATTTGGATAATGGTAACACATCCAACAACAGCCACGCAGTGAAGTGGGGAAACAGACCGAGCAGTGGAAATTTAAAAAATAAATTTAAAAAACAACTCTCTGTGAGAGTCTGGCCGACAGGACTCCTGTTGTGGTCCTGAGGTGATTACAGAGTAAAACCTCAGCAGGCTTAAGCAACAAGAGTGATTAGGACAATAATAACCTGGAGAGAGACAGAGAGCTGCACACAGATTGTTGATCAGGTTTCACGCCGGCACTTTTAGAGTGCAAAGAGCCGCCATTCAGTTTTTACTCCAATGCTGGTTGGTTTGGCCGAGGGCACTTTGGCTGTGCGCTGAAAAGTTCCCTAAAGCAACTCAAACTGAAATTGGCATCAGTTAAAGGATTTTTTTTTTTTTACCTTAAAACCCCATAAACGCAAATTCTTCTGCCACAAAAAGTAATCTGATGGAAATTTTGTGAGTAAAAAAAGATTTTCAGGGAGTTTTATCACGAGTAGCTAACTCAGCTGATGCTTTATGCTTATTTTACTAAACTGTATGCCTGTAAACAATGTATTGTGTTAAAAATGAGGTCACTGATGTTCATGTCAGCTACTTTTTATTTTTAAACACATTTTTAAGCTTTATAGCACAGAATATTACAAACTAGAATTGAAATAGCTGTGCGTTTCAGAACACTGAGGGATTCCCTTCAGGCTTCTTCTGTTATTAATAAGAGAGAAATGATTTAAGCCAAATACAGTAAATTCAGGTTTAAATTCAGATGCTGGTGGCTGCTGTCCCCTCAATGGAGCTAATTAGACATGTTAATTATCCCATCAGCTGCCTCACTGGCTCCATATCCAGAGGCTGAATGAATTTGAAGGTAAAACGTTTAAGGCTCCAGTTTCGCAGTGACAGTAGAACACCGTGTCCTGCTGCTCTGTGAGCCTGCGCCTCGGCTGAATGAAAAGTTCAGGTCCTCACCTTCTCCTGCGCTCTGGTGAGCCTCTTCTGGACATTGATGGCCAGCTTCCCGGCGGTGACCCCTTTCCCCATCTCGGCCATGCTTGCTCAGGGCTCCCCCGGGGGCGAGTTGTCAGGACCAGCGAGGAGGACGGAGAGGAGGTGAAGTGTCGCAAAAGGAGAGAGAGCCTTCCACTGGATACCGGACGGTGCGTAAAAACCCTCCGCAGGGCGACTTGGCTCACTGAGTGTAACTCTAATCCGGGTGACAGTTTCTTAAAGGTGCAACGCGTAATTTAATCCGGGTTGTGTGCTGCAAAAATGACAAGAGGGAGAGGAGAGGGAGAGGGAAAAAAACAAAAAGGGGAGAAGTGCGCAAACGGGGCAGATTGGGATATCGTCCGGATCTCGACTGTTAATTGATGGAAGACTTGAGCTCAGATATGGAGAGATAGGATATTAGGTTTCCTCCTCAGTCATCCTCTTAAAGGCGCAGCAGGTTGTTGATATGATTAGACACACAACTGTTGCATACATGCAACTGGTGTGCGCATGGCTCTATTTTTACGCGCGGAGCTGGTTTCCAGTCAGACGGGAGGGCTAAATTAGTCCTCAACACCCACAGGGGACACACATGCATCAGCTGCACAGGAGACATAACGCAGAAGCCAGTAGATGTCAGTAAAAGGCCACACCTTCATCAAAAAGAAAACACACAATTCTTATCTCCATATAATTTAATTTCAAAAATAAATCTTTCTCTTCATATCTCTTCACCCACAATGACTTCATAAAACATTACAGGATTTCTGGTAAACAAAAAAAGCATTTAAATACACTATCATTAATTCTAAAACCTCTGTGTTAAAGCAGTAATGTTGAGTACAACATCCCCTGGGACACTATCGAACTAAATCCCTCAAATTCCTATTAAAATGTCATTCATTGGCACATCAAAGTTATCACACAGAATTATAAAAGGTATTAATGATTCATTTTATACATAATCTTCTTTACGGATTACCTGTGTGTTTGGGTTTTCTTAATATCTTAACATGAATTTTGAACATTTCATGAGGCAAATGTTTGAATTTTCCTCTTCAGGTACAAATAAATTACATTTTAAGGAGTTCTGAGATTAGCAGCAGCACAGTTCAAGGCTATTGAGGGAGGAAACCCCAATAACAATAAAACAAAAACGATCCCTCAAAAAAACATTTTGACTAAATGGATATTTGTATGAGCTCAAACCTATTAAATTCACCAAATACCAATCATAAAATGTACAGTCCTTTGATTTTTTTCATTCATTTACTCTGAACCCCTAAATGTTATTTATTTGAGCCTGAAAACATCAGTTTTTCAATTTCAAACCATCTCTCTCTCGCCTTGAGGTTAAGGTGCTTAGTGTGTGTTCTGGGGTAAATGAAGGATTGATGACAGGATTATTGTTCCATAGTGTTTCAAGGATCCAGTCAAAACCCTGTGTTTTGAGCTCATTCAGACTCATATTCTTGGATCTCTTTCTGGGATTGAGAGGAACTCATCTGTGTCAGTTCACAGATTTCTCTGTTTTCCCTGTTGAAAAACTCCCATCATGCCTCAGCAGGACCCAGACTCCTATCCTGTAGGTAGTCTCCTAGTTCCTGTTCAGCCTTACAGGGATGTTTTTGGGTCCATGCTGATCACAAGGTGATGGAATTCAGGTTCCCTCCTGAACCCTTTTCCCCTCCCTCACCTGCCGTCCTGAGCCAGGCCCAGCGGGTGGAGGCGACCAGAGTCTAGCAGCAGCCTCCCAAGCCAGTGTAAAAGCTGGGAGTACCAGTGGATCCCATCACTATGGGGTCCAGTGGTGCCAGTCCAGCTGTGCAGGAGCCTGAGCGGGGAGAAGGACCAGTGAGCCAGGGAGTGTTGGTCCACCATGGCGTAGCAGGATGCAACCACGCCGTCCACTACCACCGTCCCCTGCTGGGTCAGCGGAGCAAACGCCCCCTTCCTCTCCGTTAGGGTGACCTGCGTGATCCGAGACAGACGTCCCTCTCTGTGGTTCTGCACCAGCATACACTGCCCTGGCCGGGCATCACTGGCATACACAGTCCTGAGGGTGCCAGGGGCGGGGACAGCCCCCTCTGAGCAGTTCCCCTTGGATACAAATATTAGGTGGGCAGCGGTGAGAGAGAGCTGCGTCCTGGATTGTGTCTGCAGGGTGTAGAAAAGTTTCCGGGTCACGGGGTCACGGTCCAGGAAGGTCAGGACTTCGCTGTAAACCAGCTCACCGCTGCCATCGCTGCCCGACGAAGCCAGGACCCGTTCTCCAGGCTGCAGATTACTGATCGACTTCTGACCGCCACTCTCCAACGTGACCAAAGCCTCGCCGGGGAAACAACCTCCAGACTTGGCGGCCACTGAGTGGTCTGAAAGACAGACAGAGAGAGACAGACTGGACAGTTAAAAAGATGTCTTTACTCCTCAAGAGCCTCTTTACTGGCAGGAAAAAGAAATAAATCCAGTGTATGAGACTATCAAACTGCAATTCCAGAGTATACATCATGTCTGACTACTTGAAAAGTATGATCTTAAATGATTTTCCTTTTTTATTGTCCACAATTATCTCATAATTTGACATCCAAAGTTTGCATAAAGTGGAAAAAAAAAAGGTTTGACCTTAAAAGTTATCATAGGGTCTCTGTATCTGGAGAATTTGACATTAAATGGGAACACAATCTTGCCTATTGTGACTTATATTATTGTGATTGTACAAAAAAAAGGAATAATTGCAATTTCATGTATTGTTTTGGTCAGATTGAGCGCCTGTAAAAGAGCCAGAGAACACAATGAATCTTTCTAACTCCCTTTGGCTAAATATTTACTTTTTTCTTCCCTGCATTGGACATAAAAAGAACAATAACTGAGCTGCCGGGTAAAAGCTTGTGAATAACGACTGTTGGTGTGTGTGTATTGGGGACAATGCGTCCAGCCCTGGACACTGACACTCAGGGACTGTCTCAAGTCTATCTGGAGATAAATATTTGGGGAAGGCAGGAAAGTCAAGGCCAAGTGATAAGATAAGTCGGGTGAAGGAGGAAGGAGCAGAGCAGGAAACTCAGCAGCAGGTTAATCATCTGACAGGTCAACATCGGGTTCCACACGCAGGTCACATGTTTAAAACTATTCATTATTGTCATTTTTTACAGATCCCAGCATGTGACATGCACAATCTTTACATATATATTTATTTTCCATGTAGAGGATTGAACATACAAGCTTGTGGTAAATGTGAGGAATAAATTGCATAGAAATAGAATATATATATATATATATATATATATATATAGTCACAAAATCTAAAAACTCAAATACTGATTTATGCTGGGAAGATGATCAACACGGTCCCAGTACTCTGCTGCCCCCTAGGGGTTGCTTCCACTTGCTCCCCCACCCCTCTCCCGAAAAGAAGAGCTCATCAGTTGTTCCAACAGGACACAGGTGTAATTATAACAAAAGGGAAAACAATAAAATACCAACTTGATTGGTTGCCCTTCTGATCAAGTCAAGGACTGGGCCCTCGCAACCCGATCTGGGAGGGAAGGAGAGAGGAGGAGACACAGGAAGGGAAAAGGGAGATAAAGTTGGAAAAAGGAGAAAGAAAAGGGAAAATCTCATTACCACTCAAATGTGTTTTGTGGCTGTTTAAATTCAGGCTAATTTTTACAGCAGCGTGTGACTTTCTGCACGTGTGTGTGTTCACATGTCTGCGTTACTTTTCATGCTGGCTGCACATTTTCCCTGGTGCACACTGAACGCCGTGACGGGCGGTTGATATGTCAAATATAGAGAATATGTGATGTCCTGACCAACCTTTCCAGCATCAACAACAAAAATAACCTACAGATGCCCACCCTAGTGCTCCCAACATGTTGATCTAATACACAGTGGTCACATCAGGGTGTAAGACCCACTGGGACATGCAGGACAAAGTGCTCACTTGAATCTTAGCACTGATTTCCAGAGTGTATGTCACGTTTGTATAGATTCAGACTGAAATCACAAGCAGCAGCAGCGATTTGGTGTTAAAGTTAATCTAGTTAATGCTATGATTAATGGATCTTGATCTTTAGAAATGTGTGTTTGCGTGAAGCTGGAAAGCCACTAGGAAGAAACCAGTGGGAGAAAACATGGGGTGAGTGGCTGATGAGAGGGAAGAAGAAGAGGAAGGAGGAGGGAAAATATAAGAGCAAGCAAGCGTCCATTTACCTACATTTACTTACTTTTATTCGAACAGGAAGGGAGTTAGTGATCAGGGGTTGAAACAAAAAACGGTTAGAAACAAAATCAAAAGGCAGCAGAGGCAGTCTGTTAAAAGCTGCTGTTGAATTTCCGAACCTGAACCAGAAAATCACTCCACTGAGACGCCTTGGAGCTAAAGTAAACTCAGTGTGTCTCTGGCTGTGTGGGACATTTAAAGTTTTGGACATAAAATGGAAATTCACTGCCGAGAAAACATGTGTAATGTGATTAGTAATATATCAAAGCTGAGTAGGGCGGGAGAGAGTGGGAGCTTTTGTCGGCGTCCGCGCAGATTACGAGGCTGTGGTTTTCTCCTGGAGGCCATCGGCACCAGAGCAAACTCAGAATTGTATCAGGAGAAATGGTGTAAAGGTTTTAAGATAAGTCCATCAAATCTAGTCTCAAATAGCTTGAAGTAAAAGGACACTTAAACCTACACAGTTTTTTTTTCTGTCCATAAAAAGCAACACCACCCGGCGGTCTCTCACCTGACTTGACACTGCAATGTATGTGGGCTTTGGACTCGTAGTAGACCCAGTCGAACCCGGCCTCCACAGCCAACCGTGCCAGCATGGCGTACTTGTTCCGGTCCCGGTCCGAGGTGGTGATGTCCACCGCTCGGCCCTCATAGTGCAACGACTCCTCCGAGTGGTGGCCGTCCTCGTCCCAGCCCTCGGTGACCCGCAGGCGGACCCCGGGCCAGAGGTTCATCACCGAGATGGCCAGAGAGTTGAGTTTGTCTTTGCAGCGCTGCAGGAGAGGGACACGCATTAATTTACACTGCATCCTGTCACAGACTCGACCCTTGTACTTGCTGTTTGTTTGAAATTTATGATGCTGGAAGTTAAAGCTCCGCCCCTCTGTCAGTTTCTAAATTTCCGGCAGGGCCGGAAATTTTAAAAATGATTCAGAAAAGTCTGGACCCTTCACAAAGACCCATTCTCCCTGCATCCACTTCACCGAATCCCCCATCACCCCACTCACCCCTCTCCCCCTTGTCTGTGGCTGCAGCTTTCCCACAATGCACCCCTGCTGTCCCACCTCGGGCCTGATGTTTGCTCACTGTGGCGAGCAAAGGGAGCCGAGAGGCTATGTTGGGGGTGGAAGGGGGGAGCTGAGGGTTTGAAGGGGGGACTGTGAGGTTATGGGGTGGTGGTTGGGGGGAGTGGGTGACAGCTACATGAACAAGAGGTCCTCAGCGTCCCTCTAAACCTGGAGTCTGGTCAGGGTGAGCAAACAGAAGGTGAGAGGGCCCATTGAGGGACTCGCTCGGCTCCCGCCTGCTCCACGTTGACGCAAATAAATCCTCCAGTCCACCCCGTTTATCTGATCCACGCCCAGGCGGCATTGTCAGGGTGTCACCCTTCACACAGGATTTAAAAGAAAATGTCACTTGAGAATTCTATTTAAAATGTTTTTTAACAAAGTGGGAGGAGAATGCCACTGTGTGACATGAGGCTGCTATTTCAAATGGAGGCAATGGGGTTAGATATCATGATCTGATTGAGCCAATTTGGCAGAAGAAAATACGTTATTTGAGGGCTTTGCACGAATATAACGACATATCGAAGTACAGTTTTCAGCAGTTTGCCATTTATCGTATGTAAAGTATTTATCAAAATGCTTTTGCAGAGGATGCATTTTATTCACTATGAAGGGATGAAAGTTGTATCTTATTACAGACTTGCAGTGAGCCCTTTAAAGTCTAATGGTTTGCATGACTGGAGGTCATTCTGCAGCAACTCAGAGCTCCTGAATGCAAGTCTCAGTGATGCAACGCTTCCTGAATCTCCCCCAATTAAGGCTGAAAACGGGGATTAAAACCTATAAATGTCTCTTTCCATGTTGGCTGTGATAAGAATAGCTCGCGGCTCGGTGGCCACAGATGCCTTTTCACGGTGTTCAGTGTGGATATGAGCGTCTAATGTTTTCTCTCTGCGGTCAGAGCAACGAGGTGGACTTCATAAATCAGACGATAGATTTAGCTGGCTTTCCTTTCAAGGTATATGGATCGACGGGGGTTTTCTGTAGGAGCGGTTTCAGCACTAAACCGCTGGCTGCACAAACATTGGACGCGCAGGCTGACAACATGCGCCTATGCACACCTTCTGCAAAAAAGTGTCCCTCTGAGCGGGTCGTTTAGTTTCATGTGGCGTCTAAAAGGCTTGTTTTCTTTAAATTAGGGGACAAAACCACTGGTGTTTTCATTCAAAATCCACCAGGCTGCTTTCAGTGTTTTCTTAATTCAAACGCCCTGTGCGTAAAGTGGGTTGGTCTTTTGGAGCAAGTTTTACGCATAGAAATCCCCTAAATAATAAAGGCTTGCTCTGAAAAGCTAAATGCAAATCCATCACAATTGCAAGTTACATGTGGAGAGTGGACACACTTTGCAGTGCGTCTTCGGCCCTGAACAGTCGCGTCAGTATGCAGCACGCAGCGCCCAGGAAAAGACGAATAAAAACTAAAGGGGCGAAGAAAAAAATCTGTATAATTAAAGCTTCGACACAAGTAGAGTGGGCTATTTTTGCACACGGTGCCCTGCGAAAACAAACAAAAAGTAACACGGAATAGCAAAAGACAAACAGGAGGCTGTCTCCTGCGGCTTGGAGCCCATAAATTGTGTGCAGGTCAGCGCCGCTGACGCGCGGCGGCTTCTGGGTGCGCGCTGCAAAAAATGTCCTGTTTGGAGGGGAGGCTTCTCATTAAGGGCTGCCTGGATTTCGGATTTGAAGGCTCGGATTTGAAGGCTTACTTCCCTGCAGCTGGGTCTTTTGGACTTCTCCAGGTCAGAACTCCTTGCACCACAGCACATGTTTGCTCCGTGCATTTAAAGGCGTTATCTTTCTTTGACAAGTTTCACTGAACCCAGGCTGCAGTAGCGGAATGCTTCTCGCAGTGAGAGGTGACAGCTCCAGACTGGGGTGCGCGCTTTCATTCCCCACGTGGGTCTGTGGACATAAACGCCGCCGCTCGGGGAGGAAGCCCGCGGTCACAAGAGTCAGATATAAATACTTTATTCCTGGGGAAATTGGGAGTCAAATAAATTCCTCCCAGCGCCACATCAATGGCGGTGTCGTAAAAATTTCTGACAGTCCAAAAGGCGACTGTTAACCCTGGCCAGTCGGACGAAAACGGTAAACATCAGTACACGCTTGACCCGGGCTTTAACCAAATACTACTTTTGCCTTTTTCCTCCTCAGCCAGAAACATGTTGTAAAACAGAGGACGCAGTGTTTTAATTAAGAGCGACCGCTTTTCCATATAGAAGCGGGGTTACCTTCTTTTTACGCACGGCCTGCCCACACTGGACCTGTGAGTTCATGTGGCACAGACGAGGAGCTCCGATTCAGACTCCTCCACAATTCCTTAACTGCAGTCAATAAGCTGCAGGGTTGTTTAAGAATCGACTGGACAACGAGTTGTGCAGAGGTTTTGTAATCGGTGTTTCCAAAGAGCATTGCAAGAAAATCCATCTGGAGAACGTGTTCATATGAGAAAAAGCCAAAGCAGCGTCTGGAAACCCAAATTCAGGTGATGAATGACACCTTCTCCGAATAAAACGAATTATATTTGATAATGATCCGTTTGGAAAAGTGTGGTTGGCTATAGGGGTCGTTAAGAATGAGTGTTTTGCAGTGACGAGCCTTGGGTCAACAAGAAATAAGGAAAAGATAACAGCGTCCACGCGTTTAAAGACTGGGCAAAGTGCATCATAACGCACAGAAAAGTCTCCTCTGGAGCTGAAAGATCGAGGCTTAAAGGCACTACAGGCGCCGGCAGGGTTACCTGTGTCATCATGCGGTCTGCACCTGTGTTTTCCTCATCCTTGAAGATGATGTCGGGGTTGTAGTTCGGGGTGAGCTCCTTGAAGCGCTCAGAGTTCCGCGTTATTTTCCCTTCGTATCTCCCGCTGGCTCCTAAAGTCTTCTCGGCCACGTTGGGGCTGAACTGCTTGTAGGCGAGCGGCACAAGCTTCCTCTGTGGCCGCCTCTTGCCATAACCTCGACCCGGCCCACAGCCCTCGCTGACAGCCGAGAGGAGAAAGGCGCACCCGGCGAGGCACGTCACCAGCGTCGGGAAGAGCATTCCGTCCCGGGGCCGGTGTCACCCTCGCCCCCGGCGGGTGGCCAAAATGTCACAGCTGTATTTCTCTTGCCGTGTCCCCTCGCGTGGGTCCCCCGTGGCTGTTTTAGAGTGCAGGCAACGTAGCAGGACTCATCCCCGAGTCCCCAAAAGTCGCCATTCCCGGCGCGTAAAAGTGGTCAGTGCGCCGCGAGAGACGAGCTACAATGACCCGAACCTGTTCCGTACGCTGCTGACAGCCCCCTGTCCCGGGTGCACGCAGAGGCAGGGGCATAAATAGGCGAGGTGAGTTTATCTTGGCAGGCAGGTTCAAAGCCCTCTCTCTGTGTCGGAGCTGTGAGAAACGCGCTACAGACAGACAGGGAGGCGCGCGGTGCGTAGGCAGGCTGTGCCTGTTGGGCACGGCGGTCAAAGGGTGTCCCCGCAGCGGTTTCTGCCTCTCGGGTTTGTTCTCAATGCGTCCCTGTGGCGCAGGGCTGCTGGCAGAAATGGAAGAGATCCTACTACAGTACAGATGAGGTGCCGCGGGAGAAGAAGAAGGCCGCGCCCTGCCGGACCTGCCCTCTGCTCCGTCCTCTCCTCCCATCGGGGTGGCACAGGTCCCGCGGCCGCCTTCATCTGTTTATTGTCAGCCGGGGCTTCAGCCGAGAAGACAGAAAAACAGCGAGCCACGAGACTGCCCTGACCGGCGCGCATGCTCCGTCCTTTGGACCCTGGTCTCCAAGTCGAGAGGCACGAGCAGGTGCACCCTCTCAGACCTGTAGGGAGGTTTTTAGACTTGGTCCAGAGTGACATAACAGTCTGGGCTGTAGGTGAGGAGGCAACAGAGCAGCACTTGTGCCTGTTCTCTTTCTGCAGGTCACAATAAACAGGAAGGTGAGAATGAATGAAAAGACAGAGAACAATTCTCTGAGGGATCATCGTGGCACATCAGTTGTTTCCAGATTATACCTCTCACTGGGCCAGAGGCCTTTATTACTGTTTTTGAGATCACTTTGCTTTATGGTGCTGAAAATCTCGGATTGAAATTTCCAGGAAAGGTTATAATTATTTATAAAAATAGGTAATATTTTCTGCTGCCTTAATTTCCTCCGGAAATTCCTTTGACATCTGTTAAGGGCCGTCAATGTGGTACTGATTATAACTTGTTAACTTCATGTTCTACTCGTTAAAAGAAACACATTTTATAATCCCTTGATGCTGAAGGAAGAAATCACTGAAAATGCATTATATTTATATGAAATAAAACAGACATTCACATCTAATAGTAAGTTCAGTATTATAATAAAATTATAATTTTATAACAGAAGATTTGACTGTATCCTGTAATGAGTAATAAAGGTAACACACACCATAGGTTCATGAGAGTCTTGTGAGATGGAACTAGCACTGACTTCTTCCTGGGATATTATTATTTGAAGGAAAACCAGGACTTTCCCTGGCAACATTACTAAACACGACAGATTCACCCTTTCACGATGGATTTCTAGTTAAAATGGAACCACTTCTCAGTCACGTGATTCACACAGAAACACTTGAAATCCTGCGGAGCTTTGCAGACAAACAGTGACTTTTCAAATAAAGCTTCAATAGCATTCCCGAGATGCTGCAACACCTTGAGTCAACATCTCACCGTTCTCTGAAAAAAGAAGAGAGGCTGCTCTATCGACCGCCGTCGACCCACACTAAGTCTGTCTGGGGTCAGGAAGACAGACACTGCTCTGACATGCATCTGAAGATGTTAATGATTTTAAGCAAATAAATAAAAAGACCTGTTTTGTTCAGTAAAACATATAATTATAAACCTGGTTGGTGGCTTAATCATCTCAATAGTCCAAAACATCAAATGTGATGACAATGATCAGATAAGAGGTGAACTTTATTATGGAATTAAACCAAGCTTCATGTCGCAGACCATAAAGTCACTAAAAATGTAAAAATGCATTCATGTATTTACGTTATTAAATCTAAAAGCTGTTTACAATCGGTTTAGAGTTAAAACCCAGATAAAATATCCCAAACCTACCCTGTCTTATTTTATAATTTCTTAAAAATAAGACACGGTTTTCAAGGCAGACGTTTTGCGTTTGTCTCCAAATGCACTAACAAAGTTCTTTTTTGAGTGTGTGTGCGTCCTACTGCACAGGCTCATCGGAACAGTCCCACTTTCTTCTTCTTTGGTTTGGAGGATGGTCGCACAGCTGGAGGGTCAAGAGACTGAGGATGAAAGGGACAGACATTTACTCTTAATATCTTTTATTCTTTTAAAATCTCAATTCAGTACATAGATGTTTGACCAGTGGTTTGGTTAGTATTTTGACCTAACTGTCACAGTTCAGGCCTTTTCTAACTGAATTCTTTTTATAGTCGTACCTGTTGGACTCCATCAGCCGCTGGGGCTCTGGTCGCATCTGTACGGGTGTGGCTGTGTTCTCCAGCCTTCTCAGCTGATTCACAGACAGACACAACACCTGAAGGTCGAAGACAAAGACGATCACTGTCTGTTTGACCCACATCCCGAAACCAACAATCCATTTGTATGTTTTTTCTGTGTGTGAACATCAGCAGTGAGATTTTAGAGACAAACAAACCGAACGATGACGTGAGCTTGTGCCCGTCAGTGTCAGGCCGGTCCTCCTGAATGGCGCTCTCCTCTGACAGTTTGCGTTTTCGTGCACGTGCGTTTCCGTGGGCGACAATGGAGGCGTACATGCTCTGCAGTTCGTCACCGAAGCCCAGCGTGTCCAGCTGCTCAGAGCAAACCAGAGGAAGAGCCTGATGGGAGGAGAGACGGAGACATGAGCAATCAGCTGATAACGCTGGATTTTGTAATGTTGGTTCGTTTTCACCAGCACTCAAGCTTAGAGATACAACTCTAACTTATCTTTTAGAAGTTGAACAAGTTGAAATGTATTTTAAAATGCCTTGAATATCCCATCTTGCCTTAAAGCATATGAACCCATACATCTTAATAGACATCACATGGACCTTTTCTTTTCATCCCTCATTCTGCAGCCAATATATCCACCAATCCACGAAAAGAAATAATGATTCGCTTGTAATAAAAACCCGATTTGAAGTGGTCCTTTCTGGCGCAGTGCGATGCCTTGGGGTATGTTTGTTTTATGGCCCCACTATGGAAGTCACATGTCTGAAGTGTGATGCAGGGCGTGCTGGTGCTGAGATAAGCCTCTAATCAAAGCTGCATTATTGGCACAGCTAACCACAGGTAGGCTTGTGAGCTGGGACAACACACACACACACACACACAGACACACACACCAGCTCTTCCAGCCGCAAGACTGACAGATAAGGGAGCGTGTAAACTTGTGCTACATTATGCGAACACACGTCTGACGCGTAGAAAAACACGCGCTATTCACTAAAGCCTTCTTTTTTTCCACCAATGGAGAGGACAAACTCTCCAAATTAGCTCCTCAAATATTGACCGGGAGAAATTGGTGGTCTCCCGCTTGCTGTCAGTGCTGAGGGGCTCCTAAACACACTTTGGTCAGGTTTCGAGGTTTTGCATTGATTTATTTTTGTTATTTGTTTGTTTAAATATCGTAAAAATAAATGTATGCTCTGGTGAGGCTTGGTTCTGCTTCGGGCACAGAGCGACCAATGTGCAGAGGGGAGCAGGAGCAGCAGAAAGACGATCCTTATTCTCTCTTTCTGTGCACAGACAGAATTATGAATGTAAGATTAATTAAACCCATCAAATTACACATAGATCAATCCATCTATGGCCCAGCTGAAGCATCGCTGTATTTCAGAACAGTGTGAGCACCGCACTGAGAGGACTGATCTGACCTGCTGTTGCCAACTAGAAAAGAAATGCCTGACGGGAATAAAGAGGCGATTATAGCAGGTCAATAACCTCTCACTCGTTTTTTGTCGAAGCTGAGTAGCATTCTGGAAAATTTCTCTCTGCTCATGCAGCAGAACAAAGTCCTCTGACCACAGAGGAAACGAGCAGGAGGAGGAGAAAGATGAGGAGGAGGAGGAGTGCTCACCTGGTGGCCAAACCTCCTACCCCACAGTAAAGCATCATGTGTGGTGAAGGTGATGAGAGAAAAGGGGGAAGAGTTGGCAGCATGTTGGTGTTTCTCTATTATTAGCGGGTAAACAGCTCTGGTTTTAGACGCACTGCTGCTGCTGCTGCTGTTGTTGTTGTTGTTTTTCAAGCGGAGGAGGACGTCTGGTGCCAGAGAGTCTCACACTAACTTGCCGCCATCTTCGTCTCTGTTGGTGATCTCGTGTTTACCCTCTCTCTTTCCTCGGAAACCTCAATCTCTCAGCTTCCTGCCCCGAATCAGAGAAGGAGGTGAGGCTTGTTTAATTGAACCCAGAGCTTTCAAGGTAGTGTCCTTGCAAGAGGGTCTCAGCATACTTGGATGGAGGAAGGAGTCTGAGCAGGAGGGTTGACTCACTGATAGCTCACGCCGAAAACTTTTCTTGGATCCACCTCTTGGGTTCTACCTTCAATCATGCTGCAACAGAACCTCATGTAAGTTTGTTTGCGGCTCTTTCCGACTTGTTGCACTCACAAACAATGTAGTGTGGTGTCAAAGTTGAAACGCAGTATCCCGGGAAGAGGTTCTTGCAAATTGCGTGTTCACGTGCTGACAAGTGCTGCTGCTGCTACCGTGTTCCGTGTTGCTGCTCTCATGTTGCCCGTGATGTCTTTGCGGGACGCCGCACTCGGGCCGGTCCAGGCCCGGGGATCGGCCCAGCGACCAGCTGAAGAGGGGAAGCAGCCAGGCCACAGAGCAGCTAATTACAGACCCAGAGCGGGGGACAACCCTGTGGAAACTGTGCGCAACTGACATAAGGCACAGGAGGAGGCGGAGAAGATCGACTCTGCAGAAATGTTTTTGTTTTGCCGTCGTTTACTCCCTACAGAGTAAAAACTACAGTTACACAATCATTATTCGATTCAGAATATAATGAATGAAGGGAACTGAAGAGGTTTCCAGCCACAGGAAGTTTGACCATTTGGTCACCTACATGTTTTAGTGTAAGAAGAAACACACACCACATTATCTGAAAGCCAAGTCTCCAAACTGTAAATTACAACTGTCAAACATCATTAACTAGAATGTCACAAAGTAGAGTTCAAACCTCTACCAAGGCCAACAGTCTCCTTTTGAAGCCACATCTCAATCTACTAGACCCAGATTTTTATTGGGATCACCTCCTTGGCGTGGGTCATGGACATTCAGGTGACTCAGCCCAGATTGTTTAATTGTGTACCTGAAGAAAGGAGTTTGCCCTGCCAGCACCACAGTAACGATCTCCCTGAGTGTTCTGAACGTAGCCAAATAAAAAGCTAAATATTCCCCATCACTCACATGTGTCTGTGTATAGCCCTCACTTCTATCAGCCTCGCCTACTTACCACCCAGGCCCTGAATTCCTCAGGTAAGTGAGATAAAAAAGCTGCTTGCTGCGTTTATGAGAGTCAATGATTTACAGAGGAGAAAGAGAGAAGGAGAGTTCACCTGTCAACATCACCAACAACACTACACAGGAGATCTGGCCACATTATACTTTGATTATATTAAACACAACAACTGCTTTACCTGCTTATTTATATATGACAATACATCATTGTGGCTTACGGCCACAATACAAAAGCCTGTCCATATTTATGCTGAAAGTATTTAACAACTTAGAGACTTATATTTTACCATACATACAGTACTTACTGTGTGTGTGTATATATATATATATACACACACACATATATTTATAAATAATCGGGACAGTGAACAGTTATAATGGTACAAAGAAGGGTCACAGATAACGGAGTCTTCAGTAACAGCTCTCGCCAATAGCCGTGTGGTGACTTATGCAGTGTTGCATGTCAACCACAGACGTTCTGTACACCGTGTTGTCACCATAACTACATCCTAACCCTCTAACAAACTATTGTAAACCACACAGCCGACATCAGACCCACTCTCGAATCAGAGCAAACCTCTGCAACCAGGCTCAACATCTGGCGGAAAGAGAAAGTGCACATTAATGCCCACTGCACCGACGTGTTGAGTGACAACATGAAAATCTAAACAAGCATTAAACCAATCAATATCTCCATCGTCCCTCCATCCTTCATGGCAAGTTTGGCCGCTCACAGTCAGAATGTATTTTGGGCTCCATCAGCTGCTGTGGTTGCTGGATGAAAAAAAAAGAAGTTTCCTGCTCTGCTCTTAACTTAGTGCCTCTGGTCAAAGCAAACAGATATTAGAATTTGACTCCTCCTGTTGTGGCAGTGCAGCGCTTCATGTGGCAAGCTAGGTTGCATTTAAGGATATGTCTTCACCCCATTTGACGACCTAATCATTACAGGCGCTTAGGCTGGAGACGGAAAACTGCACATCTCTGCACAGCAGCTTCTTCTTAATGATTCTCATTTAAGCAGCTTCGAGCGCACTCGTCACAAAACCCTCAATTTGAGGAAATTCACAGCGAGGAACGCCACATTTGGAAGCCGCAACGTTTCGACTCAATTATGTGATTCTGCGCAGCTCAAGTGAGGTGTTCTGGTCAGAGGCTGCCACTAATTGTCACGTGTCGTTATATTGCAGCGTGGTCGCCGTTGGAGCTGTGAAGCCGCCGTCTCGTGAAACAGGAAGTGGGCGACGTTCCCAAGTGGTGACAATTCAATTCGGAGGCGTCAAGGGTGACGGAGCGCTGAAAGCTGCACGCACACATGCACACACGCATAAACGTGAGGGAAAAAAACACAGCCTCAATGACACACTGACACACGACTCTTAAAAACCAAAGGCATGCGTCACAGCCTGCTGTTTGGAGAGTAGACACTCCCCCTCCCACTCTCACACACACTAAATTTAGGAACTAAGGGAAGCTGATGTGATCCTTTTTTCATCCGACAGCTCCATGACCAGCTTGAGCTTGTACCAAAGTTAAATCCAAGTGTGTGTGTGTGTGTGTGTATCAGTGGGAAGCACATAGGCTAATTCCACCCATGTAAATGTTGACCTGAGCAGGGTGGGGTATTTGTGTGGTGGCCGTGTGGGGAGGGGCACTGATGGAAAGCTGCAGGAGTAAATCAAAGCTCCTCCTCGCTCCTGTCATCATCGTCTCTCCTCCACTGCCCCTCCGCTCCGTTCCCGCTTGGTGTGGGACACAAAGGCCACAAATGGCGCAAGCACAAACGCACGCTTGTGGAAATGGTAAAGAGGTGGGGAGGCCTATCTGCGCAAATGTCACAGAAGTTCAGGGAAGGAAAAACTGAAGGCGAAACTGAAGCTGGGCGGTTTTTACAAGAACAGGGGACACATACAGACTCTGTGTCGTACCTGTGACTCTGATGCATCTGGTAGTTACTAACTGCATTTTCGTTGTTGGCTCCTTCATTTGCTGACTTAGGGAAGACTGAGCGTCACTCACACTTAAGTAGGTGAACCTTGAGCATTTTTTCACGATCAACCTGTTGATTAGCTCTGATGGGTAGGGCAAATGTCGCTATGGAGACAGACACAGACAGCAACTCACGCACAAGTCACTGGGCGGACAGACAGAATGCAAAGGCCCTGCCCTGATAGATAAATACAACATGCTCATGCCAAACGCCTTCACTCCTTCTCGTCCAGTGTGTTTGCGATTCTTCTTTTGACGCATCCCAGTGACATTTTTCCCCAGACACATTTTATTTCAGCTTGGACTTTGGTCGGCAGGCAGACTCCTCGCAGCCCGGTGGAATTTGCCACGAGAGAGAGGACTTTGATCCGCTTCTCTCTCTCCTCTCTTCTTCTTCTTCTGTGGTCTCTCACTGTGCATCCACCCTCCTCAACCATCATACTGTCACCAAAGAAGCTGAAAACAGAGCTGCCACTGTGACCCTGATGTAACTTTCCATGACTCCTTGTACCTGGAGCCTTCCCACCTCCTATAAGTGTGATTCTTTCCTGGTTTGTCCTTGCACACAAACCTCATCAACAAACAGGCCGCTTTCCTTTCTGAAAACCACCAAATGATGCAACCGATGAGTCAAAAAAAAAATCTCTGAATTACACTACAGTGTGTTTCTCCTTGTCCCCCATGAAGGGAAATTTCCCAACATCCTTATTCCCAGATAGTAATCTTTAAAAATGCCATGACCTCCACATGGAATTGGACACCGCTGCCACGCACGCAGGCAAGAACGTGGCCTTAAACAGGAACATATAAAAAAAAATGGGCAAGAAATTGTTCAACTATGGATTTGGATAATCTGTGAAAAACAATGATTATCAATCAATATCATTTTTGTCCCTATCACAAAGCCCTGCTATCATAAATAAACCTGGAGGAGGCAGACAGACACACCTTGAAAATTCCACAGGTAGATCTGAAATGCCTGGTCTTACACAAACAAATCTCATACCTCAATACAGTGAGGACAGACGCAACGAAAAAAATCAGCCGATGGCTCTGACCATACGGTAACGTCCAGCGAGCTTAAAGCCGGTCGCGACGGCTCGTGTTTCAGTCAGACAGAGAGCTGAGCGTTCCAGCTGCCACAGTGTTTTATCATGTGGTTGTCGGTGCGCTCGCCACAGCTGGTTAACAATCAGGAATGGAGGAGAGAGGAGGGTAAAAACAGACCCAAGACAACAGGCCAACCGAGGGCTGCGGTGGGAGTGTGTGCGCGTGTGTGTGTCGCTGACCTCTCACCTTTGTCATGAAGTTTTCTCTGTAGGTTTGCTCGTCAAAAACATCCGTCTGCAGCCGCTCTGGGTTCAAACACACACACATACACACACACACACACTGGGCTAAGAGTATCAAGACATCATATATATTTTTGTTGCATTAAATTACTTTCCACTCTTTGTGTGTTTTAATCCTTAAAAATATTTATATATGCTGAATCTTAATACTCTCCTGGACAACTTTCCTAACAACTGTTCCATAAGAGTGATGGAAGAAGTCCAAAGGTCATGGACAGATAAAAAAGAGAATCAGAGAAATTCATTTGAAGTATTTACTCTTAATATAAGAGTAAATAAAAGAAAGTGTAAGAAGTGTAGATGGAAATCAAATGGGTTGCACAAAGTGAAAGACTTTTCATCTTGCTGGTTTTGCCTCTATAGATCTAAAGCAAAACATAAATAAATAAACATACAAGTTAGACTATTTTTAGACCATAAGGTCTGTATCTAGATTATTTTCCTGTTTAGAGGGGCACTTTAATAATAGCACATCCGTGTGTGTGTGTGTGTGTGTGTGTACCTCTGCTGAGTGTAGCCCCGTTCTCCCTGTAGTCTTGGATCTCTGCATCCTTCCGAACCAGCAGACCCCCCAGCTGCTCCACCTGCCGCTGCAGAAGGCAGCTCATCGCCAGCAGGGGGCGCAGCAGCTGAACACACACCTGTGAACACACAAAAGATGAGGCCACTGTGATGGTTTCTATCACTTTAATGTAAATGTTTGGGTTTTTGAACGGTTTATTCACATATAGTTCTCAGACACTGGTAAACAGAATAGCTGGTGATGTATTCAGGAAACAAAAATCCGACTAAACTAAAAAAAAACGTGGCCCGTACCAGTGTGACAGGTGCAGGGGTGCAGCGGAACTCCCAGTAGAAGGGCAGCCCTGCCAGCTCGCTCTTCAGCTTCAAGCTGATGTTGCCATCCTCCTGTCGCATCAGGGAGATCTGAGCCTCACCTTCTGCCCGCTCACTGCTCCCTGACAGACAGGGCAGAGCCACATCACACAGGTGGGAGAAGAAGGCTTTGACCGGGGCTCGCAAACGCTTGTTCAACTCCTGGTGGAAAACACAGGATTCATTTTTTTTTTTAACCTTGACTTTGGAAAACCAAGCCTCTGGTTGTTTCTATGTACCTGTGATCGTCTCTGGATGGCTGCTGAGTCCATCCTCTCGTCCCATACAGAGCTCATATCAGTCAGCAGGATGTGGTACGCCGAGTCTCCAAACCAGATCTTAGCCAGGAGCTGGCAGCCACTGATGCCCACGGGAAGCCAGGGGCGCTGGAGGAGGACGTCAGTGGGGGCGCCGCTCACCTCCATCGTGGCGTTAATAAGAAATGTACACACTTAACAGAGAAGAGATCAAAATTACTGCTAGGTGATGGAGAGAGTTCAGGAGATAAACAACTGTGCGGATATAAAAGCTGAAGCTGAAGCTCGAAAACAAATGCATATATATATATATATGTGTATATATAGATAGATAGATATCCACATAGACATGTACACATTTGCTCAGAATGTGGTTTAAATTTAAAGGTTCCAACAAACTGGAAGTAGATGTCTATGAGCACCCACACCCAAAACAGTGTAATTTTCCTCTTTATCAAACGTGTTTAATCGCTCACCTCAGAGAAATGCGCCCTCTCAGCCTGGACTGAGATCTGTTAAAAGCCACGTTACAGACGCCGTCCCGGCCACATAATCACCCCCTTGCCCTGGGGAGGGAGACCACAGGCTGCAGCTCCTGTGGGTTACCAGCTCCTTGCTGTTGATCTGTTATGGGGTTGTTTTCTGGGAAAGAGACGAGGTATTTCTCATCAGTGGCATTTGAAGCACAGCAAGCGTTTCAGAGGGTGACTCATGCCAATTTGGAGATCACAAAAATACCAAATCAGTAACTTTATGATGATGATGATATACCGCCATACAGAGCTGGACATGGATGCCAGCGGTTAGAGGTTATCAGGGGAGGATCCAGCCCTGACACGCTCCCTTTTCACTTGTGCCCCACCAAACTCTACTTAAAAAGACTAAATTTAACTTTCCCTTGACTATCGGCACATAGTTGTAATAGATATAATTGTGTGAACATCATCCACATCATACACAAGCTGCTCTTAAACTCAGCAGCGCAATAAAAATAGGCATTAAAAATGCCTCAATATTTAACTGTTGTTTATTTAAGAAGATAACAGTATCTTTATAAGTTTATATGACATTTTATATTCTGAAATGTACATGATTTTAAACTGATCTAACACGAAACCAATCTCATTAGAAAAATGTATGATTTTTAAAGTCCTGAGCATATAATCAAATACAGTTATAAGGTAGATCCTAGTTTTGAGCATTGACAGAATTTGTAGAGTCTATTCTTCGACTCGGCATACAAAAGAAGCGACATTTCTATCCACAATGTTCACTATTAGTCACAAACTGTTTGCTGGCTTATTCGAATCGTCATCAGACAATGGAAATTAGCTGGTCGCATGATATTTTGCAGACTTTCTGACTCAGCTGAATGTTGTTTAGTTACCGCTCTGATAAATATTGTTAAAACACACGCAGAAACCTGGAATATACTGATCAAAGAAGTATAAAAATAGTAGAAATGTACTAACATGTGACACTGAAGAAGCAGCTTCCGCGGCAGGTCTTGTTGACAGTCGGGATTCCAGCGCCGATGTGAAACAACAGTGCCTGTCAAAGGTTCCGCTTAGTCAGGTCCCTACTATTGCACTACTAACAACAACGACAACAACAACAATAATAATAATAATCACCATGATCATCGTAATCATAATAATAATAATAATAAATAGCACACAAATAGTAGATTCAAAATCTTGCCATGACCATCCTGGGGTGCTGAAGTTAAATAAATTATTTTTCTACAACTTACAAAATCACAAAATAGCAGTAAGTAAGTTAAATGAGCTGAATGTGTAAATATCTGCCTTAAATGGCACAAGTTTGATTTGACTTGCCCTTTTAAGAAGCTGAAAACAGTTGGCGATGAGAGAAAGTCACAGTCAAACCTGGTGATTGCAGCACTTAAACACGAAAAGATTTATTTAAGGTCTCACAGATACAAAATAGCTTTTATTTTTATTTTTTCAAAGAATAGCGCTTCTTTCTCTTTTTTTTTTTTTTTTTTTGATTTTCTTGATTGCGTGAGGTATACAACAATTTCTCCACGTCAGAGTGGGACACAAAGAGGAGGACGTAGCATGGTTGTGTTTTCTGCCAGGTGTTAGTTGTGTGAGGAGACGCCACAGATGAGTGAACAATGACAATTCAATCTCCATGCCGCCTCCTAAGCACTTGAAGCTTCCTCGCCAACAAGCTGTAATCGTATACAAGAGGAAAAATGTACGTTTCTGCTTCGACCTCTAGTGATTTAAATCATCTGCGGCTCATTCACATGCAGCCAGGCGCTTCAGAAACAAGCTTTCAGGGTGCTAGAGGACAGATAAAAACCCCTGGAGTCCATTTACTCCCTGTGAAATACACTCAGCATGTTTAAATGATATTAACTATATATTAATGTGAGTCAATCCTCTCTGGACGTCCCTGAACACATCACCCTCCACCACAAACACTAGAAATCGCCTGTGTGATCCCTGCGAGCACTTCAAGACGCCCGTTCACACGACACTCAAAACATCTTTTTATCTGATGTTACATTTAAAGGCATCACACCCGACACCCGACAGAGACAGAAAGGCTGTTATGATGACAATCATCGTCATCGTCACAGAGAGAAAAGCAAAGTGAAGTCTGAGTGCAAGAGTCGAGGGGTCGAGGATCAGTCAGGAATCTACTGGCTTCACTGGGGCAGAGCCTTGAGGATGGCGTTGACCTCCTCTGCGACAGCGGTCAGCGCGAACTCAAACTGGTCCTGGATATGAAAAGAAACATGAACAAACCTTTATGCTGTTATTAAATACTGTATTATCCACCCATTTGAACTCTCATTTATTGACATATGCAAAATAAACAGTATATATTTGACAGATATTTTAAAAGCTGTTATGAAAAGACAAAAATGCGTTAGCGTCACTGACCTTGGTGCGGACCATCCCAGGCCTCTGGTCACGGACGTGCTCCAGCGTTGCAGCGATGTCGATCTCTTTCACTCCTGCAGGGCAACCCATGGAAAGCATGCTTTGTTTGTTTTGTTGTATGTTTATTTGTATGTAGTGATACATATACATTCAAACCTCACCTTTAGCCATGCGATTCAGAACCATGTCAATCAGGATGTAAGTCCCAGTCCGGCCTGTACCATCGCTATGGAGACAACATCAGAAAATGTTCATTTTGTTAGATATTAGGATGAAAACATTAAAACATCCTGGTGAACACACAGCTCAGTCAAATGCTACCATCTAGTGGTAAAATTCTGCTACTTCAATATTCTTCCTCTGCTGAATTTAGGAATTTAACAATTTATTTGACTTTATTTCTTCTCGCGGGTAAAAAATGAAGATGTGTGGATCACCTGCAGTGCACGATGATGGGGCAGGATCGTCCCCTGTAGCATTTATTCACTTTCCTGTAGAGAAAAATACCAGAAACATGGTACGATAATGTTCTGTAAATATTGGACTGACAGACAGAGAGATAGCTAGATAGATAGATAGATATATAGATTGAGGGGGGGGGTAAATAGGGGGTTATCGGCGATGGACCTCCTGCTGCAGCCACATCAGTCCATGATCATTTTTGTGACTATGCAACTGGACCCAGACTACTAGCTGCAAACCACAAGAATGACACAGACAGATATGTTGAAAATTTAAAACCAAGGGCCCCGCTGACCTCCATCGCACAGGGTGGGAGGACGGGAGGAGAGGAGGGACAGAGGAGGAGAGGAGGGAGCGGGGAGGGAAAAGACAGGAGGAATATTGTTGCTTCATCATGCTACTTGGGCTGGGTAGGGATTAAAAAGAATTTCAAGTGTGCTCATTGTTGAAATGACCACACCGAAAGCAATGTTCCCAGCATACCTGCGGAAGTCCAGCAGGGGCCTCGTGGAGGTGGGGATGCCCTGAGCCGGCCAGCTGAGGAAGTGGAACTGGGTGAGCGTCCTGGTCTCCTGGGTCTGCACGTTCTTCAGGTAGAAACTTCTCACCAAGAAATCGTTGCACCAGATGTGCTCCGACACCAAGTTCACCTGAGGGACAGACGCATGAATGTAGATGACACAACTACTCTTAATTTCCCCAGTATAATCTAAGGTGTGTGTATCAAGGCACCTCATAGATGTGGTAGAGGGATGAGCCTTCATCGGGCCAGTAGCGGTCACACTGTTTCTCTCCGTCTTCCACCAGAGCCGTCATCATCACGATCACGGTGCAGCCGTTCTCCCAGACCATCTGCAGGACAACAGAGAATAGAATACTACAAGACTACAACTGCTAAACAACAGTGGAAGGACTAAAAGTGAAACAATGAATTATACATTTTTCCCTGACCTGCCAGAAGTCAGAGATGGTGTGCGACAGGGGACCCTGGGTGGCGATGTAGGCCGGCATCCGCGGGTCGTGCTCGATCTAAAGGGAGGTGGGGTGAAAGGTCACAAGGGGTCAGTGGTCTTGGATCAGTGTCCGCTGAAGCAGCCGCATTCTTTCATGCGACGTTCAGGGGAGTAATGGATCCCAAAATGTCTCGTGAGGACTATCATGTGAGACAGAGGTCTTACTATGGTGCTGGCGTTGATGTAGTCAGACCGTGACGGGTTGACCTCCTTCAGTTTGACCCTGGAGTGATCGTCTGGAGAATGACAGAAACAATATCCTGTAAACATAAAGCCTTCACGTGATGTCTTTGACTGAAGTGGTCATCGGGACTCACAGGGCACAGAGTCGGGGCAGCGGTTCTTCTTGCTGTTGGCGTCGCTCTGGGCCGCAGAGACGGCGCTGGGCTCCGCCATGTAGGAACACAGAGCCTCCCACTCCTTCATCAGACGGTCCTTGTTCCTCAGGTGGTCCTCCATGTAGGCCTTTAGAAATAAAATCATTAATATACACATAATGTCTCACGTGACAGACAGGTCAACGGCTACTGACCAGTATCATGTGACCCGTGGAGATGTCCATGTTGGCCTGTGCAGGCTCCTCGCACCACGATGGTGTGCTGCTGTGGGACCCAGGGCTGGGCTGGGCCCCGTCGCTGAACTGAGACGACACGCTGCTCACCCTTGAGTCCGCACCTCCAGAGCCCACTGCTCCTCCTGCTCCTGCCCCAGCGCCGGCTGATCCTGCCCCTCCTCCACTTGCTCCTCCGACAGCGCCCAGGGCGGCAGCTTCCAAGCGTCCAAAGGCGCCTTTGGACGCCATGTGCTGGCGACACAGGTCCTGATGAGCCAGTCATGCAGGCATCGTGTTGTTGAGCTAATAACCTTCTCAGACATGCACTGGTTTTTATTGGTTTGTTTGGGGGCGTCCCACCTGGTACTCCTGGTGGCTGAAGCTGCCTCCCTCTGGTCCCAGGCCCAGCTTCTTTGCCGCCAGTCTGTGGGCATGGTGGCGCAGGCAGGCGATGGTCATGGCCACCACCAGGACGCTGCCGATAGAGGCCATGGCCACCAGTGTGGCAAACACCCAGCGGGACCCAGGCTGGACTCGGGTAGCCAGGGGCAACGATTTCACATCATTCCTCTAGCAGGAGAGATAGAGAGACAAGAAAGACCATCATGAGAAAACTCTTCCTCCTTTTTGTCCATTTCAAGTTTGAGTTGAAGATGCTCACACACTTTTTCTCTTTACTTTTCTTTTTTTCAAACTAATGAATGATGGGATGAATACAAGACTATAACGCCTCTCCTCTCTTCCTCCGGCCTCATCCTTTCATCTGCTTCCTCCCTTAGAACTTTCCCTTCCCTTCAACTTCTTCCCTCTCCCTTTCCATCATCCCTTCCACCCCCTTCTCCCTCCTTTCCCCTTTTTTTCTCCTCCTGCTTGGATGAATTGTCTCTCTTGACCTTTCAGACCTCCTCCTTCCTCTTTGTGGGCCTCAGGAATGTGAGGCGCTCTCTCAATCCCTCTCTCTCTTTCTGTGTGTGTGTGGTATCTGAGGTTTGAGCTGGGAAGTGGGGGTTAGAAATGGGGACTCCACCTGCTATTATAAAGGGGCCCCGATAGGGTGTACGTGTGTGAAAAAAAATGGATGACCATGTGGTTGAAGGAAATAACAGGATTTAAGGTGCTCTGTTTTTTTAAGGACCCTAAAATGTATTCCTCTCAAGTGCTCTTCATCTTCTTTGCGTTCGGTCTACTTTAATTTACGATGTGTTAATTCTCCTCGAACAGTTTATTTATCGCTACCCAGGAAACAAGCTTTAGAGAAGCAGCTGCAGGGGAGCTTCAGGGTTTGCAATTGATGCAAGCTGCAGAAATCCTGCAAGTGTTGACAAAATCATGAGTTCAACTGCCAATCAACAGCTAGAGACACAGAACATGTCCATGTCACAACATGTTGGGACTACAATAGAAAGAAAAAATATATTTAAAATGTTACAAGAACTAATTACAAGCTATCAAGTACTGCTGCTTAAATATTTTTAGACGTGATAGAAAGTATACATTTTGCACAACGTCACGGATAATATATAAAATTGATTAAAGGTACTGTTGGGGATATAAAGACAATTTTCAATTTATACATGCCATAAAAACATTTAATAAAACACATAATTAACACACAGGGTAATACAATTCTCACGAGGTCCACAGGCGTTAATGTGACATGAATTCTCTGAAAGCAGAGACATTTAAAACATCATTGTTGCTATTAATTGATAAATAGTTCGATTATATATCCTCACTCACCACAGGCACGATGCAGAGCAGCTTGTCTCTGCTGCTGCTCACATGGACCCAGCAGAACACCCAGTGTCAATTAAAACCTAGTACAACCAAGCTACACTTCCTGAGAAGCCCTTTCAAAATAGAAGCTTGGAAAAAAAGGGGTTTGCAAAGCTTGGCAACACTATCAAAAGTAATGCTGTTTGAATACAAAATAAAGGTGCACATTTTGTGTCAGTTAATGAATGTGAGAAAAGTAACATTTAAGGATTAAAAGATTATTCACTGATATGTGAAAATACCCCCCAGGTATTTTAGCACCACCCACCTCTCCCACGCCGCCCTGCAGCACCTTCAGGCTTGTCTCTGACTCCAGGAAGTTCTTTTCTGCAACTGAGCAACATTAAAAATCTATGAAACACCACCTGATATACAGCAAACATTTGATTTTAGTCCATATTCCCTCAGCTCAAATTTAAGCAACACCATCCATTACAATAATAAATATTAGAATTAGTTAAAATCACAGACTGCGATATGACACTGAAAACCAATTATAAGGAATCTACTGCTCCATGTTCAGCCTAAGGACTGCTCACTCACCTGCAGTCTTTGCCGTGTCTCCAGCTGTCAGGTTCTTGGAGTTTGGACGGATCCTGAAGGTGATGGAAGGCCCGACGACGCTGCGAAGAGGAAAAACAAAAGCAGATCCGCGTGATGAGATAGAGAGAGAGAAAACTCAAACTGTTTATTTTGGTTCTTTTGCAAAATGACGGCGATGAATGGAAATACAGCCCGTTTGTAGAGGCTAATAAGCACAGAGTGAGTGAAGCAGGAGGAGGAAGAAGCGAAGGACAGGCAGCGAATCCCTTCTAGGGTTTCCAAATTTTCCACAGCTTCTGGCGAAGCTTCAGTTTAATCCCTCGAAATAAAAATCAGTGATCCAGCAAATGAGTGCAGATACAAGAGGATCCAGAGGCTTGAAGCGAGCGGGATGGAGAGTTGTTTTCTCTGTATTTCTTTTTTTTTTTCAAGGGTTCATGACCTCCCTGGCGTCCTCGCTCCTACCTGATGTTGATGAAGGAGCCGGTGGAAAGGCCCATTCTCTCTGACAGCCGCTCCAGCAGTCGAACCCCGTCGTTCAGACTGAGGGGGCTGTGGTGACAAAACACATACATTCATACACAGCACACACACATACTTTCACACAAAAACGCACATGAACACACAGCAACCATTCAAGAGTCGTGGGATTTGGCTGAGGGGATCTGCTTCCACCTTTTTATACTCCCTTCCCTCCCTCTTCCTTCATTTTTCTCAGCTCATCAGGAAAACAACAGCCAGCACCTCCGTTATTTCAGTCACTCATTCATTCACAGAGAGTACGTCATTTTCATTCATTACAGTTATTATACACTGTACCTCTGGTTGGTGACAATGTAGCCATACTCCTCTGCCTTCGCCCCCACTTCGTTCTTTCCCAGTTTGTCCTGGTTGGATGCTGTGGTGGGGGACATCTCTTTCTCAGGCCCCTCGGGGGGCTTGGTGGTGGAGGGATGAGCCTCAGGAGCGGCCATCTTTTGGCCCATTGAACCCTCTGTGAGCTGAAGTAAATAAACACACACAATTAGAAATAGAAATTATTTGTTTTATACATTATAATTTACGTATATACATATTCAATTGATTTGTGATCGGATTGAAGTTTGTTAAATCTGAACTCTCACCTTGCTTCCCGTACCCTCGTTTCCGTATTTATCTAGGAAGAAAAGACAAAAACATGAAATAATGGTGGCACCTTGCAGAGCAGGATCTCTCCTGAGCTTTAGCAGCAGCAGTAAAGAGCAGAGCGATGAGCGGAAGTGACACAGACCTTTGGTTTGTTTGTGGGCATAGGAGCCGTCCAGCTGCAGCTGCTTTAGAGCGGCAGGCAGGTTGTCTTTCTGCTCGGGGGACAGATCCTTCATGTCCAGGCCATAGTGATCAAGGAGCAAAGCCAGTCTCTGCAGAGAGTGCTCTGAAAAAGCCAGGAGATGGAGACATTTGCATCTACTGGTATTAGTTTAAGAGACTTTCTACTTAATTCTCTGCTGTCTCACCATCCAGTCCTGACAGGGCATTGTAAGCCTTCTGCGTCTTCTCCTGCTGCGGCTGTTTGCTGAGCTGGGACATCTGGGAAACGTAGTCTTCGCTATAGTCCAGAGGGAGGTCCAGCTCAGGGAAGAAGGGGGGGGAGGAGGAGGAGGAGGATGAGGACAAAAGTGGAAAGGGGAAACCTGGTGCTGCTGCTGCAGCCACTGCTCCCCTTTGATGGGAGAGGGACTGCACGGAGGAGGGCGGCGAAGAAGAAGAGGAGGAGGAGGAGGAAGGGGAGGCAAGGTAAAAGGACACAAGGTTTTGGAGAAGCTGACGGTCTTGGTCCAGAAGGTTTCCTCTGGATCTGGGGCGAGAGGCTACGTGCGGAAAGGCTGGATTTTCATCCAGAGAGTTGAGGGAGCGCTCTTCCTCCTCTTGGTAACCGTACTGCTGCTGCAACAACACGTGTTGGTTTTTTACAAACTGGGAGGCAGATTCATACAACAAATTCAGATCATACTAGCACTTTGGATGTTACAGCAAATGTCTCAGAAACATCCTGCAGACAGAGCGACGGGATCATCTGTGGGTTCACCTGATGACTCCAAATATTATATACTGGTCTGAGCTCCACTAACTCCAGAGGGAAATAAACAGCCATGTAGATGATCAATGTTCTGCTGTGTTCATCATGTGGTCTCTAACTGTGTCTGCAGGAAACACTGTGATTCACCCAATAAATAACCCCCCCCCAAGGAATTTGAAGTAATATGAAGATTGAACATGGTCTTTTGCCAACCTGGTGGTAGGTGTACGGGTCCAGCAGGGGAGTCTGCATGTGCACGGAGGAACGGGAGGGATCCATGATCATGTAGTCCACAACCTGTTGCATCATCTCAGGGTCAGCTTTTTCCTCGGGCCCCTGAACCCTCTGCTGAGAGGAGCCCGACAGTCTGGAGGCCCTGGGAAATAAGACGGCAGAAGGCAGTTTCTCAAAGGGCCCCTTAAATCTTACAGGAATGATTTTATACACTTTTTTATGTCCCTTTTTATCCCTGGCACTTTAACGGACTAACGATAGGACACGCTGCTCGTTGTCTTACTGTTTGGACACCTTCTCTGGAACTTTAGAGGAGGAGCTGATGGTAGGAACGCGACTCAGCTCACGGCTGATGATTGCCTGCGTGATTTCATCCCTCCAAGTCAGACCTGAGCAGCCAGAAGGCAACAAAAATGTCATTTAATTAAACAGTTTGACCCCATAAAGGAATTCTTGTGTTGAGCCTTTGGTACAAAGAACTCACCTTGCACCATCAGGTCTTTGAGGACTTCCTGGAGTTTGTGCAGGACTGGAACAGACACCTGGTATTGTACGGGCTCCTGACGAGGAGCTTGGCACTGCCCAAACAAACCATCTGCACAGGAGAGCAACAAGCCACAAGTTAGATATTCAAAAATGTGTAATACTTGAATAGGTCCAACGCTGCACCTCCTCTTTTCAGCCTCTGTTGGACACAGGTGGCGCCCTGCTCTTAAACATATCAGCATGTGATAAAAACATTGGAGCTCCAAAGGCTTTTTAGCTGCAGGTGGGATTGTGAGGGTGGGCAGAGGGGGAGCAAGGGAGAGGACAAATGAGAACACAAAACGAGGAGGAGTGTTTCATCTACCGCTCACATTTTTAACCATGCAGGGAAAAAAGCACAGAAGAAAACACAATCTGGCTCCTTTAAAATACCCAATCTAGTGTTTAGTATGAAGACACAATAATATGTAAATATATGCACTCATACTCACAAACAGTTGGACACATGTACACACACGACATACGCAACCATGAGAACTAACACATGAGCAGCACATCTACTAAACATGAAACACATCGAGTGTGTGTGTGGGAGCTGTGGTGAGTCATCACCTCTGTCTCCATCCAGCACTCATCAAACACTCACACACAAGGGAGACACACGGTCGTCAGGCAAGTGATGTCACTGTTGTCATAGAGACGGCCGGGGACGGGCCGTGATTGGCTGAGAGCAACTGACGGAGGGAGACCTTGTTTACGTTTCATCCTCGCACTTTTTCTCCCTGTTCTCTCATTGCCGCTCACCCCATCCTCCCCTCTCTGCCGGTTAATCAAAGCCTCTTTCTTTCCACCTTGCTGCCAGTATCGTGCCTCTAACACACACGCATGCGCACACACACACACACACACACTTCAGCACAATCACTCACACTAATCACCGTCACTCACACTTCAATGCTGGAATGACGACTGTGATGTGGAGCGGTTACGTTCGCTGAATTTAAATTTCTCCGTGATCAAATAGATAATTGAGGATTAAAGGCAGAAAGTCAGTTATTTTAATCAAATATCACCAATCCAGATGCTTCTGGAACATTTTTTAAAGCCTCACACAGATTTTTTCAAAGGCAGAAATACAAAACGCCTCGTTCTTGTATCACAGTGCTGTCCCTTCCTCCTCATCAAACCCCTCGCTATAAATTCCTCTTATGTCCCCGTCTATGGGAACAGGGAACGGTAAATCCTTCGGGCATACAGCCATCAATAATACAGCCTGAGACACAGGTGCACAGCCAGACATGTGCACCCATGCAATGACATCCTCATTGTGTTTGAACAGGCAGACAGGAAGTGAGGAACCCGCTGAGGGATTATAGACAGCCCGTTAACGGCAGGCTGAGCTGTGACAAGTAACCGGCTCCTGCCTGTTTGATGGACAGAAGACACGCCAGAGCTTCCTGAAGCATGCTACTGCATCTGGGGCCTGCTGGGATTGCACGCTATTGCATGGATTCTGAATTCTCCGCACGTTGCGTTGGAGGCACTGTAAATATGAGCTGCTGGGGGAGATAGTGTCCATGTCAGCCTCCTCTAGGAAGATCAGTTTGATGCTTCGGCAAGAACTCTGGCTTCAGGAATGTGTGAAGACAGTGGTGTTCAGATTCTAGTACGATTAGAAAAGGGAAATAACCTCATCATGCTTTTTATTTCTCACTTGAGGACATCTCAGCAGAATCCATATACATTTACAGTGTCGATTAAAATGCAACAGCAGACCTGTAGCCTCTGTGGAAGTAATGAAAAAGCCTCCAGCCAGTCAGAATGGAATAGATAATTATTATCCTGTGTGAATCCAACTCTCTGACAGTATGGAGCCATTCTGAGTGTGTGTTTGGCAGCTCCTCAAGATTGTTTTTCACTTGGAGGTGGAAAGCTCTGGACGAAGAGGTTTTGGGTGGGAGTGTGTGGGGTCAAAGACTCACCATCATTGCACAGCTGATCTCTGGGACAGAGCCTCTTCTCAAACAAGCAACCTGCAGCCAAAACAGGAAGTTAGCAGACAGCTCAAACCAAACAAACTCTCAAACAGAATTTACTTAAAGAAGGTTCCTGCCAATTCAGGCATTCACGTTTCTGAAAAGTTTGGTTTGAATTGGTTATTTGAAGTCATAATTACAGCTGATGATGCCAATCTTGTGTTGCTGTCACTGGATGTGTGTGTGTGTGTGTGTGTGTGTGTGTGCACGTGTTGACCTTTTCCCAGCTCCTAATCTGTTGCAAGGCAGTAAAAAGCGGCAGATGCGAGGGCCGCCTGCCTCTTGTGTATTTTCACCTGTTTGCTTAAGGTATTCATTAAGGATTTACTGTGTATAATCCTGTGTATTAGCCACATGTCCTGTGATATTATAAGAATATACACTCTGTCCTGCAGATTGTTCCACATATAAAAACACAAAGAACGTTCTCCTGCAGAAAAACAAAGTAAAAGTTTGAGTCGATGGGATTCTCTTCTCAGCTCCAGCCCTGAGTGACAGATGATTTGTTTTTGCCTTCTACCTGAAATCTATAAAAAGGCAGACGGAGTATCGACTCGGTGATGACATGAACAGACTGCCTGTGCAGCAGCCATCAGAGAGGGAATCTCCATTAAACCAGAAAGCCGAGGTGCGGCTAAACATAGAATGGAAAGATTCTCCATGCATCCATCCACCCCCCCAAGACTCCACATGATGACTAATCTCTGCTCTGTCCTCTCTCCTGCGCCCACGCATCCCTCCCTCCACATCCCCGTCTTATCTCTCCGTCCCCATCCTCGCTCCTACTCTCTCTCTCTCTCTCTCTCTCTCTCTCTGACTGGCTGCTTCTCTGAGATCTCGATTGGCTCGTCATGCATCCTGTCCATCACTGTCATCAGTCACACCACACTCCATCACCTCATCTAATGCACAGCATTACCGACTCATTTGTGTTTAATTGGGTCTCTAATCAGTGATGCCAAATTGATAAATGCACTGCGAGAAAAACACTCATCCTGAGGAGTCAACTCAGTCTCATGTGAACCAGACTGATATGAGAAGGGACTGCGTGTCGTATGAGGGCTGTTGGGTAAAAGCAGAGACGTCTGGAAACCACACGGGCCTCAGGAGAGAATCCTAGACAGCAGTGCATTCAAATTCCTTTCACTTCCCTCTCTGACTTGTGGGAGTTTTTGTAAAGACGTCAATGCTGGCTCAACTGACGAACTGAAAACAGCAGTTTAATAAAACACAAGGACAGAGCAGCTTCAGCCAACTGAGCCCAAATGTCAGTTGCTCTGCAGTATATTTCTAAAATGAGCTAATATTAGCCATTATTATTCAAATTACTTCCTGTTAGTATCCCTGTTCTGGTTTGAAAGATTAAAAAGAGAGACGCACCGGGTTATAAAACAAAGCAATATCAGGAAAGTCAGATATAAATATAACTGAGAGGGAGAAACAGACAGACACATTCTCTCCTGTTCGATCCAGTTCCACCAGAAAAACTGAAACACAGAATTGAAACTCATCGTTCCCCCTGGGGAAAATTTACTTCATTCTCCGGATAAAACCAATCAGAGCGAGTAGGCGCTGCGGAGAGTCGCCGTCTGGCTCGTTACGGCCGCCATCACATGTTCACACCCCAGCGCTATCAGCTCCATTTTGTTTCCTGAGATGTGGTCATGTTGAGTGGCGTCTGCAAATACAAAGTCAAGTTTCCATTTTCATCTTAGATTAGATCTGTCCGTTGCACATCACCCGTAACAATGTGCTCTTTCCTCTTTTGAATGAAAACACACAGGGAACCATTAGTAATTCTCATGGTTCAATTAATTGAGATTTTGTTCTCTCCTCACTGACCTCTGACAAGGGTCTGTGCTGAGGTGAGAAATTCAGGACATGAAGGGACACAAGACAGCAAGGTGAAAGGTCCTAAATGATTGGGAGTGATATTTCCAAATAAAAGTCAGCACTTTGCGTTGATTGCATTCGCACAGAATAATTCATGTGTCTTCTTGCCAAGGTAAGAAGACGAGCTGAGGCACCACTTTCACGCTGTTATAAACAATCCTGTCTCCTGGAAATTGCGGTAGGGATTAGTGTGGCAATAGGAAACAGAAGCATGACTGATGGTTTTGATTCTGCTGAGGCGACTCAACTCACAGGAGGAAAAGATGGCGGTCTTGGATAAATCTGAATGAACGGCGACTTCCAAAAGACCGCACAACTAAACAATTAAAGTTTGAACATTACATTGGTTTCATTTCATTTCTAGTTTTTTTCCAGACTGATGACACACTCAGAGGCCAAACTCCAGCCGCCATCATTACCATCTGGGTCGGCCTGCTTTGCTTTTATCGTCCATTAACTGCCTGTCAGACTGAATTCAGAGTCGTTCTCATAATGGTGCTTCTGGCATTTGTGGCCACTGCTGCTGTGAGTGTGAGCTCGCCCTCTGCTCCGCAGCCTGCCAGAGGATGTTTAAGGTGGAGTGAGTCAGCCTGGATGGAACAGAACTAAACCTGCAACTTTTTTCTTGCTCTGTGCCGACACTAATAATCCCTCTGGCGACAAAAACAGCAATGACCGTCTCCTACAACCAATTGCAGCATGTGTATCGCAGCCTAATGGCATTGCAAACACAGTGAGTCACAGTAGCGCACTGGGTGGCAGGTACCTTCATTACCATAAACACACACAGTGATTTATTATATATAATTTATTCATGACTCAAATTTCTGCGTGGGGAGAATGAACATGTGTATTTTTGAGGTGTTTTTAAGGGTTCGGTGTCTTCGGTAGGAGCCAATGCATTTGGGCCTGAGAGGAAGTGAAGTGTTACTACTCCCATTAATCGAGTCATGAATTCCTTTACTTTAATTCACTTTGAACAAGCCTATAATGACACAGCTGTACTATAAGGGAGGCTGCAATGATCAATAAACTATAATCTTTGAGCTATTTCACCATCACCTATGAAAACCCGTGTGAAAATATCAAAGCATGACACTAAAAATGCCATAAAACTCCATTTGTCTACAGAGGAATATTGTCAGTCTCGTTAGGACGTATTCAAAGCCGGCTATGAGAAAATGAAATGGCTAGAATCCCCTAAGGAATGTAATGATAAATAATGAAGCCGTGTTGTTCTGCTGCAGGTGGGGACGAAGACGATTTGCTATTCTCTGCTGCATCGCTGAGATGTTCTAGGCACTCGCTGTCCGTGGTGCTGAAACACTGCACCGTGTTAAGTAGATCAAGGGAGCGGGAGGACGTTGTAATTGCTGCGAGCAGACAGGGGCTGAGAGGTCAGGAATGAGTTGTGGCTGTGGGCATGACGTCCTATAATGCTGCTTTAATTCTCACATCTAATGGATAGCGGATGGACGATTTGAAATACAAACGCTGGACGTGTTTTTAACAAGGCTTTTGGTTTTAATTGGCTGGCTCTCTACAGTTTCACGGCCAACATTATTATCATCTGCTTTCATTTGGAGATTGGGGCGCATGTTGAAATGATAAACCTGTGGCATCCCCATCACACAGATAAATGTCTGCTGCAGAACTCTCAGACCACAGCTGGTAGCTGAGATTTCTTAGAAGTGCATTACTGACCTTATGATTTGATAGTGCTCAATAATATGCCTCTAATCTCTTTCTCTGTGGTGCACTGGAGTAATACTGAGTTTTCCACTGATATTAACTGAGCAGGCAAAGGCCTAAGGGGAGAAAGGGCAAGGGGTAAATTTAAATAGAACTCGTCATGTATTGTTTCAAATATCATTTGTACTACAGACACACAGTTAAGCATTGAGAGAGTATGACTTGTTCTCCTGGTTCACACTCTGGGAAGGATGGAACATGCAAAATAATATTCCTATGGTTCCTTAGGAATATTTTTGTCGACCATATTTTCGTTTATCACTGACTTATTTATAGAAACACAGCATTAACAATGAACCTGTAAGCTACAAAACCTCCACATGTTCTGTTCAGATTATTCGCACTGCCTGTCATATAATATAAAAATATGACTACACACGCCTCAGGCCTCAGATCTGCACAACAAATATTCTTGCAGGAGCAGTTGCGTCACTGATTTTCCTGTTGCCATCACTGAGCTGCACAGTCTACACTCACATCGGCCAGAATTAAGGAACTGTCTTTGCTTACGATGGGGTTGCTGTGAAATCTGAACGCACACCCCCTCCTCGCCCCCAGGCCACCGTGGGTGATGCTCGGACGGGGAATATTGTAGGGTAAGCACTTGTAAGCTAATAAGGATGATGGTTATTGGATTTTGGCATCGTGCAGACACTGACAGAGACTCAGTCAAAACAAATAACCATCCCTCCCTTCCCTCCTCTGCTGGCTCCTGCTGCTTGATTGTGTGTTTGTTGCTCACCCAATGACAACATGATTCACTCAGGCAGACACAGAAACATCCTTCTGTAAACAGTCATAAAGCAGCAGCACACGTAAGATGGAGGACTGCTTCGATATTGATGAATATAGATTCATCCATTATCGATTTTACTGAGATGGCACAAGAGAAATGACAACTTACAAGTTTATTATCTAAATAAAATAGAACAATGATCAAATTCAGCACCCACGCAGGGTGATTTAGTGAAAGATGAGAAACGGAAAGTTACTTGCTTTAAATCTTTGCCATAAAGTGCCATAAACTCGCAGCTAAGTGGAGATTTTACGCACCGTCTCCCTGTGTGTAGATGCACTGAGCAGGGTTCAAAAGGACAAGTGAGTCTGTCTCCATAAGTGCAGGGTCTGATGGGAAGTCTCACCATGTCGGTTGGCCGCACAAAGCTGGCAGGAGGCGGTGAGGAGGAGGCACAGAGTCGCCCAGAGCCGCGGAGACCTCATGGTACATCCAGCATCCAACAGAGCAAGGAAGAGGTGGTGGAGGGGGAGCGCCGCCTCCACTGCGAGTGCTGCCGCTGCTCCTGCACTTTCAGCAGCTCTCCATCTCTGAGGAGAGGCGTCTACTTGTGGTGCTGCTGCTGCTGCTGCTGAGGAGGAGGAGGAGGAACAGCACAGAGCATGCACGAGCGTGTGTGAGAGGAAGGGAGGGAGGGAGAGAGAGAGAGAGAGAGCGGGAGAGGGAGTGGTTAGTAGAGAAACGCAAGAGCAGGCGCCACACGAGAAATCCAATTACACAGTGACTGATAACCATGCACCAGGTGAAAGATGAAGAAAACAATAACTCAAAGGCTTAAGTGAACAAATGGTTGATGCATACATAAACAGAGAATGCTGGTCGTTTTTCTATTTGTGGAACTGTAGTCTTACAGGTAGACAAGAGAACAACTAACCTGACCTCCAACTATTGGAGAGCACAGCCACTAAGTAAATTGTAGGAATATATATTTATTATTTACATTTATTTAGATGTGCCACCAGCGTTGATAGGGAAAATAACTTTCCACAATAATTAACCCATTGTGAGGCTCTGTAATCACTTTAGAGAGTCTTCTTTGTTGTATATTCCTAAATCCTCCCAGTGCAGACACACACCTGACAGAAAAGACTGCATGACTGTGGCATTGTTTTGCAGTGCAGTTGTTTTCATCTCTATTCTACTTGCCCGCCGCATCACAATGTGGCTCACGTGCACTCAGGGTCCGTTTCTTCCTGCCAACAACCTGTCCTGACACTTGGCAGAGCGCAACATCTGGCTCCTCTCAGTGCTTTAATAAACCTGAGGAGGTGAAATGTAATTAGAGCAGCCGTCTCCTGCAGGATGGACGCTTCTGCATTCACCAGCAGTGGTGCGACTGTCTTTGCTTTGTTTTGCAGGAAAGAAGGAAAAGACAACACAAGGAAAGACACTGCAGTTTTCTTAAGAACTTTAATGCATAAGAAAGATCGAGAAGAGCTTGAGTATTTGGATTTTTGGTTTGTAATTTTACTCAGAACAAAAGTACTTGTTGGGTTTTATCATGGAAGTTGATTTGTCATTTGCCTCACTCACACCACCATTTTAATTTCCACATCCATGTGCACCACTACCTACAAAAAAATTATGCCTGATTATTTTTCCCCCTCATTCAGTCATGATCCCTCTTGGTTCTAGTCGACGACCAGTCTGCTCCTCACTCCGGGGAAATGCTCGAAGAAACCCTGCAGAGGGAAACAGACAGTTATCCCTCATTTGATTTTTTTAATCTACACTCAATAAAATCTGCTTTGGATGCTGTTTATGTGCATCTCATTTATTTTATATTGAATTCTAAACCTGAGGAATGGGTCAACATCTTTCTGCTGAGTATCCGTGCTTCCTTATATCAATCTTAGAAGCTCACTGTGCCGGAGTCTGCATCGTCATGCCTCAACGGCTCTACTGACAGAACCAGCTGGGTTACCTCAAACAGGGTGATGCTCTGCAGGACACTGGAGGTGCAGCACATCTCCCTGATGGAGTGCATAGAGAGCTGCGGACCTCCGATGTCAACCGTGGGGATGCCGAGACGGGCAGAGAGCATGGGTCCGATGGTGGTTCCGCAGGGACTGTCGTTACGGACCAACACATCCTGCAGGACATTCGACAAATGGTTTGCCAAGGACAAGAAATATAGGTATCATCTACGATCACACAAAAACACAGCACCTGCAGAGGCACTTCGACGGTGCTGGCGATCTCTCGAATGACGGAGGCAGTCACGGCCGTGGTGGCGTAACGCTGATTGCTGTTGAACTTTATCACTGGGCCCTGAAAGAAAATGATATTACTAAACAATTTTTAATAACATGCGGTCAAGTTTTTCTTAATTGTAGGATTTAAAAAAAACACTCAACAATTCAAAAATCTATTCACCTTGTGGAAAGCTGGTCGGTGGTTCTCCTCATGCTTATCCCTGAGAGGAAATAGTTTGAATTAAAAACAACCATGTTGGATTTATTTATGAATATTTTCAAAATGTTTCCCTAAAAGATGATGAGTCATTGTGTTCTGGTTTCAACAGCTCTGTCGTCCTGCAGATACTGACGCGTAGTTGGGGTGCACGGCATGCGCCATGTCGGCGCTGATCAAGAAAGAGAGCGGCATCGCCCGCTGGAAAGCAGAGGAGGCAGGGGTGGAGGCGAGGCGGCTGAGGATGAGCTCCGTCAGGTTGGATTGAGCGCCCTGAGCGCTCTCTGACCCCACCTGCAGAAAACAGAGAGCACCACCAGAGTCAAATTACAAGCTCCCCCACATGGGTTCAGTTTCCCATCATTGACAGAGCTCTGTCAGCTCTCACCTCCTCATTGTCATACAGACTGATCACGCGGATGTTGGTGTCTCTGGCCAAGGTGTCACCAGAGCAGGACTGGATCAGCGCCTGAGACACGAGAGTAGAGAATCATGAATAAATGATTTAAATGCAGATGTAAAAAAGAATTAAGTCATGTCTGCTTCCCAGTGGAGAAATATTTCTCATGTCAGCTTGCAGATGATGTGTGGACGTGTGGAGTGTGACCTGCAAGGCGCAGTAGCAGCTGTGAAGGTTGTCCAGACGAGGAGAGTAAATGAACTCCTCGTACACGCCTCCCAAAGCCTACACAGAGACATGAGGGAAATGAAGGTGTAGGATTGGCTGAAAACCTGGGAATAGTTTTTAAACATAATTCCTAATAACAGCGGTTAATTCAGCAAGTTCGATTTTTTTCTTATTTTCCTTTAATAGTCCCACAATGGGAAATGTACGTTGCCACAGCAACATACAGAACATATATACATGCACACAAAACACGAGCCAGATTAACATATATACAGTACATACATACACATAACTACAAGGCACCTATATATATGTACACACGCACGCACGCACGCACGCACACACGCACACACGCACACACACTTCTATCATTGTGTTTGTATGTTTTTGTTTTTATTATTGTTTTTATTATTAATTTATTTATTCGGTGAATAAGTTGAGGCTTCATTCAGTCAGTTTTGTTATAGAGTCTGACAGCAGTGGGCAGGAAGGAAGGAGGGGTGTAATCTCTCCTTTGCACAGCAAGAGTGGAGCAGTGAGTGGTGTTAAAATACCCTGGAAGGGGTGGGACAGGTTCGCTATCACTGAGCAAAGCTTTGCTACCATCCGTTCGCTTTATTTATTTTTTTTGTGAAGAAATGAAAAGTATGCCATTTGCAATATAACACGGCCCCACACATTTTCACCTCACTAAATCTGGCCCTCTTGGCAAAAAGTTTGGACATCCCTGGTTTACTTGATGGAGACTCACCCCAGGCTGAGTGTCTGCCAGACACAGCTCCAGGTCCAGGAGGGCTTCAGGCTTGACACCCAGCTCCTGACAGAGAGCGCTCACCAGCACTGTGTGGTGCTTCTCCGCCTAAGGAAAGAGGAGGGTACAACACGTGCAACTTATGTTTTCAAAAAAAAAAAAACACAAAAGTAATATAATCTAGTTGTTCTAAGCAAAATGTAATATTTATAAGTGTGTGTGTGGGAAGAGGACATTATTATTGGCTTAATTCCTGACATGAGGTTCGTGTGACTCGCTGGTTTTACCGTGGTGACAGCAGAGCAAGCGCCACCAGAGGACGCAGTGCTAGTTTCCAGCTCCTCCTGGACAGCAGTGGCGATGATAGGCACGCTGGGACAGATAAGCACACAGAGGCATTTTAGCACAAAGCATCACACGTCCCAATGTTTTCCTGATTGATAATATTTTGGCCGTCATGCTTTTATTCTGGTGTTCTGCTGAATGCATCTGAACTTAATATTACTGAACAAAGCCTCTAAAGCGATGTGTGTTGTTACTGACAGGTGGGTCTCTTTGTTGGGGCCAAAGGAGTCGTTGATGTCCCGCTGCAGGTGGATGGCCAGGTGAGGGATCCTGAGCAGAGGCCTGGAGATGTGGACCAGCCGGTTGACCAGCTTGTCTCCGATCTGCAAAAGGAGTTGCGTGACATCAGCTTTTATAACTTAATGGATTCTCATACAAAAATCCTCCTTGCAATAACATCAATGATAATACTGGTACCTTGACCATGACACGGCCAGCAACGGTCAGGTCACGGTCAAACCAGGTGTTCCAGATGCCGCCACCATAACACTCCACCCCGACCTGCAGACATCCCTCCTTCGTCTTCTTAGACCTCGTCTTCACCTGAGGCAACAGAAAAGTGAGACCTTGGAAACAAGGAAACAAGGAAAATCCTAATTCACTGGATTTAGACAAAAGTCCTTTTTAATTATCTTTTAAAATAGCAGAAACACTTGGATCCCAGATTTGTCCATCCTAAGTGTCCATGGACAAGAAGCTGAGCCCCATAGTTACCCTCTCTCATCATGCTTTCTGGGGTGATTTGATAGGCAGATGTGTGTGGGCTCTCACCCTGAGACAAGGGCTGTCAGTGTGGGCCCCTATCATAGAGAAACCATTTCCTGGCAAGTAGCGTCCGCCCACAGCAAAAGCGATGAGGCTGGAGAAGTTCCTGGTCACAAAATACTGCACAGGGACAATAGTGAATATTAAGGCTGTGTGGGTTTTTTTTTCTGTCAATCTGCCCAGCTCATGATTCTTGGAGAAGATGATTAACTCACCTTGCTGGTTGGTTTGATGTCCCACTCCTCCGTCTCCTTCAGCTCAATGAATCCAGCTGCCAACAAACGCTTCTTGCATTCGTCTACCACTGCAGGGAGGGAACAAAACAGTTTAGTCACTAAACTTTCTATTAGTGACTGTTCACTACTGTCCTGACACGTATTGGGTTTCATAATCCTGAGGGAATTTTTTGTGTGTTTAGCAAGTCAACTTTTATTGCTTGTTGTCTGGATTCAAAAGGTCAGAGTGCAAGGTGACAAGTAAGACATTATCAAACACCTGCCAAAGCTTTATCTTATCTTTAGCGATGTCTTTCTAACGCTGAAGGAAGCACATCTTGTTTTCACATTACAGGACAGAGAACTTCAAATCCAATAGCTGGGAGGTTATCTGCGGCTTTCACATGCTTTAAATAGCATTAGCAATCCTGCAAAATTAAAGAATAAATCCACAATGTTTTTACCATGATATGGAGACACTCCCTTGTTGACGAACTGCAGGAACTCTCTGGCAGAGGACTGCACAGCTTCCTTTGAGAGCCTCATGGTCTAAACCTGATGGGAAACCAAGGAAAACGAAAGGTGAGTAAATTGATATTAGATCAATCTTCTATTAAGCGTCTGCAGAGACCACACCGCTGCTCCACTGGCCTCCTGCTGTTCGTGTTAACCTTTATATCTCTGGACAGACTGGCACCTCCTCCCTGAGATCAGCTCCTCCTGGACCTAACAACCTACTCCCCCACAATAGATCTTTTAGGTATGTTATACTGAATTGTTATGCTCTCTCTTGTTCTCTCTTCACTTTGTTGTACTGCATGCTACCGGCCTCTTTTTGCCTCTTGAACTCGTGAAGCACCACGTTGTTTTATATGTGCTATAAATTACATTGATATTGACACCTGAGGGGTTAGCAGTGCTAGCTTCTTGCTTCCTCTTCTTCGCTACTCCTCCCTCAGTGATGGAGCAACCCCACGCTCCTCCACACACACCACAGCGGCGACAGTTATAAAAATACATTTAGGGAACCTACCAGCGATGCTAACAATAGTTCCAAAGCTGCAACAGAGCAGCAACGACAAAAAGAAACAGATCAGCTGATGCTCTTCTTCTACGATTTCTGCTTCTACTTCTTCTTGTGTCGATTGGAGACCGGCTTGCAGGCGCATTACCGCCACCCTCTGGACTGAAGAGTAAAAGCAGTAACTTTTGGCTGTAAAACAAATCCTAGTATTAAATTCTTTCTTTAAAATCTGTATCTATTAAATAATTGTTTGGAATATTGTGTATATTTTTCTATTATTTATATTCTTTCCTCACTCATTTTTAATGTGACTTTTATGATATTAATTATTTTCTGAATAACAGTACTAAATGTTGCCCTTGGACTACAAACTGTGGTGTTCCATTCATTGCCAATTTACAGAAGTTTTACAATAATGATAATCAAAACTTAATGATCATTTAGCAAAAATGTGCATTTCATTATTTAATAAATTAAGTAATCGGCTATCATGTCTTTCTCCTATACACATGGTAATTTTACAGTCAGCCCCACCAACCATTGGAACAATTTATCATTGAATCACTACACAGGAACTGACCTTATATAGTCCTGAGCAGCGAAGGAGGAGGAGGAGGACGAGGAGAGGTGGAAGAAGCAGGGGGAGACAACGAGAGGGTAGGAGAGAAAGAGGAGAAGAGTCAGGATATGATGAAGAGGGGTTTACTTCAGCTGTCAGCTTGTGTCGTATCCCATGCTATTGAGCAAGCCCAGGGGGATGAGAACACACACAGATTCAAACCCTATTAATAGAGATGACAGCAACAGGCTGCAGCACAGAAGCAGCAGCAGTGGGAGCATTAAACGTATTTAGATCATACGTACATTGCAATCCCTGCACAAAATTTAATTTATCAACTCTTATTTCTGTGCAGCTATGACCTGCAGAAAGCACAGTGTGCGTGTAATCAGATGTCAACCACAATGTTATGGGGCTAAATTTTAAGGTCTTGAAAGATGCAGGACAAAAGACATTCCGGAGATGGGGCTGAGGCCAGAGGATGACCCCGAAGCCTGGGTCTCTCCTGATGCTGAGGCTGGCTGCAGGGAACATGGCTCCTGGATGAAGAATAGCAGATTAGAGGTTGATTGTTCAACTAAGCAAAAGAAAAATGTGCATGTATTGTTTTAGTCAATTAATCTCTATATTGCATTTTTTATTCACATTCAGTCTGGTTTGATGTAAAGACCTTGTTGACTCACTCATACAAACACAATCCACTGTCATGATCATGTTTTTATAAAAATCTGTTTTAAAATATACCAAGAATGATGGTGACTCATTAATGCCACGTATTGTTTGGGAATGTGGGCCTGTGGGAATGAGCGTCTGCAGGCTCATGCTGTACCTCTCCCTTTCTCAGGGGGAGATAGATTTCCTTTTTTAGGCAGGTTCGTCTTCGTCCCCCTCTTGGGCTCTGTCGTTAACAACCTGTGCTGCCTCACCATGTGAGGACGACACAGAGGATTTGGAAGCCACCGTCTCCGCATCCTCACATTGTTAAGTCGTGAGATCAGAGGAGGAAAGAGAAGCTGATTTTTCTCGTGGACGTGTGCTTACAGGGTGACATAACTACTCCTCTGAACTAAAGGTTAAGATAAGATATTTGTAGCATCGTCTTCAGAAATGTCTCCTCAGAGTTGTTTCTGATGTTTTTGTCTCCACGTCTGAGGTTTGGCCGAAGTTTCTGACAAGGACAGGGACTGTTTTTGACAAGTCCATTAATTTGAACCTCTTCCTCAAAACAAAATCCAAATAAAGAAAAACATGGCTCAGTTTTTTCCTTACAAATTGATCAATATTGGCTCCATGCCTATATTAACCAATGTTCAACTCTGGAAATTAGGTTGCAAAAGTCACAGTTCCCTCTTTTATTAATATTCTATTTCACAATGCCACATGGGGTCATAAGCACAGGCTGTACCATGTGTGACCGGGCTGATGGTCATTATAAACAGCATGAGAAGGAGGAAGAAAGGCAGATCGACAGAAAAAAGTTAAAAAAAAAAAAAGGAAGGACTTTGAGAGATGGGCAAATGTAAAGTGAAAAAATGGAGAGTGCAAGTGTAAGAGAGAAGGTGAGGGTGCAGGGAGATGGAGGAAAGAAAGGTGAGGGATAGAAAAGTAAGGAAAAACTAGAGAGAGACAAACAAAGACCTGACACAGAGAGGAGGAGGAGGAGGGGGTAAAAAGTGAGGGAGGGGGTAACTACAAATAGATGGGGGCAGCTGCTTCTTGCTCAGTGCTCTTCTCTGCTGCAGCCCTCACCAGGCTCAACCTGTCCTCCAACATGGCCTCCTACAGTTCCTCATCCTACCGCCGCACCTTTGGCCAAGGCGCCTACGCCTCACCCTCCCTCAACCGCTCATTCCTGGGCCACAGCGGTGGCGCCGGGGGCCACGCCACCTCGAGGGTCTACGAGGTGACCCGGACCAGGTCGGTGCCTGCTTACCGCGTCTCCTCCAGCTACTATGGGGGGCCGGTGGCAGCATCAAGGGCCTCCATGGCACGCTCCTACGCTGGCATGGGCGAGACGCTGGACTTCAGCCTGGCTGACGCCCTCAACCAAGAGTTCATGACCACACGGACCAATGAGAAGGTGGAGCTGCAGCACCTGAACGACCGCTTCGCCAGTTACATCGAGAAGGTGCGCTTCCTGGAGCAGCAGAACCAGGCGCTGGTGGTAGAGGTGGAGCGTCTGCGCGGCCGCGAGCCCACGCGCATCGCCGACCTGTACGAGGAGGAGATGAGTGAGCTGAGGAGGCAGGTGGAGACGCTGACCAATCAGAGGTCGCGTGTGGAGGTGGAGCGGGACAACCTGGCCGATGACCTGGACAAGCTCAAACTCAGGTGGGAGGGGCAGAAGGGGTGTGTGTATCATTTTTGGCTGAAGAATTGCAGAACTGTGTATGAGTCATTGTTGTGGAGGTGATGAGAGGGGAACTCAAACAAACTGAGGGTGAACTCTGGGTGAGAATATTACATTGACATTCAATTCTAATTTGAGAGAGACAGAGGAATCAAACAATTCATATTATCCTATATGTAATACTGCAAATATGTACATGTGTTTGTGCTACTGCACGAGTCTGAGTGAGCTCAGCACACACACCCACACTGTTTACACTGACCTCTTCTATAAAAGGAGAGGAAAGTCCTCCGACGTATCTGGGAGATCTTTAATCGTCTGTCATTTATCTTTCTCTCTCCGTGTTTACATTTGAAGTGCCACTTTTATAGGGATTCTGAGCGAAGACAGAGCTACTGCAACTCAAAAAAAAAACAAAACCAGTCACTGACAGTTCCTGCATGTGGGATTTAGAGTTATCTCCATTTACTGCTGTCAGGATTTTGTGCAGAGGTTGTTCTATTCTGCAACGTTAAATGCACTGGCTGCTCTTTTGATTTGAAGATGCTGTTTTCTGGTGTAATAAATGAAATGAGCACTTAAGACGATTACAATAGCATCTGGTTTTGTTTGGGAGCTTTTGTTACAGAAATAATTGGATTTTGTCTGTTATATTTCTGTCCAGATGTTTAACAGGGAAGGACTTTTTTCCAAATAAATTAGAAGAAGAAGTTAAGTGTAACGTTATAGGGTAACAGGTCACAAGGTCATTGGGGTAATTCCAGGTTGTTACTGTCAAAGACGTATATTTAGATGTTCTTAAGACAGCAACATTTCATTTGTCAAAAGACTTTCCCTGCTCCATTCAAAGGGACTCTGTAGGAAAATATATCTCAGCATCTACCCTGAATAAAATATGTAAAATACATATAATATCTTGAGAGGAGATGGTGAATTATTGCTCTAATCTTATTCTCCTTCACAACCTCCAGACTCCAGGAGGAGATCCTCCAGAAAGAGGATGCAGAAAACAACCTTGCTGCCTTCAGAGCGGTGAGTCCTCAGGAGTCCCAAACAAGGCTCTTAGCTCCAGATACTGCTACCTCATGTATTCCTATAAGACTAATCGAAGAGACGCTGTAAAGCTACAAACGCGACTGATTTACCAAACGTGTGCAGGATGTGGACGCTGCCACTCTGGCTCGCCTGGATCTGGAGAGACGCATCGAGACGCTGCAGGAGGAGATCGCCTTCCTCAAGAAAATCCACGAAGAGGTTCCCTTCTATTTTTAATATTTCAGAAAAGACCCTCTGACCCTATTACTCCCTCTTGAGCTCCCTTTTCCTCCTCCTCCTCCTCCTGCAGGAGATCCGTGAGCTCCAGACCCAGATGCAGGAAACTCAGGTCCAAATCCAGATGGACATGTCCAAACCAGACCTGACGGCGGCGCTGAGAGACATCAGAGCACAATACGAAGGCATCGCTGCCAAGAACATCTCAGAGGCCGAGGACTGGTATAAGTCCAAGGTGAGGGAAAGAGAAATGCTCTCTTTAGTGATTCGTGGTGCCCGATCTCAAACCCTGTCTTATTTTTGACATCAACCAACTGGCTCTGAGTCAGATAGACTGATCAGACAGCGGGCAGCTCTCTGCAGCAGTTGTATATGACCTTTGACCTTTTGACCCTGCAGGTGTCTGACCTGAACCAGGCAGTGAGTAAGAACAACGAGGCGTTGAAGCAGGCCCGGCAGGAGACCATGGAGTTCAGACACCAGATCCAATCCTACACCTGTGAGATCGACTCACTCAAAGGCACCGTAAGTCTCTCGCTCTCTCACACACACACACACACACACACACAGTGTAAAGAACCCACCTCTTCACCACCAATCCAGAACGAGTCCCTGATGAGGCAGATGAGGGACATGGAGGACCGCCATGGTCGCGAGGCCGGCGGCTTCCAGGACACCATCGCCCGGCTGGAGGCGGAGATTGCCAACATGAAGGACGAGATGGCGCGTCACCTCCGCGAGTACCAGGACCTGCTCAACGTCAAGATGGCGCTGGATGTGGAGATCGCCACCTACAGGAAGCTACTGGAAGGAGAGGAGAGCAGGTGATGCAAGGTTACTTTGGCAAATCAAACAACTGCCCCTGGCTGTGTGAATTTAATTTAATGCCGTTTTCCTGTTTTACCATCCTTGCAGAATTGCCTTGCCCGTGCAGAGCTACTCCACCCTGAGCTTCCGAGGTACGATCACATCAGCTGTTATGCACTGTTCTCTGTAAAAAAAATATCAAATTTTAAACATCAAGCTTTTAATGCTATATTTAATTTAATTTAAAGTAAGTATTTATTATGTAATAAATGAGCTTTATACCAATACTCTTGGATTATGACCCGGTTCATTTCATCGGATTGTACAGAGACAAGCCCTGAACACCAGCCACGGTCCTCTGAGATGCATTCAAAGAAAACTGTTCTTATCAAGACCATTGAGACCCGGGATGGAGAGGTGAAGCATTCACACACACACATTCACTGACCCCGCCCAATGGTAACCTCTTCACCCCTTTGTCCTCATTCAGTGACCTTTGGTCCCTTTGGTATTCTTACATTTCACCTTCCAAGAAAATAAGGAAATATCCCCAGAAAAGCCTGCACTCACCGTTCCCTGGAAAAACACATTCCGGGCATGTGGCTGAGACTGAGACTGCACTTTTCGCCCAAGAAAAACAGGCTCTAACCACCAAACAAGTCTTTGATTCAAATACTCTACAGTGAGCAAACCTGAAGTGTGCCTGGAGCTGTTTCACCACCATCACGTTCAGGTCCATATTGTTCCACCTGTGCACGTTAATGCACCACCACTTCAAGACCAGCTCACAGTTGCTGCATAAGATGAAATCAAAAGGGATTTACATTTCCCGATACATCTGCTTTTCATTCACAGTGTCACTCTGACTGTTGTGTTTCTGCTTTGCAGGTGGTCAGCGAGTCGACGCAGCACCAGCACGACATCATGTAATCATCTGCAGAACCAGAGAAGAGGCAAAAGAAATACAAAATACAATTCCGTCCATCCCTGTGATGGACAGATGAATTAAAAAAAAAAAAAAAAAGATGTGCAAATAAAAGAATATGGAACAAGACTTTACAATCTCATCAGTATGGGCATATACTGTTGTTGTCTTGAGATTGTCAGGAGTTATTTATCTGTGTACGCTGTTTTAACCACAATAGACAAACCTAGATGGTGAAAGCAGGAAAATTGGCCCTTTGGTTTCTTTTGGACATGGCGTTCTCACTTTCTGTCAAGGTGGAACGCACATGCCTGTGTTCGACAAAGGGACGCAGGGAGATCAGATAAAAAAGGAGGCGATTAAAAGATGTCTGGAGATGACGAGATAGAAAAGGGGGGTTGTGTGAGGTAGAAAAGAGGCAGATAAAAAGAGAAAGAGAGTGGGTGGACGTGGGCGAATGTCCTCTTGTGACTTTCAAATAATACTCACCAATAAAAGTAAAGTGGATTCCTGTTACAGCCGAGTGTGTCCTTGTGTTAAAAGATGATTCTGACACAGTGATGGTGTACAGGCCCATAGGAACACATGCTTTAATAATCATAGTCATGATGGTCAATTTAAAAAAAGCATAGCGCTACTGGCCTACAGTGATGACACTGCACTCTCCTTCACAGAAATAAATAAATCAGCAAATAAATACATCCCACTGGAAATGTTTCCGTTAAATTATGCTGTTTAAAAAGATAAAATGGTTTTTAAAAAAACATTATTAAGTGCTGTACATGTTTCACATCTATGCACATGGAAAGGGGGAGGGTGGGAGGAGGAAGCCACGAACGGCAGAGCGGCGGGTGGGGGGGCGGGATGGAGCGCGAGATCATGCATTTCCTACGGACGAATAAAAAGACACCGTCCATTCACCCACCCACCCCCCCCCGTGCCCATGCCCTTCCCCACACATTTGTTTGCGTTTCCTTCCCCCAGAAAAAGGAAAGTCACATTTTTCACATGTTGACAAAAGAAATTGTGTCAAGACACAAGAAAAGAAGAAAATCAATGCACGTGATGGGAGGAGTCGTTGGTCCAAGAAAAACTTGTTATGGCCACGAGTCGATTTGTTTTTGTTCAGACGCCCAGAGCCAAGATTACACTGACACCCCAGCTGTCTGATTTTATCAAAGTTACAACAATATTGTAAAATAAAACATAATATTACCCAATTAACCAAGGTCCTGAAAAAATAATGATAATATTTCTGTCAAGCAAACACCAAGGAAATGTACTGTACATACATCTTTTAGAATTCTAAGTGCTTGGAAACCTACACGACTTTTACTTACGACGGCAGATGATGCAAAAATGTAACGTCTATTCTTACGGGATAAAAACACGACAAATCTCTTCGAGAGCCAACGGTTGGCACTGTAGTGATGAAATTCGAAATGTAAACTAATCACAGAAACCTGTAGTTGAAAATCTTCGTGACCTGTTTTCCATCTTTTTTAAATGTCGCGAGGTGTCAGTGTAAATATGGCTTTTTGTCCGTCAGCTGGAAGCAGGTCCTCCGCGTACGTCCAGGCATCTGTGAAGACGGCAAGCAACAACTCCCCTTCATTATTGTCTACCCTGCTTGTTGTAACTCCATGGTTACTACCCCCACACCTTAAAAATATCATTCTGTGATCACATTTAATGCAAAAACAAACCATCGATGGGAGATCTGCCAGTATGCCCCCTCCTAGTGATTGGTACAGTCCAAGGAGGGGCAAGGCACCCGTTTAAACAGACTCCCCAGCCTCCGGAGAAAAGTTTGACGCTTGAAGTACAGTATGGTCCAGCACCAATGGGGATGAATTGTTTCCCTCCTTGAAAAACAACAGTGAGGACGTCTCATCCTGTTTGAAAGAGCATTTTCTTTAAGTCCAGATGGCACAGAAAGCAAGGGCCCTTACTTCCCTTTATAGATAATCTTCATTGGGCATTTAAGATGCCTACAGGCTGTGGAACATGTTGCTTCTGCAGCATCAGCCGAAAAACGACGACAGCAGTAAGAAACAGCACTGAACGAGGGCAAAGTCGTGTTCGAATCTTTCCTACGATGCCCACTGCTTTTACCTGAGGCGGGTTTGCACTCAAACTCCAATCCCTGATCTGGTTTGACTTAATGTGGCGAAAGACAGGCCGGAGTCTGGGGTGTGTGTTTGTGTGTAAGTGCATGCATGCATTTGTGCATTTGAATCTACTGGGAGACAGCGATAAGAGGTCGGATATAAACCTCTGCACCAACACTGACGGCTCCGCTTTGTTCCCTAAAATCTAATGAATAAAGAATAAAATATGTTCAAATTTGGGGTGAATCCAGCCCTAAACATATCACCATCTGCTCAAGAGTGAGGCTAAACCCAGATTGTATTTAGCCCAGAATATTTGCATTTAAACCCAGTGGTGGTTTGTGACCCCCCCCCCCAGGTGGGTGGTGATTTAGAGTCATATATCTCCCTGGTTTGTGGTGTGTTCAGGCCTCTGTGAGTTGGAGAAGGGCTCAGACCCTTAGCGAAGGTCCCGCTGCTCCACTGAGGGGTGTCGTGGAGCTGCAGTCATAGCCCACATCCACCACGGCATGGGGTCCGACAACCAGCCGCCCCGGGAAGGGCTGCGCCTGCACCTGCCGGTCTCGGAAACTCTGGATGTAGCTCTGGAAAATGAAAATCAACCATGCAAACATTCAGAAGCAAGACAGGGAAAGGAACAGGAAAGGAAGACAGCTGACAGAGAAAGCTCCTCACTGGCGAGAGGACATCCGTATCGTAGCGGCGGATGGGGTTTGGTTTGCGACGGTAGGCGGGCTCAGAGTGGAGTTGCTTAGCCTGGTTTTGACTGTGGGAGGAGCCATGCTGCTGCTTCTTCTTCTTCTTGCTGCGGTAGCGGTCGTCGCGCTGGCGAATCCGCATCACCTGCATCCTCCTCTGCTGCCGGCTGATGATCACTGCGGAGGAAAAGAGAAAAGGCCGGTGAGGAGAGAATTCATCCGCTTGGTCAAAAAATGGAAGCAACTAGTTTGTAGTTTTAGTGACCAGTTCTCCTCACCCTTGGTGTGGGAGTATCCCTCAGCGGTCACCTTCCACTGGACCATGACCCCCAGCAGGGTGAGGGCAGGCCACACCCCAAGCACCACCCACGTCAGCCAACACACAGGTTTACCAGGTGCTGCTTTCATCCGCTCGTACATGTACAGCACCAGGGCAAAGAGCTCCACGAAGTAGTCCAAAGCCACCGTGATCACTGCCGCACCGAACACCGCCGTCGACAGCGTGGTAAAGAGACGCTGCCACTGCAGGGTGAGCACGGCGAACAGCATGCCCAGGCCAAGCAGCACGCCAAGGGGCACCCAGACGGAACGCGGCGGGCTGTCCGACAGCTCCTCCATGCCGACCAGGGTGGCCACGGCTACCAGCAGGCCCAGCAGCAAGCCCACCATAAAGAGGCCCACGCTGCGAACCAGCATGGTGACCAGGCCGCAGAGCGTGCCGATGCCCAGGCCGATGCCAACCGAGGCCTCCACGCTCAGCTGGGTGTCCAGCACGCGCTCCTTATAGCAGAGCATGAAGATGACGACAGAGCCGAACATCAGGCCCGTCAGGAACATCACTGCTTTGAAGCAGCGATATCCTGAAAGAGGAGGAGGAGACGGATGCATTGTCAGCAAGGATCAACAAGAGGAGGGGGTCAGACTTCAAGAATCTACCAGATAAACTTTGCAACTTACCAAAGAAGCAGTAAATGATGCCAAAGAGGCAGCACATTGAGCAGACCACGGAGGGGACCACCTTGTAGCGGCCTGCTACGACCACGCAGCCATCCAGCCGCTCGGGGCCCAGCTTCTGGTAGGGCTGGTCAAGCAGCGTGTCCACGGTGGTCGACATGGCGAGGAGCAGAGGGAGGGAAGATGGAGGTAGAAAGAAGAAATGGAGGAGACGATCAGGTGGGAGGCGACGGGCAAGGGAGGCTATGGAGCACTGCCTGTGGTTTTACCTGCGGACAGAAAAGCGCGGGCGGTTACAAATTTATCCAAATGATTTGTAAAAGCACAGGCCGTGTCGACCCGATTTAAGTGTAATGAGATAAACCACCAGCATGATCATAAGGATCAACTTCAGCTCCAGCAACAAGAAAAACCTCCCCCCCCCCCTTTAATAAGTGGCTTTCAAATTTGCAGCAGTATCGAAACCTTTTTGCTTTGTGTCCACATACACACAAACACACACATGCACACAGTGTTGGCTTCCACCCACCGGCAGAATCAGAGGATAATAATAGCTCAGATGACAGCGGGTGTTGGAGCAGCGTGGACCAGGGCAGTCACAGCCTCGTGCTCTCCCTTGGTTGATGACTAGCATGGTGAGAAAACATTTCAGAATGTTTTAAGATTCTGAAATATTTCGTCCTTTCTTTGAGGAGGGAAATAAGTTATCTGATCTGAGGCAAAACCTCCCAAACTTGCAAAAGCTCACAGAACTACAGCTATTTTACAGTAGAACTGATCAATTGAAGCAGGAAAAAACTGTGTTAGCGCTTTCCTTTCCTCCTCCCCTGGCGATTGTTCTTGTTCTCTCCATCTCGGGGTGAGTTCAGTCCTGTGGAGCATTTCTGGGTCAGAGGTGCTTATGCAACTTGTGTCTGTAGTCTCTGATATTCATGAGAGCCCCTGACCCTTCCTCCTTTCCTTTGTCCTCCCCCTACAGACTCTGGTTAATTACCCCCCACGAGGGTTGTGTCAGTAAGGTTACATAAATATTCGTTTGTGTCAGGTGGACGGTTGAAAAACATGTCCTCTGTCTCACTTTCCTGCAGGGAAGCTGGTTTTAAAAAAGGATGGACAGATGCAGCTGTGAGGCAGAGCCGAGCTGACCTAACCTGGAGCTGAGACAAAGTCCGCGGCACTCTGATGAAAAATGTACAATCCAAAGCTGGATGGAAACATATAGAAATTGGCTTTAAGGCCGAAGAACGTGTCATGAGTCTACTCATGAGTGAATGTGTGATGTAGAGGTGCTGCTGCATTTGAATGGAGTGATAACAGGGAAGAGTGGTGAAGCCCAAAATGACACATACACACACATAAATTATGAGCCATAATAATTTCTATACCCATACATATAGAAACACACACACACACACACACACACACACACACACACACACACACACACACACACACACACACACACACACACACACACACACACACACACACACACACAAATCCCCATTTCCATCCAAACATGGCATATTAATGATCATCTTTTGTGGAGGATTAGTAGGTTACAACTGGGTGACCCTGTTTGTGTGCGTGCATACGCGTGCACGCCGCAGAATTAAGCCGTTTCCTACTCCCGCAGATCAAAATGTGCACTTCTTATGTTTGCAGACGGATCATCCTCAACACACAGACAAAATAAACAAGAGAGGAGCTTCTTCCTCTGCGCTCCGAATCTGCAGCGACAACAACAACAACACTCTCCTCCTGTTACCCCGCTTCCTGTCTGTTGCCATGACAACCTCGGGTTTCTGACAGACAGCCGGCAGTCGGGCCCTGGTCCAAGAGTCGGCCAATGGAAGAGGAGCTTAAACTCCCATAGCAACAGCGTGGGAGCCAATCAATGACCTTTTCTGTTTCCTTTATGAATGTATCCATATGTGTGTGTGTGTTAGAGAAGGAGGTTCTGCCTCTGTAGCATCCCTCCCCTCAAACCGGTATTAGAATCATAGTGTTAAAGACTCACACATCTGCTTCCGGTCCTAGCAACCTTTCCTGCTGTTCCATCTCTGACATCATGAATAGCAACCTTTCACTTAATGATAGCAGAACAACACATAAGACAACACTGGATTTACTCTGTGTGTACACACACGTCTCTGTGTAATCAAAGTTTTTTAGTTGCATCAGATCAATCCCCATCTGCTTATTGGCTCAGCAATTAAACCCTCAGAAAGGAAAGGAAGGGTGAGAGGGTTCAAACTGTTTGTGGTTCACTCGATAAGACCCAGACACACTGACACAGATGTGCAGCCATTCTCAGCGCTGACATCATCGGCGGCAAAGCTTTTTCATGAATAAAGGAAACTGTGCCTATTAATACCCGGAGTACACAGGGTGGCTGAAGAACAACATGCTGCATCGCGTCAAGACAACAGCTCAGCTCCTTTGACTTTCCCAGAGTTTATTTGGCATCAAAGTAACTGCACATTAAGAGAATTGGGTTCCTTGCAAAACACACACGGGCCATGTCGAGATCCTCCACCCTCCTACACCTCAGTGCTGAAGTATCTTGATCACCTCCTGTTGGAATACATGCAGCTTTACTACAGCCACTCTGACCTACAGGACTAAAAAGAAGGAACTTGTTTTTGCTTCGCAGCATCGGTGGGCGACTTCACTTTGCATAGCAATGAACCACGACCGGCAGAGACGATCACTTCTTCAGGCCTGTTGAAATGATGAAAGGCTTCTTTTATTCCTTCTCTATAACCCTGACTTCAGATTAAAACCTCATCTAAATTGTTGCGATCTCTCTAGTCTTAGTTTCCAACACTACAGTTCTTTTCCGTGTAGGTTTCATCACCATGTGAGTCAGGAAATCTGCTTCGCGACGTGTTTATTCAACAAACCGTTTTTGTTCCAATCCTCCTCTGCCTCTGTTTCAATTGCGCTCCAGTAACACAAAGAGCAAAGAAGATTTCACAGGCTTGATGCTGCCATATTTTCAATAATTCTCCTCATGGGTGGATTTATAATGCTCATCACTGAGTTCAAACTTGAGAAACAAATTTCAATTTGAAAACTATCAACTGCAGAAGCACTAATTCCAAACCAACTCACACCTTGATCCAAAATTTGAAAAGTGCACAGCTTAGCTCATGAAGGAAGGCCTCGTTTTATCTGATGGGGGGTTGAAACTTAAAAAAGGGGAGATAAAAAGAAAAGATGTCCCGTTACGTAACGCCGTGGTAATGCATTGCTCACTGTGCTGCAGCCCCTTTCCAGTTCACTTTGCATTGGCAACCATTCCCATGATTCAAAACCAGAAAAACACACACAAAGCCAAGTGTGTTTACAAACAGGTGCAACATGGGAAAAACAACTGCAGGCGCTCTGATGAATAAAAATAAAATCTGCTGTGTGTCCATGAAAAAGGGAATTTAAAAAGCAGGTTGCTGCAGATCCCTGTGTATAACAATCGTCCTCATTCCACTGTGGGAAAATATTTAACTTCAGTTTTTATCAATGACAATGAGTTCATTCAAATGAACTAGTGGGATGCCTCCAGTTGACTGGAAACAGAAGAAATCATTTATAGCCACGATGTTGCACAGAGACCGAAAGCAACAAGTGAGAATCTAAACAGCAGATTGAATACATGTTCAGGAAATACTTTCATAAACAGTTTCCCTGTTCACTCTATTTTAAATGAGAAAAGTGATGAAGTTCATCACTGAGTTCAAACAGCTCCTCGCTCCATCACTGACCTGAGAAATGTGCCGGACTGACCGAGGCTGCGACATGTACCCATCCGGAGCCTCTGTCCTCGTTTCACAGAGTGTGCCCGTCCGGCGGCGGTTTAATGAGAAAATGAGCCGGTGCACATGACGCAGAGCGACAGACCTCTCTCTGTCTCTCAGCGTCATGCATGAGCCGTCCAAAGGTAACAGGCTGTTGGGCGAGCTGCCGACGTCCTGCCGATAGCGCCGGAACTGTGACCAAATGTGTTGCCGGTGTACATGTCTTCTTCCCGGAAGCGGTGGGGGGGTGCTGTCGTCAATTGCCCCTGCCGATAACCTGGCATGTCAACCGCCATCCCTCTGCACATGTCAATCAATGCTGCTCTGGTGGGAACGTGACTGTGGCGGATGGCAGTGGGATCATGACATGTGCTTTGAGCATGTGTGTGTGATGTGTCTCAGTCAGACAGAAAGACAAGGCAGGTCAGAGCAAGACAAGAGAGGACAACTCTGGACGATGTTTGGAATAATAAAAATACAGCACATTTAAAAATACAAATTTAGTTTTTCCCGAATTGCAACAAATCAAGATAAGAAGAAATAAATCCATTTCTCCACAAATGGAGAACACTGTTTTTTATATTTGACTTAAAATCTAAATTTAAATGAGGGCCTAAAAAACTATGGCTGTTATTCTATCATTTTCAGAACTGACAAAGACCCTTGGTTTCAAAACTGGACATATAGATCTGACCGACCATCATTATTTTAGAATTCTGTGGAACAGGGGCAACACTTGTCCAGAGGAAGATTATGTGCAGCGCTGGCTGGCTCTCCCCCACGAACACTGGCACGACTCTGCAAGGATTAGGCACGACCACGGTGCGCCAAGAGGCCGAGGCGTCCTCACACCTCCTCAGCCTCTGCTGAGCAGGTTACATAAGGCTGCGATTGTGAATGGGATGCTCCACTTTATGAGACCACGCGTGGCTGCTGTCACATCCTCTGATTGGGCAGAATGTGGGGAATCTGCTGAAGGAGGAATTTGAAGAGGAGGAGAGCACTGAGGCCTTTCATTTGCTGTTTTCTGAGGTCGTGTTTCACCCGCAGGTCCCACTCAGGTACCATGAGACCTGCAGCGGCATGTTCGACTTCTGCTTTTTTGGTGAAGAGTCACTCTTATGTAACTGCCACCCTCTCACAACACAGACGCCTTCTTATCTTCATCAACATTCCCCAACCAGATCACTTTTTATCTCCCTGTGCTCACCACCGCCGCCCTGAGGGAGCCGCAGGGGAATATCAATGAGGTTTGTTCCTGCGCAGGAGAAACTAAACACGGAGCGAGAATGCTGGATTTCACACGAGTCAGAGACGAGAGGAAAACGACCAAAACACCACAGAGATGTGAGGTCTGACAGCGAAGGTTCAACACAGACAGAAAGGCGATGCTCGTGAACATGACAGCAGCACTTTTGGAGACAGGAAGAAACTGTAAGTGCCAGGCAAAGAGCTGGAGAGGATGAGCGATAAAAGCACCGACAACCAATCCACCAGCCTCCATCAACCTCAAACCACTTCCCTACCACCATGACTTCATGATTATTAAAGCTTCTTTAATCATGTCAATTCATTATTCATGTTAGGGGTCACAAACAAACCAGAAACAACCAAGTGTTGATGCTTGACATTGGAAAACCAAGTGAAGCTGATCAATAAAGTTAATTAAACATATACACGTGCAGGTTTATCCCATAATGCTCTCTGTTCTGTTGTGCCGCTCCGGGGTGGACGGAACAACCGGTTCCAATTATTGGAATGAGAGTTTGTTGTAGAGTCTATGCACTGTCTGACAGTTCAAAACTCAACATATTGCTTAATGAACTGAATTTTAACCAGCTTTTAAACATATTTTCTTCTGTTATCGATTAATCCTATAGAGTGAATAGCACCGCAGTTGGCACCACACACTCCTCTGCACCTGTCTGCTCCGTCAACAGGCTCTGATTCTCGGAATCAACATCTGGACACCAGCAGCCTGCAGGCCTCAGCTCACTGTCTGACACCGTGCACTAATTAGCTGGAGCTGGTGGGATCTGTCATCACCCCTCGTCCCTAAACGCCTCAGGAGGATCTCAGACATGAGATTTCCAGCTACAGTCTCCGGTACTTCTATTGAAAAGCATAACAAACAATTTTAGAATCCACATATGGTAAACAAAGAGCTCAGGCTGCAGGTGAAGCTGCTGCAGACAGACTAAACTCTGCCTCCTCCCCGTCAGCTCAGGGTGAGGAAGGGAAGATGGGGGAGCACGCGAGCAGCACCAGGCCAGAGACGTTGACCCACTGGCGGATCCGAAGCAACGTGTTGTGGCATTTTCAATCCACCGGCGGGCTGCAGAGCTCGATCTGTGCCGCCTGACTGCACTGATAAGACGGCGGCCTGACACAGAGAATGCACAAAGAGCACGCTCACAGTCTGCGGGGTTTTTGTCAGACAGCCGGCTCCGAGCAGAAATCCCCCCCCCCCCGTGTCCCCTCACTGTTTCTCAGTCTGCCAAGTTCAAAACACATCCAGGGTTTCACTGAGAAACGCCATCTTCCACTTTTCCTCTAATCTGCCTCGCCTGTTCCCCTTTGGCGATGTCCTGCCATTACCCAGAATGCCACTGCGAGTGTCCTCAACAAGAACAGGTCAGACAATTCTTTGTTGTAAGCATGCAAATCTCCTAGATCATATTTTGGGACGTGGCAGGAAGAATATGCAGAAATGAGGTCACCTGTCAAGACCACCTCAAACAGCAGTTCTTTGAGGTGGTCAAAGGAGACTTACAACCTGGGAGACCTCTGACCAACCTCTGAAGCCCCTCACACTCAGCAGAGAATAGAAACTGAAAACCTCAGAATCCACGTTCACCAGCTGCCTTCAGGTCAGGTCACCCAGTTAACTTGAGTTCAACCAGGAACAGATTCCTAGTTTATCCACCAGACATTCTTCACCCCAATATATCCCATTTAAAATAGTATCACAGAGCAGGAAATCAGCATCGGTCTGGAATGATTAAAAAAAACAATTACTTACTTTCCTAAAACATTACATGTACGTTTTGTTTTCCATATTCAACTGTGCTGATGTTTTTCTTTCTTTCTTTCTTTCCTTTGTTGTGATGTCCTTCCCTTTCTTCAGACCCCTGGGAGAGCCAGACTCCACCGCTGGTCGAGACAGACCAGACCAACACTCGACTCCTGTGTCCACAGCACCCATCCCTCCACCCATTAATTGTTGAGTTACTGAGTTAACGATCGACCCTGATGCGGCCATCTGTGTCAGACATCACCGACCACCGCCTCCGTCGCACGCAGCCCGCTGACCCCAATTAAAACCCCAGCCCTCCCGGTGTACTCCCAGTTGGAGTCAACGCACAGGTTTCACTGGGTTTGACAGCAGGTGTGTGCGTGAACGCGCGTGCGCGTGAGACTGAAACAAAAGAGACGCGTGCACAACGATTCACCACTCACCCTCATCCCCGGCGGCGTTGCGCGCTTCCTCCGCGTTCACATGATGGCATCTGCAGCCTCCACCGCATCCACACGCACCGACCATTTTAGAGACGCTGCCGTCCTCTCCCCGGCACAGGCAGGGCGGCGGATCCTCACTGCTCCTCCATGGCTGGCGAAAGAAGACACAGGCCCCGTGTTAAAAAAAAAAAAAAAAAAAAAAAAGAGAAAGAAAGAAAAATGTCAATTATCAAGCAGGAATGTGGGCAACAAGCTCATGCACAGTTCAGGATGGAGGGATGGATGGAGGAAACTGAGCCTCTCACATGAACGTGGGGTGAGGAAGGTGGCCTCCCTCCTCTGCAAAAGATGACGCGTCCACACTTGTTCAAGCCAGCAGGAGATGCCTCAGCAGCGCCCCCCGGTGGCTGAGGTTTCAAAAAATACTGAAGTTATATCAAATAATATTGGAATAATAAGGGGCAAAATTTGCTTTGAAATACCTTCAAACATTGATCTGTATCACGTCACTTCGATTTTAATTTTCTCTGAAGGAAAATTTTCTAATCTTTAATGGCTTTTTTTATTTTTACAGAAGTTTTTAGTCATTTCACCAGTAAGTTGATGGAGAAAATGCTTTAATTATTTATTCATTGAAGTATGAATCCTAAGGACAATAAAGTGGTACTTTCAATTCAGGCAACAATACCTATGCAATTATGTGTACCTGTGCAGAGGGTAAAATAAAAACTTTGTTGAATCAACTGCATCAACATTCATGCAAAATAAACCAAAGGTTTAATGCCACAGATATAAAAACACTGCCCACGCTTCTCTCACATGGTTGTATTAATACAAAATTACAATAAAAATATTTTAACCCTAACCCTAACCCTATTTGTGAACTCCAACACAAGGAGAAGCGTGGCATTATACATATAAATCTAGTTTGCAAAGTTTCATCCACTAAGATGAAAGCATAAAGCTAATTTAAATAAAAATAAATGCAAAATCTTTGCAGCTCTAGCCAGAAGAAAAAAACTTTAAAATGTGCAACAGCTTTTTCTTCCAATGCATCTTGTTGCTTTGTTTCCTAAACTCACCTTGACTCCATCAGAAAAAGATGTAGTGAATAAAAGGCTGGTGTTAAAACAATTAAAGCACAGGAATTTACTCCTGACAGTCAAGGGTGCAAAGTTATATAAAGGCTGCATTTCCAGTATTTTCAGAGAGGGGCAGTGTGCACCTTGCATGGCCTCAAAACACATTTTTAACGCCTAGTGTGAGTGTGAGTGTGTTGTGGAGACAGCCAATGAGCTACTTCCATTAGTCTGCAGATCAACAGAGCGAATAGCCCTCATGTCTTCCTCTCCTCCCAGCAACTCTGAAAGGGAAGGAAGGGAAACATTCTGTTACCTCCGGCTAGAAAAGAAAATATCCTGCAAGAGCCGACTCTGGACAGAGAGCAGGACTAAAACAATAATCTATGCTGCCGCACAAGGAAAACTTAAAATTGATCATACATACAGATGTTTTTGCAGTCACTGACCACCGCTCCTCACTCAGCTCTGGGCAGGAAGCGCAGATTGATGGGCTTTTCAGGGATCAGCAGGACGCGAGTTTTAGGGTGCACAACCGTGGCACCTTCCTCGGGCTTCACCTCATAGTGCTGCATCAGCTGCGGGGCAGCACATGAATGGATAAGTCCAAATCTTACAATCTGTAATGTGTGTTATTATGCTGTAAGACAACAAATCACAGACCCTCGCCAGAGCAAAATGCATCTCCATCTCCGCCAACCTCTTCCCCACGCATGCTCGCACCCCAACGCCAAACGGGATGTAGCTGTAGGGTCGTTGCTTGTTATAGCCAGAGGTCACAGAGCGGAGCCACCGCTCCGGGATGAATTGCTCTGGATTCGGAAACACCGTCTCATCGTGACAGACAGCAAAATGACACAGATGGAACTGAGTCTTAAAAGAGAGAGAATAGCAACAGAATTAAAGACAAGGCAGGTTAAATAAGAACTACGAAAGGTGTTGCAGCATCTCCCCACCTTCTTTGGGAACCAGTATCCACCCACAGTCACCTCATTCTCAGTCACATAGCGTCCATTTCCAGGTACCACCGGATAAAGGCTGAAAGCACAGGACAGGTTCGTCACATTCACTGATGAGGATCTAGTCATCAGATCATGCAAGTGAAATATTAATACCATGTTTTCTTGCTTTGAAGAACAGCGGACTTTGCATTAAATGCTTGAGGAAGGTGTCCACTAACTTTTCCCGGACAGCTCACCGTAACGTCTCCTTTATGGTGGCCTTCAGGTAGGGCATCCTGCTCAGGTCGTCCTTGGTCGGTTCCCGTTTGTTGGGGCACACGGAGTTCACCTCGCTGTGCAGCAGCTGCTGGGCCCTCTCGTCCCGCGCTAAGTGGTACAATGTCCATGTCAAGGTATTGGAAGTCTAAGTTGACGTTGGAGTGAATAGAAGAACGGGGGGGGGGCATATTTGACATTCATCATTAATGAATGAAAATAAATACATAAAAACATGCATGGGGATAAAAGATATATTGAGAAACCAGAAAGTCAAGCTCTCTCCCAAAATCCACATCAGCTTCATTTGGATTATTAAACTTCTGAGGGCAGCGAGTCAAAACAAACAGGTCCCAACCTCACTTGGGAATGTAACCAAACCAGCTCTCTTCACGATCAACAGCAAAAATCTCTGTACTTTTCTCTTATGCTTCTTGATAGCAACAGACAGAAGGGACTGATCGCACAGAGTCAAGCAGAAGGCTTTGGCAGATTTCTCAGACTGTTCCCTGTCCAGGAATATTTCTAAAAGCCTGCTTGAGCCAGGCCACTACAGTAAAAACATTGTTTTACTGCATCATTCGGATTGTGGTGGGTTTGGGGAAAATGAGTGATTTCATTGAATAACATGCCAATGTCAATAAAAAGTGATAAATATTAAAAATGAAATCACACTTTTGTTCACAAAAATATAATGAAAATCATCATTTTTAACCAGAATTTTTTAAGTTTATTGCAAAAACATATTGATTCTAATTGGGGCCAATTTTAGGCACTGGTCAGCCATGCATCCAAGGGTTAACTACATCTGTACTGTGGGAACAGCAGCGTCACAGAGAAATCCACACCAGTGACACTGACCCCCTGCCCCCTCTCACCGTGTCGACTCCTCCCAGCAGCAGCTCTGTGATGGTGATGTAGATCTGGGATCTGCTCAGCTCTCCAGTGGACAGCAGATGAGTCAGGTAGAGGCTGTCTACAGGCTCACCTCTGCGCACCTGAGCCTCGATTTCAACCATTCTCCTGTCGATGAGTTTCTCGCCTTTCATAAACACAGGCATTCGCTCAATTACAGTTCCTTGAAGCTACATCCAAACTTGGCACCCAAACTACGTGCGCCGTATCCCAACCTACCTACGCCAATGAGGTCGTCCCAAGCTTGAACGAAGCGTTTCCAGAGGGGGAGGATGCTGCGGCTCCAGCGTGGGGCAAACATCACTGCATCCGACAACCCCAGCATGGTGTTGACGGCAGCGATGAATCTCAGTGTCTCTTGTGGAATATCCTCCTGCAGGCAGCCCAGCCTGGTTTCAAACAGGATTGAAGAGACAGCTGTAGGGCGTAGAAATTGAGGACAAGGTTCTTAAGAATGAAAAACGTCCCTCTATGCCCTCAACAACCGGTCCTGCAGAGACTCTCACCCTCGAAGCCGAACTTGTAGAGCTCAGCCGCCATGTCTGAAACCGTGGCCTGGTCCTGGCTGCGACAGCGGAGGACCTCAATGCGTTGCAGCATATCTCCCACCACCTGCTGTATGGTGGAGGCATAAACTGACACTTCGCCCAGCTTTAGCATTTTGGGGTTCAAATGTTTGCGGATCTGGTACCAGTCTGGTCCTGAGCTAGAAAGTTAAAGATTACAAATTTAAGGTAGATGATGAATGAGCCCCGAGGAACTCCTGAACAGAGTCAAACATGGGCTGTCTCCACTCACCTCACATGCAGGCCATAGTCATGTCCCCTCAGATCCATGTACTCCTTCCAGTGAGGCAGCTCGACTCGGACCGGGTAGCGACCCTCTTGCTGGATCATTTGAGCTATTAATTCTGAACTCGCCACGCTGACCATTTCAAACGAGGCAACTTTTGAGCGCCATATGGGCCCATACAGATCTCTCTGTAACACCTTGAAAATATGGCAGTGAGGAAAGTAAAAAGCCAGAAAGTTTTGAGGTAGAGTGCTGGAAAACTGGTGCTCAGAAATAATATCATCAAACAAAAGATATTATCAGTCATTAGTATATAGATTTTAGTGTTTAACAGTTGAAACAAATTAGCTAATTCTAAGAAAGTTAATGTACTGTGCAATACACATACAAAATACCTGAAATGCAATAATCCCATATATAACAATAGTAATTTTACTCAAAGATAAAGTCCAATCACAAATACAAATAACCTGTAACCATATTTAGCATGTAAACTGGTTAGAATTAATATCCCTGCAAATGTAAACTGCATTAATGTCAGCATTGCTGTTCTCCATCTGTTGCTGTGTCGGTTGACGCTTTGCAAAGTTGTTTACAATCTTTGAATGGGAGTTGCAAGGACCCACATTCAAAAGGAAATCGCCTGCAGAGTGGTCGTACCTGCATCAGGTGCAGTTTGTCCGAATATCCCTTGAATAGCATCAAGTACAGGCTGGTGGACATGCTGGGCCCCGGAAGATCATCGATCGTCTTCCGCCTCCGGGTCTCCGTCGTCGTCTGGACATTTAAGTTCCTCCGAACAGAAGTGTCGCCTCCGGGCCGGAGCGCATGCCATGCCGGGAGTGTGCGGGCGCAGAGCGCAGAGAGCCGCGGGGACCGGAGCGCCGTAGCCAGGGTGTTCATGGCGACTGGAGTTACGGATCAGGGGAGTGTCCGCACATACAGTACTTCCCTTGTGGGGGGCGCCATGTGTGCTGGAACCTTAAATGGGATGAGGTTAGGGGAGGTGTTCTGCAGAACTGCATTGCATAACACTTGTTTTAAAGGTGGTTTTTACGTAAAGAAACTTGACATCCGGAGTGACACCAATACAAGACTGCACAACACACCACTGGGGCTTGTGCAGTCTTGTTTTAGTCGACTGACAAATATCTCACCAGATACAATCACTACCATCTTTCAAAGACTGCACATAATCCTGTCATCCACAATGACCTGGGTGTTGGCTAAACTGAACAGGATTATCTCTTTAAAGGTACTACACAAACAAATATACTGTAATTTGTATTATTAATATTCTCTTCGGGGTAGTCAGCCTGTCCTTCCGAATTCTGAAAACACACTTCCAACAGAGGAACTGGCCATGTTTGTAACACCAGGCTGTCCCAGAGTAACAATGCAACCAGCCAGATGTGAAATAAATATTTTTTTTTTATTGTTTTCATCATCATAATTGTTATAATTATGAACACAGAGCTGTGGCAATACTCCAGAATTTTGCCAAAATACAGCAACCATTTAACAGCACTGCTGTGTCTCTCAGGACCCAACCATGCATAAAATCTCCCATTTAAAAAAAAAGTAAAATAAAAAATATATATTAAAAAATTATGCGTACCACTGATATACAGATCTGATATAAACAGGCATATTGGTCACAAACCAATTAGAATTATAAACATGGCTTCTTTTACAATACACAGAGACCAAACATGGGATATAAGTGTACTTTTCTTTTTAAAAAAGGGGGTACATTTTAATCTATACATTTGTACATAGTTTTTTTTTTAAATTTCATTTTCAATATTATTTCAATGTTCTCACCCCCTACAGTTAGAATGCTCAAGGCATTTTGGGTGCAGTGTCCAATGAGCACACATTGCAGTAAATGCACGTGAACAAACTCGCTCAAACACACAAACACACACACACGTCGCGCAGACTTTCACGCAATCACAGACAAAGAGGAGTGGCAGCAGTGGCTTTAGACACTAAAGAGAGAACTACAGGTTTATCTTGGTGTTTGCAGGTGACAAATACTGATACCAAAGAGTCAATTCACTGTGGTGAAGGAGGCCATCTGACGGTAAGAGGAGACAATACATTCATATACAGGTCATTGCGAACTGAACCACTGACACGCATACACACACACGCTCACATTCACACCTGTGTAAAAAATAAAAAAATAGTCTTTAAAATGTGCAAAAGAAAAAAGGTCGCAGAACCGAGCTGCACGAGCAGCAGCCGACGAGGAATCGAGTAAAAGCATCAGTGAATAATCGATAAGTGCATAATGGTAGTGCTTCTCAAGGTTAACCAGTGCTGGCGGCATTTAAATCCCCCCCCCCCCCCCCCCCCTATGTGTTTTTCTGTACGCTGCCTCAAACTCCAATTCTCGAAATCCTTGAACATGATCTTTTCTGGAGCTTTGTTTTGGTACCGTGTTGGTAATGCATATGAGTGAAAGAGGAGCCTGTTTCAGTTTCCTGGACATATTAAAACTAGAAGAAATCTATTGGCCCGTCATGCAGCAAAAAAAAAAAGTACCACAGAGCAACACAAACAGTACAAGCACCTTCAGAGTAAAGTCATGTGAGAGAGGTTGTGAGTGTTTCCTGATTAGTACCTCTGAAATTCCTAATGTGCCGTGAAAAAGGAGTTCTAAGTATAATATGGCTCATTAGTCACACTGCAGGAAATCACAACATCTGCATCGTCATGTCCACAGGGTCCATGTCCTCAGGTCTCCAGGGAATTTAGAGGAAAAAGTTTCAGAGAACACAGTGGGAAGTTCAGGAAGATTGTTGTGTTGCCAGCTTATGTTTGATTTCTCTGCAGGAATATAGGAAGTCAAACAATTTTGGAAATCCCAAATGACGACAAATGTGAGCTCTCAAACTTTCACGGAAATTGATTTGTCTGTTATTTTAGAGCAAGAGGTGGGACATTTGATGCATTCCAGTTGCAGGACAGAGCTGCCGACAAGTTACTGCTTCTAGAAAACAGATTTCATCCTACAGACACCGCATGTACACAGACACGGTTTACTGGTGCATAGATGTGCTCCATCATAACAAAGCAGACAAATTGTTTTACGGGAGCTCAGCCCGAGAGGAAATTAAGCAGCACATACGTCGAACGGAGTGTTTGTGGTTCTGGCCACAGCAAGACATGTTTGATTCAGTGAGAACACAGTGAGGCGCCGACTGAAATACAGGAATCATCAGAGTGGGAATCTGTTCTAGGGGAGTGTATGTTTAAGGCCAAAAAAATCTCAAATACAAAACACAACGAGGATGCTCTGATATGGCACGGTGATGTCTTGGCTGTCGAGTGTTAAAAAGGTACCGATTACAACAGAGTAAAAAATTAGACACTTCAACAGAAGAAGTACCTGTTGGCAAAATACCAAGCAGTTTGTGAAACAGTGAGAAACCTCCTTGCTTCATCTCGTACACTAAATTCCTCTTGAGCAATTAAAATCAGCGGGACAGCGTCATGAAGCCAGAACCTCTGGCTAATCAACTGCCAGCTCTTTGAAACGCATCACCAACATTCCACAATCTTGTCTCAGTGGCCTGTAGTATCATGACCACAGATATTTCACAATAAGTACCGCTTGTCGTGGGTCCATTTCAAATTACAGCTTCTCCAACAGAAGGTAAAACTTCTGTGTTTAGTTGTTCATTTTTTTACCACAGAAATCACTATTTATAAATCTGATTTTCTCAAATGATTGATTACTTGGTAAGCATAATAAACTTTCCTAGAACCAAGATTTACTTAAGGTCCAAAAAATTCAAATTCTGCCCTGAGTTCAGCTAATGTGATCAGTGAATACTTTGAGAAGCAGAAGAGAAAACATTTCAGGAGAAAAATCAGCTTAAGCAGAATGACTGGACGTAGTACAAGTTAGTTTGTGAAACCTAGAAGTTCATCGGGCATGTTTTCCCAAAGAGTCTGCAGGGTATTTGGTAAGGAGGCAAGATAAATTTTCACAGGAATCTGTTAGAGAAAAGGCGAAAACAGATGTTAAGGCTGAACTGAGATCAGCTAGAAGTGTGCTAAGAGTGGCAAGGCAATTATTTATCTAGAGCTATAGCAACAGATGAGATTAGCCAAAAACTCAAGACTTGTTCCTACACTGTGTTTAAAAACAGAAAAGGCACATGGCAAAGAACAAATACGGAGGGGGGAATGGTAGAGCAAAGGTAGTTTGCAGACAATAAAGCAGAGACAGAACATTTTATCTGAGAGAGCGGTTCAGACCGGAAAGTGAGTGGAAACCGTTGAGGGGAGTGTTCGCCGCAATCCGGGGTTTAGTTGTCTATAGCAGCGGGCCCAGGTCATCACCATCCCTCCAGGATTTGGCAGGAGACTACATTCTGGGGTCAGGTCAGCGAGATGGGGGAGCAGAACCACTCAAGCGCCAGGCATCGCCTCCTGTAGGTCCACAACACCGACACTATCCCACTCCCAAAGAGAGTTACGGTAAAAACATAAAAAAGAAGATTTTTTTTTTCTCAAATATTTGTTTTCATCTCTTCAGAAGGAAGTGCTTAAACCCTCCACTTTTTGACAAATTAAGGTGCAACTTGCAGAGAAAAATAAAAATTTCATGTCCTCAATGGCAGTCTCATACAAACAGAGACAGGAGGATCAGGTAGGTACCAACCTCCGCCTACACACCCCACCTTCTTCCAGCCGGTTCTTCCTGGTCCACGGTGGTTTCAGCTTGGAGGTGGAGGGAACGGGGTCAGAGGTAGGGACACCCCATCATGTAAGGCCGTATCTGGCAGTTCGGCATGTGGGCGAGGGAGTTAAGGTTCGGGGGGGTTGGGTTAATGTACAAAGATGTGCCTCAATAGCTCATCAGCAGACGGCCTCTGCTTGGTCTCTACAAAGATCCGCTTGAGAAACTCTCGGCAGTGGTCTGACACGTGGGCGGGGAGAACCGGATTCGTCGGCTGGGTGGCGATCTTAAAGATGGCGGCCATGGCCTCAAACTCTGCCCATGGGGGTCGTTGGGTCAGCATCTCCACAACGGTGCAGCCAACACTCCTGAAGGCACATTCAGTGTTAGAACAATCTCCCTTGATTGACTTTACTGAGGGTGTGTGCGTGTTCTCACCAAATGTCAGCCTTCCTGCCGTAGCCCTCTCCACTGATCACTTCCGGGCTCATCCAGTAAGGGGTGCCTGTCACCGACTTAATGCCTGTTCCTGACAGACAGATGGTCTGTAGCCGCCGACTGGCCCCAAAGTCTCCCAGCTTCACGTTACCCACAGAGTCACGAAGGATATTTGCCCCTGAATGAAGAGAAGTGGAACACATGAGCCTCAACAAGACCCTTCAGCTTTTTAAATAATCTCAAATGAAAAAACTCAACCTCACCTTTGATGTCCCTGTGGACGATCATGTTGCTGTGCAGGTAGGAAACGCCTTCCAGGATCTGTCGGGTGTAGCGGCGGGTCACATTTTCCGTCAGCGCTCCGTATGACTTCAACTGGTCCTTAATGGAGCCCTAACAGCCACAATAATGAAAACTAGTAAATGTCCTGTTTTTCTTCTTTTTCTGGTGACTTTAAAATGCCCACGTTTATGTGGAACACTCACGCCAGGCATGTATTCCATGAAAATGGAGAGAGTTCGCTCCATCGTGTCTCGCAGACATCCGTAGTACTGGACAATGCGCTCATGGCACAAGTTCTTAAGCAGTTGGATTTCACACTCCAACGCACTCACTTCCTGTACGAGTGAGATAACACACCATCATCTTTTGAACACACAGTGTAAAGGGAGCCAATAATTAGCACAGGCATTCCTTGATTCTTACCTTGCTCGTCTCTGGACTCTCCGGGTCAAACTGGACCTGTTTGACTGCCAATTCCCGACCAGTATCTGCATCATAACAGAGGAAAACCCGTCCGAAGGCACCCTGACCCAAGAGCTTTCCCAGCCTCCAGTTGGTCGGGGCACGTGGGGCTAGAGGCAAACATCAGATACGATTAAATAACATTTAAAAGAAGAAATCTGCGAGGTTCCTGAAACAACGTAGGCACTCACAGCGGCTTGGTGGACTGATGTCCATGACGGAGAGGGTGGGTGCAGTCGTGAGATTGGGGTTGGGCTCAATGTCACTGCCCCTCCGTGGCCTTCTGGTGGGTCCCGGGGCCTCTTCTAGATCGGGTGTGAAGACGCTGCTGCCACTGCTCGTGCTAGGCGACTGCTCGGTTGGACTGAAGCTGACAGGTGAGCGGAAGCCGTGGACCTGGGTTCGCCGAGCTCTTGGGAAGGTCTTCCTCCCTGTCAAGCAGATGAAAGGGGTTACAGACGTTGAATATTATATAAAATAATGAAGAAACATCTTCTCGGGTAAAAAAGAAAAGTGGCCCACCATCACTGTAGTCCTGAAGACCAAAGGGGATGCCATATCGCCGAGGATATGTTCCCCCTTTCCCCGTTTTCTCAAACACTGGGATGTCATACTCTGCAGACACAGAAGACGGGGATGGTGAGGGGAAGTGACATCAAGAACAAGGAAAGGCAACAGCAGCCATGCAACCTAAAAAAACATGTGCACTATTCTTGACTGATCTGCAAACACAAGCATGGACACATGTACCTGGAAAGTCCTGGTGGTTGTCTGGGTAGCTCTGTGCTCTGGGCATCCTGGACTTAGGGTAGTCGCTGCATGAACACATAAAACATTAACCTTTAATTCATTATTTACAGTGTTTTTCAAGTGTGCTTTAGACTTGAGTGCACTGCAGGGCTGTATTAAATGGAAAAATATAGCCATATATTTAATTAAATGAGTACTTAATTATTAAAGAGGAGTTAGAAACATGACAGTACGGTATCTGAAGATCACTTCCATTTATTGTTCGACAATGAAAACGCTGAGTTCCTGACCTGTCCAAGGGGCTGTCTAAAGAGGGACAACTTCCAGACGCCGAGTTCTCCGGACTGCTCATGGACAGTGGGTCCAACATCTGGAGACAACAAAGCAGATGAGAACAAGAAATGCTCAACTGTAACTGAGGAATCATTCCAGACCTGCAATTACACATACACACTGACACCAAATAGATAAGAGTGCAGGTACCTGATCCATGCTCTCTGGAATGAACTCTCCCTCGCTGTTGATGCTGGTAAAGGAGCCGTTTCTCGCCACCTGCTGGAGAGCGTCGGGAATGTATCCTGGAGGAGGAGAGCTGCGATCTGTCGAATGGGAGCCTGAGATTGATTGGAGTGAAGGAACCAAATTAAATAAATATTTGACGCACATTTAATGTCAATATCTTGTGGAAGACCTTGTGAGAATCACGTTAGAATTATTCACCTATTAACGCCAGCATACTCTTCTTGTCAGCTGCCCTGATTCCTGTGTTGTCCAGCTCCTCGTGTGACGGCAAGAGGTCCATGTTGGAGGAAGAGTTCTGGAGAAACAGCGACACAAAAAAGCCTTTTAACGTATAAAAGGCCAACTGTTTTAAATGACATGCTGTCTCCATTACTTGTATAGTTGATACATAGAAACAATAAAGCATCTGTGACACTGTTAAATAAATCAAATTTGAATGGCACTCAGAAAAGCACACATCTCCAATGCCAAACAATCCTACACATACATGTCCCGCTTTGATAATCGAAAAGGAGAAAAGCGAGAACCTTGCCACAATTCTCAGATCTCATTTTATATTTTTATTTCTTATCACAACAACTGTAAATTGTGTCCACTAATAAAACTTGATGGAAGAGCTGCTGACCTGAGAGGACATCTGCAGCACCAGGAGGATCTTAAGGCTCTTCATGTGAACGCTGCGATCCAGCAGCTCCACAGCCTTGTCCAGGTCATCCTGAGTCGTCAGTGGAATCACCAGCTGCAAACAGAGAAAAAACATTTATTTACACATCTCTTTTTAAACATGCTATTCAGGATAAATTGAATGAATTATGTTTAAGCTTTGTACCTCATTATTGGTGTAGTGTAGGTCCATCATTTGACCAAAAGCCACTTTAGCTTTCAACTTCAGGTCGTCCAGCTTGACAGGGCGAGGAAACTGCAGAATCCTTCAAGAGACAAAAGGGTCAGGGGGTCAAGCGGGCACCGCTACAGGTCTGCTCTGCTGATTTTAAGAGATAAACAAGTCTCACCTCTTCTCCCCTTTGAACTCGAACTTCACTCTGACGTCGTTCTGCCACATACATTACAGCAAAAGACAAAGAGACAGGATTGCACACAGCAGGGGCACAAATTAATTATTTCACGAATATTTGTTTGACTCCATTGGTGAGATTTTTAAATTAATTCATGATTTAAAATCCATGACCGAATACAAAATAGTGGCTACCTGGTTCTTGGGCGAGGATGCTTTGGGTTTGCCCAGGTCCGTCAGGAACATGGCAGGACGGCTGGAGCGGTGCAGTTCGGCCAAGTCCTGCATGATTGAGTTCAGCGCCTCCTGCTCATCTGAATAACGACAAGACGACATTCATTGCTCATGCAACCTGAGCTTGACAAAGTACATGAGGTCATTCCCTTTGCATCAGCTTAAGTGCACAGTACAATTCGTTTGCATATATTTTAATACAACTTTTTTTTTTTTGTTTGTTTTAACATGTTATACCACTTGCAGATGAGCACATCACACAAAGGGTCATTGTAATGTAAAGGTGTCAAAGAAACATTGTTCAGAGGGCGAGAGGAAAAAAAACATTCCTTTGGTTGCAAGTTTTACAAAAGAAAAACCTCTGGCCTCCTGCCAGACAGTAACACTATCTTAAAAATAAACACAGAGACACACATACCCATCATCATGGCACGGCGATTAACCCAGGAGGCCAGGAAAGAGGATTCTCCCATCAAAGGGATTCCTTTCTCCTGCAACAGCAAAAGAACAACATAAATCCTGACACGCGGATGAGTGGGACACAAGTTAGAGCCTGAAGCTGCTGAGGAGCCAATCTGTAAACAGTGAGCGGAGCCAGAAAACCTCTCGGCTGCATGGGTAAGATGTGCATGTGGTCTGATAAGTAAAAATAATCATATTTGTGTTAAGTAAAGGGGCATTTCTGAATTTATTTGGGAGGCTATCAATCATAGTATTGTTTGCTTGATACTGTGTGTTGCGTCTATGTTTTCTTACAAATGCCATTCGACAGTCAGACAAATGCAGCAATATAATTGGATTATTATGATAATTAATGCAGATATGCTTGATGTTGTAGCTGGCCACAGCAGAACTGAACAGATTTAAGCCCTGTAAACTGTAGAGAAAAAATATTTTTAAATATATATCACATTCCAGGAATGGATCTGAAAATATAAAACGAGTAGAATACAAAGTACAATAACTTCCTCTGAGGTTGGGGCAGAGGATTTTTATTTAACTACATGATATGGTGTAACAATGATTAGTTGCAATCATTACCAGTCATTACCATAACACTGTATAGGATATCTTATGGGGCAGAAATATACCCCCCAGCAATTCTTCTGCACAATCCTCCCCACTAGCTGTCATTGTTACATGTTAGTTGTTGCTGAGAGCTCGTGCAGATTCCGTACAGACAGAGCTGTGTGTCTGGATATTAAAGTCTGGACAGCAAGATGGCCTCTGCTGATGAGGAGCTGATAGGATATTGCTGATCGATCAATGTCTGCAGCTGACGTCAAATCTGACTATTCCACCACGCTGGTGCGAGCAGGCTGCAACATCAACATTAGCTTAGCACTGCTCAGACGTGCGGCCAGTGGTGCATCCGCTGCAGAGCTCGGTTTTGAGCCGATCACAACAGAGTTCACACAAACAACACTGCCACTGTTACGGCCTCCTTTGGTAAATAATTAGCTTTAAACGAACTTGCTAGCGTTAGCTGAGCAGCCCTGGAAGCTACCAATGACTTAACAACTGTTGTTAGCGAATTCAGCCTTGTGTGTCACCACGAAATTATCTTACTGGGCGATTATGCACATTGGAAAAGAACCCAAACACGGCCAGCTGCAGAGATATCGCTTGGAGAGGAAGCTAGGTGGCTAGTCGAGAGTTCCGTGCACAGCTAGCTGTCAGGGCCAGGGAAGTTGACAAGCTAAGCTAATGCTAATTCGGACCTCTCTCGTAGTACACGGCCGCGCAGAAAGCGAGAATCAAACGGACACATGTCAAGTGGGAACTGACCGGTGTGTCGCCTCACCTGGGCCCGATGCGATCCGTGCTCAGTCCCTCACCCACAGGGCCGGTGACGGGAGCCCCGGGCCCTGCGGGGAGAGATAGCTGGAGGAAGCAGAAGTTTGTCAGTCCGCTCACAACTTCACTCGAGTCCTGCTGGGCCTCGGCGACGAGGCCCGGCGTGCTGTCAGGCTGAACCCGGGTATATCTCTTCCGGCAGCAGCACGGACGAGATGACGACTTATCCGAAGCAACCCTCTCCGTGTCTGCGCCGCTAGGAGAAGGCAAAGTTAACACACAGCTTCCATTTAGTTCCACTCCGCACGCTGCTCCACGGTAGCTCCGCTCGCTGTTTCCCCCACAACCATGTCAAGTTCGCGAAGGAGCCACGGGAGCCTACCGGAAAACGTTCTTATTTTGCTGTCAAAATAAAAGCACCAAGTATCTTCCATTGTTTCTCCTCACAATGTGAACTTAGGGATTTTACGTTGACAGTTATCAACCGGAAGTGATTTGTTTTAGCTTAGCATACTTGACGGCCTCTATGGCGGACTCCAACAAAAAACAACTTCATTTGTGAATGAAATGTTTAGGCTTCTTGCAGCATTCATCAAATCCTGTCAGCTAAACGTGTTTGACAGGTTTTTGCATCATCTGGCCGATATTTACAACCTTTAGTGATAAATATTGAAATCTGATTTCTGACTGAATCCCCACACTCATATCAAGTACATAGTAATTGAACATCGAGTGTTTTGTACATGCATGTATATAAAGCCCTTACTTTTATATTGTATTTGTTATGACAATGGTATAACTAGCTGTCACATAACAAATAGTATAACAAATACAACTTTCATGTCAATAAACTCTTATTCTGAAACAGTTCCTGCGTGGCGTCACTGCCGGTCGCCGTTGCCTTCTCACAACATCGGGCAAAAGCGGCGACTGGAAGCTAACGTGGACTCACTTGTAACAGAGAGACTAACGCAGACAGGAAAAACATGTCAGACTCGGTGAGATGAAAACCTGGAAGAGTATTTATTTTATCTCTATGTGGAATGTAAGAAATAGACGCATCGCGATTGTACGGCTTCTGCCTGCTGTGGTGGTTTTCCAACGTGTTGGCCGTTAGCTCATGTAGCTTCAGGCCCAGTGCTCAGCTGACCTGCTAGCATGGGTTCCAGCTAGATTCCAAAGTTTTTATTCAAAACAACAAGCCTCGATCACATTTTAAACTCGGGATATAAGCATGCGCGAGTCTCGGTGTCGGTGCAATCAGCGGAAACCAGCCTACCTGTGGCGGTGTAATGCTTCGTGCCTTTATTTGTTGTTGTCTTCTTTCCTAGGATACAAAACCATCCAGCCAAGACGGTGGGGACAAGAAGGACGGAGAGTACATCAAGTTAAAAGTGATCGGTCAGGTGGGTAACGGTGCAGGGAGGATGGATGGGACTCATCTAACTTAGCTTAGTGATGTAGCATTGGGCATTAGTTGTTGATCTAAAATGACCTACGCTCCAGAGAATGTTTGCTTTTGTCTTGGTTGGTGTTACTGTTTTTGCAAGGCTTATACAATGTTTGTAGAACTAAGGTATTACACGGTATAGATGCTTATGTCGATTCTAATCATCACTGTACTCCTAACTACCCACAGGACAGCAGTGAAATACACTTCAAGGTGAAAATGACGACACATTTAAAAAAGCTGAAGGAGTCTTACAGCCAGAGACAGGTACAAGGGAAGAGGGAAATGTGCCTGCTCGTAAATCATAAGTTATTATGTGCAATTATAGATGTATCTGTTTCTTTCAGGGTGTCCCAGCAAGCACACTACGGTTTCTGTTTGAAGGACAGAGAATCGTAGATAACCAAACTCCAAAAGAGGTAAAAGTTGTTTTTCTTGAAATGGGCAAATCTTAATCTCTTCGCTAAATGTATTTCAAAGAGTGGAACACAAACAGTATCAACACACAGACAGCTGGACTAAATCAGTGGGCATTTGGCTGAAAGCTTGGACAATTTCTGGAACCATTTTGCTTTAATTTGGTGGTTAAATATTAAAAAATGGTGTGTGACACTGGGAAATTAATACAGATAAACTAAGAAGAATTAACTTTAAAGAAGAGTGTGAGAATCTAAATCATGTGTTGTTGATTCTGTTACTAAAAATGTCTCCCCTGTGCTGTTTCTTCTTGTCAGCTGGGAATGGAGGACGAGGACGTCATTGAGGTTTATCAAGAACAGACCGGTGGACTTTGGAATGATTAAATCCCCCCCCGCTGCATTTCTAATTCTTTTGTTCCTCTTTCTTATTTTGTATTTGATTTTGTATGTACGTATTTTTGTTCAGTTTCAAACCATCTGGATCAAAATCGACTCTATCAGGGCTTCCATGCGTGACAGGGAGGTGAATGAGGTGAGCGGGCAAGGAATAGGACCACGGGTCTCTTATTCTGAAGTGCAGGGATGCTCATGTTGTTGACTGGAGCAATAGCATTCTGTAGTGTAGTCTTTTGTTTTTTTTCCCATAATCTGTCTTTTTGGTTGTAGGCAAAAGTAAATAATACTCTCAAGGATCAACTGGCTTTAAAGGAAAAGTGCTCTGAAAAAAATATAATAATTATTGAGCTGACAAACTATTTGATTTGAGACAGTTTCTTTAAACAATTGTGCATTACTTGTATATGTTGTATTCAGTATTAATGTGTTGCCACATGTATCTGCAGTGTCATCTTGCTATTTAAATTGGAGGGTTCTGTGATGATTCTGTATTGACATTAAACCTGTTCTTGATATATCCTGCTCGCTGACATTCACAGTGTTTTAAACTCGGACGATTCTGTCCTCCAGCAGTTTGTGCAGGAAGAAAATCTGGCAAACATTCACACAAGTGATCTCCGAATACCGGCATGTTAAATTGTGGTATTGGCTGGGTTTTTTTAAAGCCTTTTGGAATGAAATCTGAAATCTCTGTACTGAATGAAGTTCCTCAAGTGGGTTAAGATAATCAGCAGCCCTAAAATGTCGCTGAAATTAGCAGGAAGATAAATGAAAAGCAGGTAGTTCCAAGACAGAGATGCATTACTCTTAAAGGATGAAATAACCACAAAATTTTTTCCCCCCTCAGTCTGGTTATTTTACTCTTCACAAACACTGCAAATGTCAGGTTGAAGATGCTGTCACTGCTCCTCTCGGACTCTACCAGGAAATAATTATCCTTTCCTGGCAGTGATCTCCCAGAGGTGTGAGGCAGTGAGAATACCTGCAACAAGCCCTTGTAAAGTAAGGGTGGGCTGTGATCCGAGCCATAACACTGATCTCAGTGAGGGGGAGGGACTGTTCATCATTAGAGGAACATTGACACAGATGGTTTGAAATTCTGGAGATGAGCTTTTTGCTTTTTTTTGAATAAAATATTTAAAGAAAAAACTGCAGTGTGTCTATATTTGTATCATTAAACAACATTCTGAACTGCTGCTGTACCTCAAATTGGGGTTGTAATCTTGGGAACCCCTCAAGGGAATATCAGCATGTTTCCTCAGTTACTGCCACCTTGCAATCTGCAACAAAATGACAATAAAAAAACAAGTGCTTCACTGATTATTCATGATTGGTGACTTCATCATCCATGGTCAAAGGCAAAGAACATTTTATGGAACATTTTATGATTCTCTGTATTATTACGGGCCCAAAAATAGTAAAACTTAACATTAAATACGGAATTTATTTGAGTATGAAACAAAATCAATACAGTAAAAAAGTTGAACAATGCTTTGTCATCAGACTGAGTTACAATTCGCAGATTAGTATTGTAAAATGATCCTCGATGAATCTTTAATGGCTGTAATATTAACGTCTCAATATATTTCCTCTCACGTTCTCACCAACTGATCACAAGTGTTCGTGAGAATCAAATGCTGGATTGTTTTTCCCCCCCTGACTGTCAGGTTGTGCATGTGATGACCCGTCCACGTGCCCCTGTTCTTTATGAGATGGCTGGATACCGCGCCGAGGCCTCCCTGGTATTCTGTACCTACAGAAAATAATCCCAGAGACAATCATCAGGATTGTTCCCACCATCCCGACCCCTATGCCAGGCCCCACATACTGCAAATGCGGTGCCTGGGGCATTTTGAATTCAGGGGGGAACGCAATGGTCTGATTGGTCACCACTGAGGTCAGATTCCACACGAGAGGTATGAGAGACAACACAGCAGCCAACAGGCACAGAGCACCAGTGGTGAAGAAGGATAAGCGCAATGGTGTTTCCTTCTCCAACCCAAAGTAGACATTCCTCAGGGCGTAAACACCACTGGCGTTCCCACAAACCCCTGCTGTCAGAGACAGGATCATGAGAACCTGACCCGCCACGATCTCCGGTGGTGTGAAGGCCTCGGCCAGGCTGATGCGCCTGCAGAGCATGACCCTGAAGCCAGGCGACACTACACTGTGGCTGCTGAAGCAGGCCCTCCAGATGCCCACCCAGGCAACACCAGAGCTGATAACTTCCCGGTCTGTCACCAGCCAAATCCTCCACTGGATGAGTCCGAGTGCCACGGCTGTGAGTGCCCAGCCCACGCAACTCAGCCAGAGGGCGGCGAGCTGGGCGTGGGCCGTGTGAGCCAGGTAGACCATAGGGCCACAACAGATCCTCAGGAGTTCTGATCCAAGCTGTGGTGTTGTGATCCCACTTTACGGATTAGATCTGTTACTCCTGCCCGTCCAGCCTCTTCCTCTTTGTTTACACAGATTGTTGTCCTGATGATCTTCTGTTGCCCTGGATACCAGGTAAACGTGCATCTGCAGCGTCCTCTGAGAGAACAGACATATTAGTTCTCTGTGTTGGTACAGTCAGATAATTGCTGTTGATCTTTGGTTATTGGTATCCATCTGTCTAAAGTCTTCCTCATTAACATGGCGAAATCTGCACTATCAGGTAAATATGAATTTTACCTGCGACTGTTGAAACCACACCATGACACTGATTGTCTGTTCTTCATCTTTTGTTTCATTTTGAGTAGATGTTAACAGCCACACAAATGTACAAACAATCCACATCCACTGTTTTTTCTGTTCTACAGTGTGAACGGTAGAAAGCTATGTTAAAAATTAAATTTTTACATATTTTTCCCAATCCATTAATGTCCATTCTCAGAAAAGTTAAAACTCACATGTGCATTATTTTTCTTATTAGTTTCATCACTTCAAATCTCCAAAAAAAGTGATTCATGACAAATAGTCGTTACTTTATCATAAATCGCATTCAACGTATTTTTATGATGTACCTGAGTTCTGCTCCTGAGCCGTCTTCAATCTTTGACACAAGGGAAACAGGTGTGTGGACGGGTCCAATTTTGTCCTCACAGGAGCCTTCTTTTAGTCCCAGATGCAGTACAACGGCTCACTTCCTCATGTTGCTGCCAAAAAAAGCCAACAGTTTCCTGTAATTTCTGTGAACTGTAAATGATTGACAGTATATAGGTCAGGCACATCTTTTTATTGTATTTACCTATTGTCAAAGTCTACCACCTATCCTGTGTGAACCAATTTCAATCTGCAGTTTGAACAAGTCCCACATGTAGTACTGTTCAGTTCACTTCAATAGTAAAATATTTTTGTGGTAACATTACTTATGCTGCTGGGTGATATTAATTTTTCCTTTACTAAGGATAATAGCTTGGAAAAAAATGACCAATACGGATTGATAGTTATGTTAAAAACACTCACTGGCACTCTGATAAATATTTGAGTATATTGTTATTGTTCCATTGTAAAAACAAATGAGGAAGCCTGAGTGGGTCAAGGCTCAATTTGAAGGAGGAATGTGGGATGTACCTACTGACATGAGTTGTGTTGAAGGTGGCATAGAAAACACTTCACAGCAAAGGTGTAAAACATTCACCTGGCCTCACCCAGTGAAGCCATAAAATTTACAACAGTTTGCCAGCACCGAGTGGCAATACCAAGAGACAATAAAAACAGCCATCAATTCAGAAGTGCATAAGCCATGCGATTCCTGTCTGATAGGACACAAAACTTTGTGTAGGAATAAGTATTATTGTAACACTTCAGGCTAAATAAATTCTTAAAAACCAACGCTAACAAGGACACCGATAACTCCAATGACAAAAAACCAAACCCAGGGTAGAGAGGTTCAGTGAACTCACAGTAGAATGTGCACAGGTGGATAAGGGAATCAGAGGTGATGCTGTAGAAGAGCACCACCAGACCAGTCCAGATACACTCCGACTCCATTAGAAGCCAGCGGGGTGAGTAAAACACTAAGTTGTCTTTCTACTTCAGCACAGTACCTGAGGAAACAAAGTATGGATGAGGGAGGATGATGGGATGAGTGTAGGGACAAAAGATGAAGGTTACCAGCGCCTCCTTCCAGTTACATCTTCTCCACTCACAGACCACGATGGTGAATGATTTTTAAATCACCGGAATGTGCGCTTTATGTTCTGTAACACTTTGATTCAACCTGGAAGATAGAAAAACTGTCATTTCATGCTGAAAACATTTTTCAACAATGACAGCTGTTTGATTGCAAGTTTTTATTTGCAAATTCAATATTCACATACATTTGTGTCAGACTTTAACACTGTGGCATCCTCTGTCTAACCTCAAGAGTGAGGAAAAACTAAGGTAGAAACCTCAGGGAGAGTCACATGTGAGGGATCCCTCTCGCAGGATGGACAGAGGCGCTGTAGCTGCCACGTGTGCTGGGAACGTCTTGGTTCTTGTTGGTCTGCTGACAGCAGCGTGAACAAAACAAAAACAGTCAGATATATCCTCTGCAATCAAAGTCATGAGGCATGTGTAGCAACTGACCTGTTGGAAGCGACATTCAGCTCCAGACTGGCCCACTAAAGTGTGTCCTCTCTCACCCTAACTCCACCCTGTCCTATCAATGAAGACTGAACTATGTCTTCATTTGCAGCAAGTCAAGAGCTGGTCCCCCCAGAAAACCAGCTTCTATTTAGTCATGAATGTGAACAAAGTTAAAATCACTGTCTCATTGCCAAGTTCACTTCCTCCCAAAGGACTCCAATGCTGTTCTATCCTGTCCCTTCCGACAGACTGAAGACAGTCCCATGTATGGAACTGTCCACTAGTGTCCCTACATCACTGAAATAAGACTATGAGCAGGGGTGTGTAACCTTCCCCTGAAGGGAGGCCTCCCATCATAAAACCAGAGGTTCACATACAGTCTTCATCCAGTTATTAACACTCATTTTATTGAGATTTAAATTTAAATTGAACTGACCCCCCCCCAACACACATACACAGGTCTCAGCGCAGTCCTGGTCACGGATCATCCATTAAGGCCTCGTTCCTGTGGGCACATAAAACCTGTTAGTCTCATTCCTGGTCGTACTGATTCCACAGCAGTGTGTACTTCATGTCAGTCACCCGTGACGGCTGGAGCTCACCACGGTTTCATTGGTGGAACAGAGAGCGCACTGCACGTGGTGGTTTCTGGCGTGTGACGTCAGAAACGAACGAACAGCCAACGTCTCGATTCTTTCTTTGTGTCACGGGCGGCTTTTCTGGGACGAGTAAACTGAGCGGGACTCAGTTTGAGAAACAACCTATAACAAGGATGTCGGCCACAAACAACACAACGCAGCGTTAGCCTTAGCTCCCTATTTATCTGTGTTATTTTTATAGCGGTTAAAGTTAGTGGACATTTTTGTCCACGAATGACACGAAAGGTTGAAAATTAGTATGATCCCAGAGGGTTAAATCCAACCTGAACTGTCATTTAAATAAACCTCTGCTCCGTCCTCCAATTCAAATGAATGGGGCGAATTTCAGGAGCCGTTGCAGTTCATGACTTTCACCACGAGATGGAGACAAAGGGCTGAGGCGATCTAGACCCTCAATATCACCCCGCCAGTAGTGAAAATTTAGCCAATCAATGTGTTGGCTATACGGCACACACCTATTTGCATAAGACGAACCACCAATATGCTAATTAGTGTGTGCTGTACGGGACTCATGATTGGCGGCTCTAGATCAGCTCAGAATGTGGCTTTGTCTCCATCTCGTGGTGAAAGTAGTGAACTGCAACAGCTCCTGAAATTGGCCCCATTCATTTGAATCGGAGGACGGAGCAGAGGCTGGAGCCTCCTTTGCATTTTGAAAAGTCCCTTCTCAGAGAGGACACCGTAAATAATAAACATTTCTACACACATTTAGTTTTACATGGTTGTTTCATTGCTAAAAACAACCTTTAAATTAATTAAAACATAGATGGAGCCAGAAGTTGATGACTGAACTGAAGGCAGAAGTACCTTTTTGTAGGTTCCAGATGTTTGTGCTAGCTCAGCTTTAACTGTGTCTTGGCCAACATGTATTGATCCTGGGGGTTTATTTGAATTTGTTCAGATGCCCCACTCCAGTGTTGACCATATCAGGGCGGGTGTTGGGCCTGTGACAGACTCAGTCCACTCCGGCTATGTTTTCCTGGAGAAACGAAGGAGTCCAATGGGTGCGGGGAAGCATCATGTCACACACGTAGAGAGCAGGACCCTCCCTCTGACTTACAGCTGTCATTACAAACTGTTTCCCTGTTGAATCACTGCTGTTGTTTGATTGTTTTAATAAGCCATGTAACTCGTTATGATCTCAGGTTTTGGACAGGTGTGCTACTGGTGTCAGGGAATGCTCAGGGAGTTTGTATTTGTGCTCTGATCCATGAAAAAATAGGGGGATAATTGCACGTACATGTACTAAAATGCCATTGCTTTGCATGCATTTCGGTAGGAAAAACACAGTTTAGGTTAATCAAATAAGGTCACCAAGTTCTTTTTTTGCTGCATTTTTATTTCTTTGTAAACCTTCGATAGATTTTTGGCATAAAAATCACATGGTCAGCTCTAAGAAACACAAAAAGAAATGACAGACATCCTGTTCTGTTTTCTGTATTCATCCTTAAATGTACACACAAGATAAAAAATAAATGAATAAATAAATAAACAAATTCTTTATTTCTGCTGTGTAAACATCGATTGGACAAACCTCTTTTTGCAGATTTGTGTTTAAACAGTGGGGAGCAGGACAGGAATGACAAAGCTACCAGCAGAACACAAATCTACATTTTTATAAACACTCACTATTAATTCCTGTAGACACACAGACGAAGGTGCCTTGTTGTATCGCAATTGTACTACAAGTTGTCTTACTACTTCAGGGGTTTCTTTTTGCATCCAGATCACCTTGTCTTTGGGGATTTGAAATGTCAGAAACACCCCCCTTCATGACTCGGTGGTGGGTCGTATCCAGGTGGCAGGGACCCACTGCGGCTCGTCCTGAGCCTTCCTCACCGCCGTCAGCAGCTGGACACAGGAGTCCTGCAGCTCATCATTGACGATCACGTGGTCGAAAAATTGACAGAAGTGCGACTCCATCCTGCATGCTGCTTCTTCCATCTCCTGGAAATCTTCACTCTGTTAGAAGAGACAAATGTTGGGGTTTGAAATGAAGCATTGAGGTAAATTGTGCCTTTTCTCAACATTGAAGTAACAGACTCATAACAGGCCAGAATAGCTATATCTTACTTTGAACGGTCTGTTGACATAGTAGTTGGTGGTGATGTACGAATCCTGTCTGGTCTCCCTGATGCGCTCCAGAGGCGGAGGTTTCACGTAGATAATGTAGGCCTTCAGCTCGTGGCTCCTCACTGCCTGGATGGCCTGAAAAGAGAATCAGTTCAACTGAAATAATGATAATGTCATTAAATGTAAACCATTCATCATGTTGTGATTACGTTGGGCTCGATGTCAATGACACAGATCTTCCCGCTGTTTAAAACCTCCTTCACAGACTCGATGCTGGTGCCGTACATATTCCCTTTGTACTCGCCGTACTCCAGAAATCTGTGAAACATCATCATCATTTTAATTCTTACACAATTCAGGAGCGAAATGCATGAGTGCTGAAATGCAAATCCAGAATTTCAATGATCCTTTCATCGCTGACCTTTAACTCAAACTCAAAGGGATCAGACAAGCGTTACAAAACTGAGGATGAGGTCAATAACTTCAGCAGAGGCCGTCGTACCTGTTGTTATAAACCATGTTGTCGAAGACTTCTCTGCTGGTGAAGAAATATTCTCTTCCTGACTCCTCATAGGCTTTGGGTGCTCTTGTGGTGTCTGGTCAAAGAAAAAAATAAAAAGAATCTCATTACACCCGCACAAAGATGGAAGAGAGGACTGTGTGTGTTGTGATGGGATTTTGGGATTTTTATTGTGTAAGTGTCTGATACGAACAAGCTACAGCTCCCTGGAAGACGTTGGGGCTCATTTCAAACAAGCGCCTCCGAAGTTCGTTCACACCCACACTGGACGGGCCTGTGGACGTCAGAAAACTAAATATCAATCAAACATTTCATCCCCCTAATCCATCAACATTTGCTTTTTAAAATGTATTGGTGCTGTAAAATAAAACAGCAGCAGTGCCCAGGCTCCTGTGATCGGTGTACCTAAGAGGGCGATAAGGCGGTGGGGGTCCTGCGGTTGGCGCTGGTAGCGTACCACCTCCTCGTAGGGGCTGTTGAGGGCGCTGGAGCAGCTGCTGGGGCAGCGAGTGTGGCAGGACGGCGGGATGGCGCTGTGAAAGTGCCGCCTGCACAGACGCATGCTGCGTCTGAAGCCCGCTGAGGTAAAATAAAGATAAAGGCCATGAGTAAACTGATCCTGATAGAATCATGAAGCAGACTGTGATAGATGATATCAATGACAATATGCTTGGAGACTTACTTAAGTAAATCCCCTCAATGTTGCTGCTGAAGTCATCCTCCTCTGGTGGGATCAGTGAGGTATGGAAGAAGGGATGGGGGAAAATGAAAAGGAAGCAATAAAGAAACAGAATCCACATCACAATATGTTTGAGATTAACATCAACATTGACCTCATACATTTAAAGCTTGTCAAGTTCGCTTCTCTTACCTTCTCTGAGCTCCTCTGAAAATTTCAGCGGGAGAATTCAAATAAAGAAAGAAAAAGCAAAGCTTTAGGCGAAGGACAAGGGTCAGAGCGTTGCATCTTAAACACATCGCTCCGAATTTGAAAAAAAAACTTACCGGTACCTACCAGATTCAAATGCCTCCTCATCTGTCAGAAAACACACACACACACACACACACAATGGATATGTATCACAAAGCTGAAAGGACACACAAGATGATTTGTTTGATGAGAAACTGAAGAGGCAGCTGAGGCTTTACCTGCTTCAACACATTTCTCATCAATGGCCATCATGTCGTCCTCTGTGGGTGGTAAAAAGTTATGTCTGAGGGAGAAGGTCAAAGGTTTTTGTCCTGAATCTGAATTTTAATCTCTGCTTACCTTCGTCCACAGTGCTCACTTCAGTAAGCGTGGAGCAAAACACAAGGAAAGCTCAACAGTGAGGTCAGGCCGTACAGGGACAGTGACTTCTGAAACTGTGTGGACTTTTCATTCAAGTCTGAGAGGAGTTAAAGAGATGTGGGTGGACTTACAGGTCTGCACGCAGGTATGTGGCTGATAAGGCTGAGCCCACCAGAACTCCCTCTGCTTCCTGTTACAACACACACATGCAGGTTTCAGTTAATCAGCTGAGGTGACAGCATCTCATCTAATAATATGAAACCAAGTGGAGAAGATCAGATGGAATCAAATCAACTCTTCTGACCGCTTGAGCAGGTTGGTGGAGGGGATGAGGCCGGCGCAGGCCATGTCGCTGGGAAGTTTCTTGGCCTGCCACCACAGGGAGTCCGTCTGGTCCACAATCTCGAGCAAGTCGCCCTTTCGGAAACTCATACCGGCGTCGGCGCAGGGGATGGATGGGTCCTGTTGGGGGCTGTAGTCGGCCATGGCCCGCACATAGAGCTAACACCAGCAAAACCAGGCCATAGAGTTGATAAGTTAATACAATAATTCACCTGTGATGCAGTGAAGATGATGGGGATTTACCATTGTCTGGTTGTGGACCGGCCTCTCTGTGTTGGGGACCACCTTAAACATGATGGTGCCCTGCGACCTCACTTGCTGAAGAAACCACAGGGATTATTTGATTTTTCAGTTAATTTTTCAGTCGAACATTAAGTTGCTGGGATGCACTGGACCTACCACGACTTGGATGACCTGCTCAGGCTCCATCCCATCCACGGGGAAACCATTCACCTCTATGATCCGGTCCCCTGCATGGAGCAGACCTGCAGACGCACACACAGTTAATTTAAATTGACTCAAAAGAGCTTTCATTTGGTGAGGAACAGAGACACACGCAGTTTCCTGTTCTTATTATTTTTTTTCTAATATTTTCTGTGCAATCACCAACAGTCATCTCACCACTTCGATCTGCCAGTCCTCCGTGAATCACCCGGGCCACAAAAATCTCCCCTGTGATCTCATTCCTCTTTATCGTCGCGCCCTAGAAAAAAAAGATGCAGAATAAAATAAACCTGTGGAACAGAATCACGCTAACGAGGACAAACAGACACCGAGTGGAGTCTGTGTGACGCGAAGACAGGATGAAAACCAAAGTGGTGAGGGTGAAGCGGTTGAAACGGAGGCTCCAGATGTCAGACATTGTGACATGGCGGTGAGGAAGAAGAGGGTGATGGACATATGAGTGAAATGGTCCTCATGAGGTACAAAACCACAAGAAATTTTAACTACCGCTGTGCAGAGATGCCTTGAAAGGACCCATGAAGTCCATTTTCTGGACACTTAAGTCTGCCTGTCTCACGTCGCCCTCTTTTTGTTCTTTTTCTTCTTCTTCCGTTTACTTGAACGACATCCTTTCTGCTGCCCGTTGACAAGCGGATGCTTGGACGTTTGGAGATCCCCACAAATGTGTTGGTTCTGAGGCAAAGGGACATTCTGGGCTTTTACGGTGGTTCGAGGTGACCCGCCGCAAGACACAGACAGACAGCTGGTGCCCTGGGAGGTGGAGGGGGCGTCAAGCAAGCTGCTGAGGGAGCTGGAAGAGGAGGTGCAGGAAGGGAGTGATGGGAAGGAACATCTGGATTGGTGCGTCAGAGATGGCCGATGCCCTCGGAGATTTGGATCCTGGTTTTTCTTGGGTGTGCACACTTGCTCAGCGGCTACATGCTGTGGGGAGTTGGCGGCAGAGAGGAGCGTCTGCAGCCGGTCCACCACCTGAGTGAGGAGGACCAAGGCGTGCGAGTTGTCCTGCACCGTCTCTGACATGCGTTCGGTGGCGGCCGCCATCTTCTCCCCCAGGAGTTTTATGTCCTTGGTGCTGCTCTCCATGGAGCTGGCGGCCAGCTGCACTGTGGTCCTCAGCTCATCCAGACTCTCCTGCTTGGCGAGCTCGACAGGAGGCACCTGGGGGATCTCCATCAAGCGGTGAGGGCGCATGGGGCTGGGAGGAGCCGTGCGGATGCAAGGCCTCTGGTTTCTGAGCCGAGGAGGCAAGCCTGGAGGGAGGTAGTCGTCTATGTTGGCACAGTAAGGCACAGTGAGGCACGGGGGAGAAGCGGTCCAACGCCGGGATGTGGGAAGGGAGGATGGGGCGGTGGTAGACTCTCCCGTCTCATCCTCATTTCCGCTGTCGAGTTCTTCTATGACGTTGTCTCCAATGAGAAAACAGAAATAATTAATCCCCGACAAGGTGATGGAAGATGGATGATGAAAAAACAGACGGATTTGATCTCTTCTGCCAAAAATAAAACATTTCTGATGATATATTTTCAGGGTTCAATCGGTGGTCCAGATTTTTTCTTACCAATCAGAACAGAGCTGTAGACCGAAGGTGCTGAGCGGTTCACACCTGGCTCCCAGAGCAGGTTGGCGTAACAAACTCTACACTGGCTCACAGGTTTGCTACAGCACGATCGACAGTTACTCAGCGGCTTAGATTGAGGTGGGGCGTACGGCCAAGCCCCCGCTGGGTGACAGGGCGCTTCAGTGGGAGGGTAGCTGCCTCTTCGAACGCTACCCCAGGACGAATCCCTGTCATCCAGGGCCTGGCTCTCGGCGGCAGGGCTCTGGAACCCGAACGCGCCGCCTCTGTAGAACCTTTGCCGGGTCAGGCGTCTCACGGTTTCCCAGTGATTGCTGATTCCCACTTTTTTTTGTTGGCTTTTTGCACAGGGAGGGGAGGCACTGGGCAGTGGCAGCCCGACTCTCTGGTAGTTAAACTGGGAGACAAGAGAGTCACTCAGATATTCAACATGCAGACTGAAGGTTATTTCTGGCGTTGGAAAGATGGAGTGTCTGCGGGAACCAGAGGCTAATAAAAAAGATAAAGCAGGTAATCGCTGGAGATACAAGATTGATAAAAAAAAAAAAAAAAGTTTTCTCAGGATTCCTTCTCTTCCAGGAGGTTGGAATGGTTGGAAATCATCAACAGACAATTACACAAATGAGAGATTAGAAAATTCTAACATCTGGTCCCCGTGGGATACGTCAGCTGTGTGATTTATATTTAGCAGCCAAAACCTACATATTAAAATATCCACGTGCATCTGCTTACACAGTACAGTAAAAAATAAAATAACCAATGGTCCAGTTTACTGTCCAGATCCTGGACACAGAAGGTGCCAGTGTCCAGGGGAGTGAATAAATCCAGATTCAGGGATATGAGTAAAACCACTTTATCCACTCATATTAAAATTTTTCATTAGAACTATGCTCTCCCACAGCCACAGCGTGGCTTCGTTAATGTGGCTCCAGAAGGTGAGGTTTATCTGATGGGTTTCCCTCATCCCACCCAACCTGTTTCAGTGAGCAGGGATAATGATCTCATCACAGCATGGCCTAATTTGGAGCCTAAATAGAGCCTGAAGAAGTGGTTCCAAAAAATAGTGCTAAGCAAACTGAATTTGGAGTTGTATGAGATTTACAATGCAAAATTTAGTGCATAATAGGGGATAAGCTGTGTAGCTCACCAAGGGCTGTTTGTTTTTGACCAGACAGACGATCCGGGTGGCCTCCTCGTCGTCCGGCAGGTCCTCAGGCATCGGCGGCAGCATTGGCTCGTAGTCCCGCTGGGCCACAGAATCATGAGCGGACAGAAGAGCCTACACACCACGCAGATGGGACACAATTCACTTAAGTTATTGTAGAGGACGTCTAAAGAAATATCATGACAGATTTTAAGTCATAACACAAGCACAGAGCCCTCCACATGGTTCCTGACCTGCAGGTGAGGTTGCCGCAGGAGACGGTAGAGCTCTTTGGCCTCTTCAGAGCTGCCTGGTAACGCCCTGATGTCGATCAGCAACTACACACACAGAGGGATTACCACAAATGTTCAATAAAACACGTCTGATGAAAATGACTGTGAGCAAGATGTTGTACATGTGTATAATGACAATAGAGCATTCTATGTCAATCCAAGAAAAACCTGAAGTGAGAGTCCTGACGCGTAGTCCAGAACTGGAGCTGGGGAATCTCTCAGATGCCTCCGAAGACACTCATAAACCTGAAATCAGGAAGAATTTAATCATATTAATATGGTCTCTCTGGCAAAAATATCTTTGATTAGTTTGCTGTAATCACATTGACACCTTGAGCAGCGACTGCAGCCAGGGAGCATTCAACAAACTGTGGAGCACCTCCGCTCCATCAATGTCCGGATCTAGCGACTGCTTCACCTCCTCGATCACATCTGTAAGGATCTGACGCAGGCCTGCGACACACGCACACACACTGGGATTATTATTTGGAGTGGGAAAAGTAAAACCTTTGAATAACCTTAACGTGCCCCACTGACCATGTTCTCCGAGTTCACAGTGGGGGTTTAACACCTGAGCCTCCACCGCCTGCCTCATGGTCAATGGACTCCCGGCCTCTGACCCCTCTGGCTACTGGCTGACAGCTTACCAGGACTGGCAATGACCTGGAAAAAAACTAAAAGGTAACACAGCACGGGGGGGGAGGGGGGGGGGGTGTGTGTCTAGTGGGACAACTCTGTCAGTCATTAGTGTGAATGGAGTCAGGGGTTAATGGCACACTTCACAGCAGCTTGAATAACACTACAGAGATGTGGACAGTGTAATCTCTGGCTGGTCACAGGATATGCAGCACTAGCTGTTGCATATCCTGAATGTTTAATAATTGTGCTGTGGCAGTTTTCATGCAGGTTTGACATTGAGTGGAGCAATGTGAAAAAAAGGATCCTTATATCCCTGGTCATACAACACAAACAGATGGGCATAAGGAAAGTGGTACTAACCATTCAAACAGCTACTTATGTGGTAAACACCCATCTGACCTCCTTCCCCTTTTCTCAAATCAATTAAGTTTAGGATTCTTACCTGAACGTCCAAGTCCTCAGGGATGCTACAAACTCTGTCCTGCAGCTGCTGCAGGTTTTTGTCCTTCACCAGTGCAGGAATCTGAAAATATGACGGGAAAATATCCCCTGGAGACTGGACAGAGCCCTACGCTTTCGTCAAACTACAGGGAACGAGAGGGAGAGAGGGAGAGAGAGAGAGGGAGAGAGAGAGAGAACGAGAGGAGGGCTGTAATCTCTCCCGATCCCACTTAATCCCAGGCAAGTGAACTGCCTCCCTCTGGCCACCGGAAGCCGGTTCCCCTGTCACCGGCTGGCTGGTTGTCACCGTGCTGGCAAATCTTCTTAACTCTTTCAGCTTTTAGGAGCACGCAGGAGGAGGAGGAAACGGACTGAGGAAATGTTACATGCTACTTTAAGACAAGGGGAAGACCTTAAGATCACATTCATCAAGTTTGTCTTCAAAAATTAGAAAAGTGATTTTAATTTCACGTTTAAATAATTAATTAATGATTAAACACGGGCTCTGCAAAATCAGGAGTTAATGAAGAGTGATGATTCTCAGACATTAAATCTTTCCCGGGGCCTGGGTAATAATCTCCTGATCGGTAATCCAATGCTGGAGGAATTCTGTTCTGTGCTCAAAACACTCACATTATCCTCCCACACTTGACAAAAAGCTCTTTAGGTGCTTGTGTTGGTTCTCACCTCACTCAAGTCTCAACATCTATCGATGCCTCTGCCACAACAGACCAGCCACCTCAAAATCAATTGAAGAAAATAAGACAGTGGGATTTGTTAGCGACGTCCATTAAATACGTTTATTGCCCTTCGTTGTCATTTAAAGGTACAACACACAACATCATGTAAAAGACACACAGGCAAGCATCACGTCAGCCAGCTGAGACAAACAATGAGCTTTTTGAACAAATCACCTTCAGTTTACATGAACAACAAAGTAGCTTCATGTCAGAGTCAGTCACAGCATGATGGCTAAAATAAAAATGAGTTGTCAGTTGAGTCCTTTCTTTTAAATGGTCGCAGTAACTAGAGTGCAGAGACAATATTGCTTCACTGGTTTCAGGGTCAGGCACGGACGGTCCCAGCAGGAACTGGAGGTTATAATCAAGTCAGCCCAGTATGAGAGACGCCGGATTCTAAATGGTTCTGCTCTGAGAGGTTTACTCTGGATGACAGCTCTTGAAATTCTTACATTACAATGCGCTGATTCATGGTTTTCCAAGAACTTACTATTATTGTGATATTTGCCCCTCAGATAAAATCCCTCCTCCTCACACCAGTTTAAATTAAACAGCACACATGATTACTATTCAAATTCTAGATTTGAATTTCTGCAGCATCAACAAAATTTGCTGAAAAAGTGGGCCAGTGGCTTTTCTATTATTAAACCGTCTGAGAAATCAAATAAAAAAAGGCTTGATCATCCTCTGAATCCTCTCTTAAGCCCTTTTTTTTTATAAACTGGCATGTGTGACGCAAATAAACAACAATGCCTGACAGATAGAGCCGCATGGTTTTAAAAAAAAAGAACAATCAGTATTAACAGAAACAAGGGCAGAGAATCAGCTTTGGAACTAAAATAATGGTGTTTGCCTTGTGCCAACTGCCTGCCTGCCTCTCTGCAGACAATTCCACTGCATCAGGAAAAGATTTCAAAGATCAAGATCTCTTGGAGCTATTTTCAGTTTTCGGATCGAAAGCTTTATCCAAAACCTAATTCATACTTAATGTAAGCAGGGAAAAGCTGATCTTTATGAGGGGAATGTCCTTAAGTCTTCTTCTGATGATTGCTGTTCACAACACTGCACGCAGACATATGGCATCACTGTTCTGTCAAACATGCTTCGGCAGAATTGTTTTGTGTTTATCTGACAATATTTTTTCAGGGATACTTAAATGGTATATTCATGTTTTAAAGCAACATTCAATCCTTCAGTTTATCTTGAGAATTCTGGATGATTTTAACACAGTAGATATGAAAAGACATAAGATTAAGCTGCATTCAAAACCCCACACTTTTAGCAGACCAGTCTCACCACCTAATCAATGCTCAATAATACTGGAATCTGGCTCAGACACACTGGAGGAGATGAGATGGTCAAGGACAGAACATTTTGTTTCACTATGCTTGAGGAAACAAAGGAAGGTAAGGATCCATCTTACCATAATGTTTAAGTGCGTATTTGAAATATCTAGTGAATGGATCCAGCGGAGGCTCGAGCCATTGCTGCATCTACAGAATCTCTTCTCCCACCTACTCACTGAAATGGAAAGTTGGATTAGCTGCTTGGCTGCCAACTACTCTGAACCATTTCATTAGTCATTTAGTGTTAAAGTCAAGTCAGTATATATTCACTGTATGACTGCAGTATCGAACCGTGGCATGCTGTCCAGTCCAAAGCACGAGGGACAGCTTGACAGTTTCAGTTGAATGTAGGAAGGTTAACAAGACCCCCTTTCTCAAAAGTTAGTTAGTCTTCTTTCTTGTCACAATAAAAACTACTAACTGGTTTGTTGAGCAAATGCATGTCTGATATACTTCCCCAATAAAACTAAACCCTGAACGAGCTAGAATACTGTTGAATGACATTAAAAAACATTCATGTCACAGTCAGGAAGTCAGATGCTTCTGGGAAACCACGCTCCTCTTTGATCTGTCCATAAAAACAGTGATTGAAGTGATGGAGGAAAATAACAATTAATCCGTCAAAAAAAGTCATAATGCAAAGGTAGAAAATGAGGTCCAGCTTTTCACAGGATGCAGAAAAAAAGCAGTCAAATTAGCATCCAGTAAAAAAAAAAAAAAAAAAAAAAGGCTCATCATTTCACACTGGACTGGTCACATGTGTAACTTCATGGTCCGTAGATTAGAGGCTCATAAAGCTCATTGAGAAGTTAAAAACCTCTGCAGTGTTTGTATGTGGTTCTGTCTCACGTCTCCATGACAGTAGCAGCTGGAGCTGTCTGCAACATGCTCGTATGATCCTCTGCCTCCCATTGGCCGCTGCACACATCCATTACTCCAAAGCCTGGTCGGCCCTTTCCCCTGTGATTGCCTGTGTGTGTGAGTTGAAGCAGGGGGGTGGGGCAACAGCGTGCGGATCACAGAGGGAATAGCGCCACGCTAAGTGATCTTCTCATGCTGGATCTGGTAGTAACACGCCTGTAGGTGTATAGTACAAGCACATAAATCCCTTTAAAGCCAGGAGGCGATTAACTGCTAGTGTAATTGAACAGTTTCCATTTCCCTGTGTGAGCAGCAAATAACAAAATCCATTTTCTCTTTTATTGTATTAAGGATTACACAATTAAATGAACTGAAAGGATGCTCTGCATTACCTTGAGCGTGGTGAACATGATTCCATGCTCTCCATGCTGGACGCTGGGGTCCATCAGGTCTTCAATCAGGCTGACCTCTGACCCCAGGTTCCTGATACTGAAGGGGGGATTTTAATCAAATTGAGGCATTGACAGTGTGATATTACATGCTATGTAGTTGTGTGTAGTTTAGTGTGTGGCAGAATTAGTTCTGGCTGACCGAGCTCGCAGGACAACGTAGAGGAAGACGGGGAAGAGGTCGTCCATGGACCACAGGAAGTCTTGCTTCAGCAGTGACTGGACTTCCTGCGTGATCTCCTCGAAGGTGAGCTGGATCACCTGCAGCTTGTCAGATGGGGTGAACGTTGTGCTGTAAACGCACAACAAACACAAATGTATGTAATTGCAAACACTGCAAACCATTGATCAGTTCATTTGTGTTTACACCAAGAATACAAGTTCATCTGGTGTTAGACTCAGTGCAGTTTATTTAGATAAAAAACAACGTTAGCTCTTTAGGCTAATGTAAATACTGAACCTGTTTTACCTAATCTGCTGCAGAGTTTCCACTGCAGATGCAAAGCAGGCGTCTTTGGTGCAGGAGAGAACCTGTGGGAGACATATGGGCAGAAACACAACCGTTTACATCTTCATACAGGACAAGAAATACAGAACTGGCTGATGATGTAAGCTCAGCATCTAAGGAGCTGGGAAAAACAAAACAAAACATACCTGCTGCTTCTCCCCCACTGCAGGCATGCAGACAGGAATGGAAACAGGCCAGAACTTTCTGAGGTAAGAAAGTAAAGCAGAGAAAGTATTTGTGAAGGATTCAGACGAAAAAACAGAGAATAATCACATTCCATGTGTGGCTCGTACTGCTGGACGCCCAGGAAGGCAAGGAGGGCAAGGTCAGCCTGCTTGTTGAGGCGGAGGATGCAATCCCAGTAGACGCCATCTTCTTTCTCTTTGTCCAGAGCATAGAGGGTGAAGAGCGGCGGGTAAAGGCGAGGCAGGAGGACGGGAAGCAGCAGAGCCGAGCAGCTCACCACATGGCTGAGTGAGGACACACAGGAGAGTTAAATGAGACCAGCTGATGTCCTCAGCAGCACAAAGAAAAGCTTTAAGAAGGGCCGGTGTTCGTTTACACAGGTTTGGGGGACTCTAGCTGGGCATCGGTCGAGCCTGGCTGCTTCTGGACTTGTAGGCTGGTGGTCGGCTCTGGAATTTGGCCACCCTCTTCTGGCAGGTCTGGGAAGAGAAACCTGCAGAGGATTTAAGAACCCATAAACAACAATACTTTTTCTCAGATGTGAGGATTGGCTGCTTGTCTTAGATCGGTATGAATTTAAAAGCACTGGGCTTTTGGATGTGAGCTTTAGGAAAGTGTGTGCAGTAGATGCATTGTGTGTAAAGCACCTGACAATCTGGAAGATGCGGTTCAGGTACGACTTTATCTCGTTGATGGCCTGAGGCAGCAGTCGCCGGTTGGCTCCAACACCCACGTAGGTCATCCTGTACACCGCAACCAGGGTCTCCACCAGCCGTCCCAGTGGGTGGAGTGGGGTGTCACAAGCCTGAGAGTGGGGGATATTGTTACAACCCAGAATAGTTATAGCGTTTTTTCGAGAGAGTGAGGAGCAGTGGGTGGATTCACCTTGATGAGGTAGAGGTGGATGGAGTGATATCTCTCCATAGTGATGGGTCCTACATGCTGTGGGATGACCTCCAGGCTCTCCAGGGTTCTACTGTGGCTCCGGGATAGAATCTCTGGCCTGAGATAAAACGGTAAATTATAATACATTTCATCATTTAAGACAGGGCAAGCTTTGCACAAATCGCATCATGTTGCATGTACCTGTCCTGGATCTGCCACCGGTTGGTGGTGAGGGCCACAGCGATGTTCTCCCATGCCTTCATGTTGTCTCCTTGGCCCAACGTCTCACAGCCCAGCTGAGTCCAACACTCCGCAAACACTGCCTGCCACTTATCCTCCGAGCACACACACAGACGGCCAAGCTTCCTGTAACAACACACATGCAGTATGTGAGGTAACATGGCGAATGAGACGTCAGCTCTGATGATTCCAGACTGGGAGCTTACACAACATGAGTCTTTTCTTTGTCTGCATCAAATAGGTGTGGTTTGAAGTAGGAGCCCGTCACCTTGAGGCTGGAGCCCCATTCACCACCAAAAGAGCCCTCCAGGTAGTCGCCGTTTGCCATAGTCAGCACACCCTGAAAAATTAAGCAACACTGAAGTTTTGCTGCTGTATAACATTTAACAAAACGACTCTCACATCCAAAGGCATCGGAGCTGCGATGTTTCTAAGTTACCTTTCCATTCAGGGTCCAGTCATCAGAGAATTCCCCCTCATACGTCGTGTCGTCCTCTGACAGAAGGATCCCGGTGCCCTAAAACAAAGAGGTTCAGTCCATTCTGAAAGTGTTTCTCTACAGCTTATCCATTAATATATTCTTATATTGCACAAAGTATAAAACTGCTACAGGAGCTTAATTTATTTCTGTGTCTTCCTCTTGTAGAAATAACTGTGACAGAAGTGCTCACCATCATTTTGTTATCTTTGAAGGCTCCTTCGTAGTACAGGCCAAACTGGGTGACGATCACCCCAGTGCCTTGCCGCAGGTGGTCCTGCCACATGCCCATATACTTTTCCCCCCTGACAAGCAAACAAACCAGCAGCTTAAACACAAACCAAGGAGGATGTTTCTTTTTTTCTCATGTAAAATAAATTCAAGAGTATTGTTTTAATGTACGGCGTGAACATACTTGGTTATATCGTCAAAGACGCCGTAGCCTGTCTTCTTGTCCTGCAGCCACTGGCCTATGAAGACACTGGGGGAGGACGTGTTGAGCTTGCCGCTGCGCAGCATGCCATGGCCGTGTCGCATGCCATCCTGGAAGGATCCGTCGTAGACCTCACCACTGGCATACCTGCAGGCAGGAATTCAATGTGTGTTCTGAGCTTTGGAGGCTGAATGCATATGCCTGCATTATTTCTGTCTTATATAAACGTTTGTCCTACACACTCACCGGTACGTCCCAAGGCCATGCATCTTCCCATCTTTCCAGTGACCTTGGTAGTGATCATTCTTGTTGAGTGTTTTAATTGGAGCGGTAAATTCTCCAAACCTAAACAAGAAGGATGAAGCAACTCTTCATAAAATAATCACTAACTCAGACGCTCACTGACTTGTGAAAGAGTCAGACATGATGAGAGCAGCACTCACCCATCCTCCAGACCGTTCTTGAACTCCCCCGTGTATACTCGCCCATCAGGCCATTTTAACACTCCCCTGAAACACAAATCTGAGCTAAGTTAAAATGTACATCGCTCTGTATTTTTAATAAAAGCTCAGTCATTGTGTTTCTTACCTGCCGTTGGGTTTGCCAGCAAGCCAGCGGCCTTCGTATGTGGCCTCTTTCAGACGTCCGTCCTTATAAAAAGTGTAGGATGCTGTCCTAGAGACAGGAGGCTCCAGCTTTTGCCCCGACCCCGGGCTGGCTGTTGTCTTGTCGTGCGAGGCTCCGCTCAGGGCCTGGTCCACAGTCTGGTTGATGGAGCGAAGCCACTTCGCCTGGAAACAGTAGAATGGATACTTTTAAGATGGATTTTAGGCTTGTTTAGTTCCCTTGAATGCAAATGTGGTTTTAAGAAGAGCAGTCAGCTAAATTTACAAAACGGTTTACCTTCTCCATGGGAGAGGAGGCCAGCAGGGTGAACGTCTCCTCTGGTGTGATCACCTTCAAACCGTATCTACACATACAGAAACACACACATCTACTTTTTAACATGTTTTTTCCTCCCAGAATTATTTCCTGGGATCCTCAGACACATTTTAGGTTTTTTGACAGAAGGGAACAACCGAGACTCACGTGCCAGTGTTCTCCTCTGGGATGGGCTCCACCCACAGTGTGGTCAGAGGGAAGACGTGATGGGTGGAGAACTGGGGGAGGAAAAAAGAAAACGAGAGCATCACACCACACAGAATAAAGAAAACTGATTTGTTCTTCTTGACAGGGAAGACACAGAGGAAAGAAACTACATTTATCACAGGGAATATTTCCAATGGCAAACCTTTTGAATGAAGCAAGTATTCAGCAAAATTAAAGTAAATACGGATTCTGTTCACAATTTTCTTCCAGTTCCACCTTTTAACTTTGCTGTACACTTTTATAATACAAATAAATAATTTATACAGAGTTAGAGGCAGTGTTTTTGAGTTCCTCATATTTGAAGAGCCCTGACAATGACAATCGAACAGTGGTAAAGCAAGAGAGGATCAAGACAGGAATCACAGGTGAGGGAGAGAGGGAATGACTGAGATATGCAACACAACTATAGGAGGCAGACCCCAAGAAAAGAGGAAGGAAAAGTGGAGAGGAAAAGGAAGACAAACAGGGAGAGAGCGTAAGGAAACAGCTTTGGAGAAGAGACCAAGAAACTACTTTGTGTTTTGAAGGGACATGCATTTTAGAGTGGATCCTTTGAAAATGAATGGTCTGATAACACATGAGCTAGGTCATTCTCCATGCAGTTTCCTGCAGCAGGGCAGGCAGAGCAGAGAGCAGAGGTGGGGCAGTGTATCACTGTGCATGTTGTTCAAATGACAGAGAACTTTCTTCACATCAAGACTGACTGTTGAATGTTGCTGCATTCACATGGGATGCATGTGTGTGTTTTAATTTGAATCCCCTTCGACGGGGCTAAATCCAGTGAGACACAGCCCTCAGTCCTTCACACACACACACACACACACACACACACACAAAAACAAAGGAGGAAGAGTGGGAGAATCGGGTTCGCTGTGTTGACATTTGCTTCTCACTGCATACTTACAAGATTTTTACAAGGCGACACGCCCTGACAGCACGAAGGCAAACACACACAAACGCTTGAAACACACCAGGTTAGAGTGCCGCAAATATGGCGGCAGCAATAGAGCAAACAGAAGTGAGGAGGTGCGTGCGGGGCTGACCTGTGCGTGGACCAAGGCGTCATTGAAAAGGATGAACCAGTTGACAGAGAACCTCCCGGCGTTCTGTAGGGTCAGAGCCTTGTTGCTGCTTTCGCAGACCAGCCGGCGGTGAGGCTTCCTCAGAGAGTCCTGACAACACAGTGACACCATTCAGCAACATCGCATGACACAGGCTGCACCGTGATAACGAGGAACACAAACTCTCAGGGGGCTTACCGTCATTTTGCCAGGAAAGCTTTTCCAGAAGTGAAACGTGCACTCAGCGTCTTTTCTTCTTCTCTTCAGCTGGAGGCCCAGAGCTTCAAACTTGGAGCAGCTGTCCTGCAGCCTCCTGTAGTCATCGGAGCACTGACAACCAAAACAATGGTTACCATGAAACTCTCATTTTGCAAGAGGTGATACGACAGCCACTCTTCGGAACCAGCAGGACAGTAAAAGCATCATACCACTTCAAAGCAGGTGGCCAGTTTGAGCAGAAGCCGTCCGTATTCGTGTATGTGGTTAATCGGGAGGTAGAAGAGAGCACACAGGAGGTCCGCCACAGCGGGGTTCTCCTCGCTGCACTCTGACAGTCGCTGGAGCAGCTCAGGATTCTTCCCAAAGAAATCTCTTGAAATAAGATGACAGATATTTAAGAAACACCCAAAACATTTTCTGTTCTGTTTTCTATCAAAGTCTGGCACTCCAGCAAATAAAAGATGGTTCTTGTGGATTTGTGTGCACTCACAGTGAGGGCTTGGCCAATGCTTGAACACCTCCCATCACCTGGAAGTTTCCCAGGGTGCTGCAGTACCTTGACAGAGATCAAGAAAGAAGTGTGGTTAGTATTTTGTGTATTCATAGTTTTCAACTACTTGTGCTGATCTCAGTGGCGAAGATGTACTCAGTATAGGAGTCGAGGAAGATGCCGGTGATTTCGAGGATGAGCAGACTTTTGACATCCCGTCCACGGCGCAGGTTGGCTGTGAGGCTGGCGGCGTGCTGCCCGGTCATGTGACACAGGAGGCTGAACTGACCTGCAAGAATCTGCAGGAGGCCAAAGGTCACCTGCCCAAGGGTGGAGCTCAGCGAATCTGGAGAAGGGCCAGGATACGAATAGAACAAACTGAGCTCAAGTTAAAGTGAGATATTTGAACCCTGATATTTCCTTGTGTCCTCCTTACCCAGCTCCAGCAGTGGGCGTAAAATCTGTGTCTTGATGTTGCACAACTTGCAGTAGAACTTCCTCTCAGCTGCGGCCAGCTCATGGAGGCTGGCGATGAAGCCCATCACGTTTCTGTCTGAGAGCGCCACGCATCGCTTGCCCCCAGCAAACACACTGCTGACATAGCCCAGCTGGAAAACACATGAAACAGCACAAAGCAAATACATTCATGGAATTGCAGCAGAAGGTATCAAAAGGAATCTGCAAACCATAAGATGCAATCAGTCCTTACATGCATGCAGAAAGGCAGTAGTACAGGCTGAGGGGTGTAGCCCCCTGTCCGCTCCGGCGCCTCCTCTCCTTCTTCCTTATGACCCAGCTCCTTTGCCTCGCTCTCCTCCCCCTCTTTCGCCTGCTGCCCGCTGTAATAAATGATGGGCTGGATGCAGTCGCCGTCTGCGAGTAGGAGGGTGTGTTTACTCCCTGCGCTCACATCCCACACCCGGATGCCCTCCGACAGCTAGACGAGGAGGCACAGAGTTTGGATGTTAATGAAACACAAACCTGGAGGAAAAATGTTCACCACTAGGGGGTTCCTCCACCTTTGCAAGACGGGGGATGGTGCTGGGTGACTCCATGTGTCCGAGTTGACCAGAGCTGTTGCTTCCCCATGAGAATACCTGGAAAAGAAACATGTTGATGTAGGCATATGCAAAACATCTGTTCAACAGGTAATATAATGGATGTGTGACTGAAGCCGTAGACCGACCTGAGACTGAGCAGTCAGGGCGAGAGAATGACCAGCGCCTGCTGCCACCCGCACCACCTCCTTACTGTTCAGACCCTTGATGCACAGTGGCTGTAATCTGCAAACACACACTCCTGTCAGGAAATGAGGAGGACATTGTACATCCAGCATTGCTAATGTGCTGTCTCTTGCCTGGCCAGGTTGTCCCCGTGTCCCAGCTGTCCATGCTCGCCGTGGCCCCAGCTCCACACTTCAGTCTGCAGGGAGGGCAACACTTCCGGGACCTCCGGGACCACAGCTCCCAGCGGGGTGAGGCCGACAGCGCGCATCCGAGGGCGGACAGCTTTCCTCAATAGCCGTGGGGACACTGGATGCAGAACAAATGTCAATGTCGGGTGCCAAGTCCAGCATGAATCAATGAATATTATATAAACACAACCAGTGACATTGGGACCAGATCAGCCAGCTAGCGAAAAAACAAACAAAGAGAAGAAGCCTCCAGGCAGCAGACAGAGCAAACACAGATAAGCCAACAAAGAGAAAGAAGAGAAATGTTGTGTGTTTTCTTGTTCAGGGAGAAATGACTGATTCTAAACAGACATTACTGGTTAAAAAAGTGTTTCCAGTTAATTAATTTATCATAGCATAATATTTTTAGTGTGTGTTTTGAATCTATTACCTAAAAAATGTACAGACCTGACCTTTTCTGTTCAGGGTCAAACTAAGTCTCTGAGCTTATTCTATAATGTATCAAACTCTTTACCCTTTTTCTGCTCTATTAAATCAGACTAATGTGTCCTCCACTCTTCATCATCAGAAAAGACCAGCTGCCAGATTAACAATGATTGACGCTAAAAAAAAACAAAAAACAAACTGTATTCCACCCTGAAAATCAAGTATGCTAAGACAGCACCTGCGAATGAATGGCACTCACACAGACACAAAGGCACAAAGGTTTGTTTTCTAATTTAGGCAGTTGAAAAGACAGATGAAAGACTATAAAGGCAAAAAAGGCTTTAGTCTATGCAATTCGATAAAAACAAAACTATACTCATTTATAAATTCATGAAAAAAATCCCAGCTGCAGCTACTGAGATGTCATTACAATAAAAAAGAAAACCTGGGAAACCTAGATTTTCTAAACCTTTCTTTTTCTTTCTCAAGCCAGCCACACTGCGGTGCACGCCACAGTGAAAAGCGTTTGCAGTGCTCACGTGCACGAATGCACACTGATGTAGACCTGCACATGCACAAGGCGTACTTACGCAGCAGGGCATAGGAGGACGATAAGAGGTGAACAGCGTATCTACCCTGTGAGAGGAGTCCTGGGAGCGAGAGGCGGCGCCGCGCACTCTCCGCCTCCTCCTCGCGGATGTCTCCTGTGCTCGAGCTCTTCTTGGCCTGCATAGAGTCCTCCTGGCGGACACGTTCTGTGGTGTTGTCGCCCACTCCTGGGGTAGTAGGGGTAAGCCCAGTGGTCACACCTGACCGAGACACCCCAGAGGGCAGGTAGTTCATCATCTTTTTGAGGGACAAGGCCTCGTAGGTGGAGGCGACACGCTCGCCCACAGCAGAGGCGCAAGAGGCCACTAGGGTGTTGAGTGTGGTGCTCGGGCTGGAGGCGAGCCCTACAGCTGAAGGCTGGAGGAGAAACAGAACAGTCAGGGACCGAGTTTCTGTGAACACTCTGTCAGAAAAGACGGCAACATGGAGACGAGTGCGTGTGCTGTAAACTCACAAGCAGACTGTGCAAGCCTCCCGTCTTTGCTTCTGTCTGTGTGTTGTCTGTCAGTTTCTTCAAATAGTCTTTGACAGCCTGCTCATCTGGATAGAGTGAACTCTTGACCACTGATACTGCACCACTGCTGCCTTCAGACTGAGCAGTCGGGTCAGAGTCTGAGCAAGGCAGCACTCCGTTAGCCAAGACTGGTTCCTCTTTCTCCAGGCCCTGGACAGGGGCAGAGTCAGAAGAGGGGTCAGCATCGGTCTGAGTTGCTGGGGAATCAGAGTTTGAGGCTGGCGTATGAGAGGAGAGGGCAGGCTCAGACGGGGAAGTTTTGATTCTGTGGACAGGGGCCTCCAGCTTCCTCTCATCTTTAGCTAGCTCTGTGCCTGGGGCACAGTAGTGGCCGTCAGAGATGATGACATGGTCCTCTTTGTCCGTCATGGTGTATAGCAGCTGGTTACAGTGTCTGCATTTGTCTACGGGGGGCCGTTGGACATCCTGAGGTCCCAGGCAGCGCACCAGTGCCAGGCTGTGCAAAGCCCCGCAGGCCACCTGAAGAACATACCTCCCTGCTAAGTGTTCAACCTTTTGTGGTTTACACACAGGAAAGGTGGCAACATTGAGTCCCAGCTGGCAACCGCTGCCCCACGCCCACACCTCCCGCTTGACCGACAGCGCCAGGGTGTGTTGTTCCCCACAGGCCAGCTCCAGCACAGGCACCGTCTGCGGGGGAACAGTGTCCGAGTCCACCATGGCCACCGGAGTCGGGTTAGGGACGGCACTGAGCCCTGACAGGCCACACTGTCCTGCCCTATTGTCCCCCCACATGTGGACGCCCCCATCCTCTGTCACGGCCCCGCTGTGGAAACTGCCAGCTGCAACCGCGACCACACGCTGCCCGCTAAGAGCACATTCCTGGGTGGGCCCTCCAGGGACTTGACTCTGCTTCCATGGCAGCTCCCCAAAACTGTACACCTGTCCTCCTGAATTGGAAACAAACAACAACACGTTATCAAAGACAGGCATCTCAAGTTTTTTGTTTTATTCAGTATTCAAGTAATGTGAAAAGGTTTTACCTTCCACCAACAGAACTCCATGTCGCATGCCCAGTGCGACCTGGAGGACAGGCCGGGGTAGAAGCAGCCTCTCTGGGGTGACGCTGCAGGAGTAGCCCTTCCACGTGTGGAGCAGGCCTCGCTCTCCTCCGTCATCATCCCCAGAGCTGAAAGAACCAAAGTCATATGGAAACATAATGAGAAACAGCCCACAAAGATATGTCTGGAGTTTAACTTGTAAATAGCAAATAATTGAATATCCTCCCGAATCAATTTGCAAAAGATTATCATTCATGAACTAATTATACAGTTAGTATACACCATCAACATTAAACACACAGGGGTGTGGGTGGCTAACGGAGCCGCTTAAAATCCTGCAGTCTTGCTTCTCAGAATTTGGCCTGTGCTGCTGCTTCAACCCCTCCCTCTCTGATCAGCTTTTCCTCAGAACAACAGAGGTTTTGTGGGCGAAAGCAGAAGCGAGCACAAGTCCATCTGTAGGCGGTGTCACATGGTGATCACATCCAGCCAGCAGAGAGGAATGATCTTGGAAGACTAGGGAGGCATCGACCTGTTCCTCTGGGACTCCATGAGTGGGGTTGGTCACTCCATGTGCAGGGCACCCTCGCACGGCTGCTGTCACTCTTAGATGCAGATCTGCAACACAGCAACAGCACATTTCAGGAGCGGGAGTAACGGCTGTCAGAGCACGTAAAGCATGTGTGCTTTGATTAAAAGGGGAAACTCCTGCAACTAATCAGCCAAGGAGGGAAACAACCAGAATAAACGCATCCACGGTTTCATTTACCCTGTCAACTCGCTGACGGGCTGTCAGAAATTAGCTTGACTGCACAAAACCTCTTACAAAAGCCACAAATAAACATTAATCCTGCTAGCGATCACGAGCTAGTCCTTGTAGCTAACGAAGCTAGCTCAAACGTGTGTCACTTCTCGGGTTTTATCGGAAATATGCTGATTCAAGCTTGGTCTTTCTTACCAGCTGCTGCTGCTCGGATCTGCTCCCCACACAAACATACACGTCGGTCGGCTGTTAGCAGCAGCTAACCCCCGCTGACTACGATGCGCATCTCCGGCGGTTGACACAGAGCCGCTGCTAACGGCAAAGATCGTCTCTGGTACAGGACGTCTGTGTTGGAGGACCATTCCACTTTGATGTGGAAGTGATCACCCAGGTGTCTGTAGTCCCCCTGTGTAGTCTGGGGGAACTAAACAAATACAGCCTCCATCAAACAGCATTGTACTATTTCAAAACAACATTTATATTATTGTAATTAATTTCTAAGGCTTAACTTCTGCCTGGATATGCTACATTAAAACAACAGCAGAGTGGATCTCTATCGATTTTACTGCTTTGTTGTTGTACCACTTCGACGGAAGCCAAGAAGGGTCAGAATAGATGGAGCGCAAAGGTGAAAAATAGACGATTAAATGCTAAAATGCAACTTTAAATTCATTCAGCGGGACACTTGCACTGTCACACAACATGTTAAGTATAGAAAAAACTAGAGGAACATATCTATGGCAGTGTAGCAAATAATTTACCATGAGTTCTTTCTATATTTAGCTTTCCAAAGAAAAATGGCTTCAACTGTAGGCCTTTCACAATCCAGTGGAATATTAATAGAATTTATTTGCATTGTGCATAAAAGTGTGTATTGCAAAGACAGTAACAGTAATCTATTGAAATAGAAAACATACAAAAGCATCATCAATATTGAACTGCACAAAGAAAACAATACTGTTTTTTATGGTAAATCATTATAAAAACATGCTCACAAATGTAATAATAAAAATTCTACATTGACATATGTGATGGATTATGTGCTGTCTCACAGCCACTTCACAGTTTAATTTGCTAAACAAGTTTTACAAGTTATAAGTAAAGGAATTTTTGGAAGTGTGTAGAAATAGCAAAAAGTAATTTTTGTGTGTTGGATGTCAGTCACAGCCGGTGGCGTCTCCTTGTGTCCTGCAGACGGGATGTGCAGAGTATTTCAGTTTGTAGTTCAGGTCGATGATGAGCGTGCAGAAATGACTGACACCAACAAAGTCGCAGCAGACGATGTTGACCCCGCCGTCCTCGGGCCCTGGCCGCTGTTCGCCTGCCCAGGCCAGCAGCAACCTGAGGGCCTTCACTGTCATCTTTCTCATGGTGTAGAGGGGATGGAGGAGGATGTATGGGGCGTCTTCTGTCAGGTTCAGGCCACTGACATAAAAACCAGCTGGAAAACCAAAACAGATGGTATCAGACAGAATAAGTGATGGATGGGGGAAAAAATTACACAATCATAATAATTTATATTCATATCTATAGAAATTAATTCTGTGTAATAACATTTTATGAATGAATTAAGGAAATTTGAAGCAACGGTTTGAATTTAACCAAACAGTAAATACATTTCAAATTAAAATTAGCTCTAAAGTTAATATCAATGTAACAATGACATGTTAATCCATCCGATGAATCTGCTTTTAATTCTTTGCCTTAAATTTTATTTCAACCTGGTCGTCTTCTGTGCTTCTGGTCCTCAAGGAAAGAGATCACTTTCTTTGGGTCTGGGCTGTCAGCGTACCTGGAGACAGAGTACCCCCAGTGAGGTGGTAAATAATGAGATAAGCTGGGAGCTTTGACAATGCTGCAGCTAAACTAGTGTGACAAAAATACACAGATGCTTTATTTTGATGTATAACTACAAAAATGTGGTGTGAAGTGATACAGGATCAAATTAGAACTGTCAGAAACTCAAGTTACCAGTAAGGTATTTCAGCCCACAACTCAGGATGCTGCTGCACTACCTGCTTGTTTCCATAAGAAAGGATGACCTGCTGCCCTCTGGACCAACAGGAACGCAGAGTGGGCATCTCCTAAACATATACATACAAACATACATATAAAAAAACAACAGCATATATGTGTGTATACAGATACAGTCATATATTTATTAACTATTTTTTCTGACTAACTCTCATTGAAAAAAATGACCAGTTGGTAAAACAAGCACGAAGGGTAGAGCGTAGAAAAATAAGATTATCCTTAAATATTGAAATTAAATTAGGACAAAAGGACAATTTCTCCCCGTTAGTAGATTTAATTCTGTCCCAAAGCAGCAGCTCTGAGAATTGTGGGAAGACAGTCAGCTAAGAATAAAAACGATCAATGTGTCAGAGCCTTGTAATTGAGTTACACTGACGATTTTAGCATTCAGTTTCATTCTAATTTGTTTAATTCCGTTTTCATGTCTTCAAGTCGCTTATCTAACTATGATCATTTACCCAATAAGCCAATTTAAGTTCCGATCAAAAGTTCCCGAAGCCCGAAGTGAACTATTCATGTCTTTTTCTGTCTGAGGCACAATCCAAAACGTTAATTCTAACAAATAATACTGAGAAAAGGCAAATTCTAACTTCTGGCAAGCAGCAGACACATTTAGATTCATGACTGAATTATGAATCTATTATCAAAAATATTTACCTTTGAGGAGCAGAGTTTCTCTCCAAAAAGTGTGAAGATGTTCTCCACAAGACAGGCGTGATCATTGTCGGTCAGTGAATCGAAATGAGAGCAGCAGATGATCAGCACCTCTTTAGGATGAGCGTCGAGCCAGACAGCCACTTCATCCAGAGCCTCCTGCAAGCGAACTGACATCCTTATCACAGTGAACGAATCTGACTTTAGTGTTGGGTGTAGATTGTGTACCTTGACGGCCATCAGCGTGTAGATGCCGTGGGCGAAGAACAGAGTGCTGCCTCCCGCTGGCTTCTTGGCGATCCGCAGGTCCAAGAACCGAATACCAAGGTCACACTGATCACTGAGGACCGACTGCTACGCTCACAGAAAATCAAAACGGGGACATGATGTGCAACTGTAGTTTCTCCACAGAAATAAACTTGGCCCATTCATCCTGACCCTTACCTGTAAGCACTGTGTGTGTGTGTGTGTGTGTGTGTGTGTGTGTGTTCTCTAACCTGTGTGGTGGCCCAGCGGTACACACAGGTTCGAGTCCAGCAGGGAAACAGCCTGTCTAATACTCTGAGGAGGCAGGGCTCTGATCTTAACACTGGAGAGGACACATCCAGGCAGAAAGACATGCTGTCATGGCTTCCTAGTGAGAGGGACAGAGAGAAAACCCCGATTACACGAGGTACAAGGTTGAACATCCCAGGTTACCCACTTCCGCCCTAGATTTGGCTTTACCGGGTAGGGCCAGGTTCCACAGCGGGATGTCCAGCAGCTCCTCGGGGAGACGGGACATCCAGTCCGGGTTCCCTCTTCGCTGCGGCCGCTGCTCCTCCTTCTTCTCCTCCTCCTCCTGTTCCTCCATTTCCCTTCTCATCATCTCATCACGGAGCTCGGAAAGACTCCGTCTCTCTCTGTTGTTCAGGAGAAGCTCAGGGTTTGTTTACAAAGACTTCCGGGTGGGGAGCTTCGACGTCACTTTCGGTCTTTTAAAAATAAAATCGGATAAAGAAAAATTGTTGCTTTCAAAACAAAAACACATTCACACAGAAGTGACCCAGTGATATGTTGATTTCTTAAGTTCGGGTTCACTCTGTTATAATAACATACAGGGCGTTTATTTTGCCTTGTACACAAAGTCCATTCATCGCTGTCCTGTAGTTACTCACTTTGAACACTGGAGGACGTGTTCAGACCATTTTAATCAATATATAGAATCTGTTCATATTCATTTCAAATTAAACCACTGGCCGCTCACAATAACAACCACACCTTCAATAACACAATATTAAAACAGATGTGTATTATTGAATACGTTTTCCCTGTTAATGTTTTTTGGGTGGTTTCACTTTTGTTGAGGGTGAAGGACAGACGATGTCATGTTCAAGTTCAAGTTCAAGTTCAAGTTCTAAAGAAATGTTTCCACACCACCATCCTGCAGGTTAAAAGATCCACAAACAGAAGGGTTTGCGTCCACAAACATTTGCTTCTTGTGCAGGAGTAAGAACTGTAGTTCTTAGAAAACCTGGTTACCTAATCCTAAACCTAATTTTCCATCTCATGACTTCTGTTCTTAAGAACCGTGCATTTACCAAAGTTTTATTCCTGAGTCTGTAGCTGCTTCAGCTCACTTGGATCTTTTATCATTTAATATATGATGTTTATCAGGATGATTGTATAGTTTCACAAGATAAATGTTATATAACATATAAGGCCGAGACTCTTTGACCTCCTCTCCCCACATGTTCCCCATTACCCCTTATTGGATTATCCCAGTATGTTGCTGTGGAAAGTATCAGACTTAGTAAATGCTAATAATAAGAAAAGAAGAAAAAAACTGTTGGGTTGCTTTTTTAACAAGTGTTTTATTCAATCAGACTTTATGCAGCAGAACATCTAATTCTCAATAAATGACATCAAACATGAGGATTTTCCTTCTCCGGACATGTACACATCCACTGCAGGACACGTCCACACTCATTAGAGTCACCCATGGACGGATTATTCCAGTTAGATGTTGAAATGAAAGGCTAAGGATGAACGAGTGGCTGCTGTTTAACACTTGACACTGCAGCAGATGAAACTGATGGGAACAGACAACCTTGTATTCAGACACGTCGTCACTTGCACGCTGCACAGGCCAGTGAGTCTCAAGAAAAGGCATGAGGGTGATCATCAGAATGAAATCCAAATCGAATCATATCAAATCTAATCCAGTCATTTGGTTTTTGTTATTGCTCTCTTCAAACTTTTTATCAGTCACAGGATGTCTAAGTAGATTTGAGTGTCATGGCCAACCCCTCACAGTGGGCGGCTTTAAATCTGGTACCAGGGGCTTGTGTTTGGAGGCCCCCTGCCCCACCCCGTCCTCCATCTCCTTGCCTGTCCTGCTTCCCCTCGAGAAATACCAATCATTTTGTGGAAAAGAAAAAATAAAATAAACAACCTCAGTCACATTTAATTGAGTTACATGTTTATTCTGCTTTCAAATCATCTTGTGACCTTTCCAATTACAGAGTCTTGTGACTCCCACTCCGAGGTCCCCACCCTGGGAGGCGAACGCTGCTTTTCAACAAACACTCATTTTAACGTAAAGGCGACTCAAAGGTTAAATGTAGGAGGATGCTCAAAGAAGGGGAGAAAATGGCGTCCGGAGCAGCCAGGGGAGCCACACACACAATGACAATAACAAGAAATGTATTTGTTTCGAGAACAATCAATCAATCACATTTTATAGAATCCTGAGGGAGTACCACAGGTGAGGGATCCACTCCCAGGATGGACAGACATGCAATAGATGCTGCCGGAGCACACAATGTACATATGTAGAATTGAATGGAATGATTTGAGTCCATTTTTGGGTGAGAGTGAATCATCTTGGCTAGCCCATACATCCAGGGCCAGACTGGATCGTGGCTTGAGGCTGTAGGATGTCCTCGTGGCTGTCCTAGCTTTGTCCCATTCACCAACAAGTACCTCACTGGAAATACAATGTAGATTTGTTCTATACAGGTTGTGTGTAGCAGGTGTGGTTGAATGTGTATTAGACGTAGTTTTATAGGTTATGTGTTGAAGATGAATGAGAGAATGAGAGAAAGTGGGGTGAGGGGAGAGCCAGGAGGAGTCAGGAGAAGAGCTTGGTAGCTAAAGGTTCTACCACCTGTTCTGCTTTTATTGATTCTCGGCACAACCAGTAAGCCTGAGTGGGAGGAGCAGCGTGATCTAGTAGGCTGACGTGGAGTAATAAGTTCTCTAATGTAAGACAGGGTTTGATTATTTAGGGCCCTGTAAGTACAAAGTATAATTTCAATCCAATTTTTAACCGCAAGACCAAAAATAGTTAAAAGACAAAGATAATAATGGTAAAAACAATGATTGACAAATACATTAAGGAAAATATAAAATATCATATTAAAGGTTTTTTTCATCACTGCAGGCAGGAGAGTGTCACGTCACATCTATGTTATAATGTACAGCGTGGAACACTTTCAGCAGCTGTTGACATCACACACTGGAATTGTATTTTTAGGCTGCTCCTTTAACAGCGTTAGGGTTTAATAGTTTTCTTTCGGTGACGAATAAACCAATGAACGAGAGCTAAATCAACTCTAAGCCGACACGTATTATTGAAACTGTGGCTCTGGGATTTATCAGAACTGTTGATGAGCCGTCAGTGGACCCACCATCCTCCGCCTTTCATGTTGGGCTGCGTCAGATCGGGTTCACACGAGGAAACAAACACATTGGAGCCATTCACACCCAATCTGGGTTCGTCTTAGGTCAGTCCCATGTTGTTTGTTGTTTATTTTGATCAGGAAGCTGAACTTTACCTGCCATAAAGTGTCTCTTTTGAACGGTCACAACAAAACAATTGCGGCTCATAGTTCATTGCACAATCACTCCACTGCTTTATTGCACACCTTTTTGACATTTCTGGACTGTCTCTTATATTGTGTTTTTAATCATTTATATTCTGTTTTTTATATTGTTTACTTGCACTGTGTGGTCAGAGGGAAACGTAATTTTGATTTTTACTTACTTTTTACTTTTACTTTTACTGACATATTTGAAAGAATTGATAATAAACCAAATTGAATTAAAGCTCCTGTTAGCTGAAGCACACACGTTCTCTAATTAATGTTTTTGTGTTTTGCAGGATGAGCCAATTTAGAAAAGCGTCGCCATGCGACAAAAATAACACCAGTGTAAATAGCATGACAGGATTACTCGAAAGCACACACCTCTGTTTAAGTTTGCTTCCATGCATCTACCCAGATCTAGATTGGATTACAACCAGGACACCCAGGACGGTACCACTTTACTCTGTTGAACTGCTGCACCTCTATACTCCCCTTAACTGATAAGGTCAACATACCTGGAGCTTCGGCATGTGCCGAGGTGGAGGGAACAGATTTATTTTTTATGCCTGCAACCACACCCAACGTTTAACCTGGGAAGAAAAGCAACATTATCAGGGTCAAAGTGGTGAGGGGATGATAGTTGATGAGTTTTATTGAAACCTCAACACATAAACAATGCTTCTTCTGTATAAATCCAAATGAGGAATGCACTGTATGCGCCACATGTGATCTCCCTTTCTCCTTCGAGCCATGTCCGTCATCAAGAGCGAGGGCCTGTTAAAAATCAGATGCAGAGCCTTGTAGCTTGAATTTATAGCCGCCTGAGCTTTGAGTGACCTGCCCACTCTGGTCACACCACCGCCTCCACCTTCCTGCCCCAGCGCAGGTCACGTTCCGCTTTAATTTTATAAAGCACATGAGCAACAGCGCTGGTCAGACACCTTTGGGCTCCGGAACGAACAGGCTGCTACACTGCAGGTAATGTTACTGTTACTCTTTTGTCTTTATTTGCTTTTGCTTTCTGGACATAGACTTTTCTGCTCCATGTCTTTGTGCCTGATGATTTCAGAATTAATTCTGAAAAACATCTGCAGTGGGATGTTCAGGTTTTGATGATTCTTTAAGTGTCTTTTGCAGGTTTTAAAACTTTCTAAAAAGATTTCAATGAATGTCATTTGAAGGAGTTGAGTGATAAAACTGCTCAAGGATGATGAGAAATATAGAGTTAAGTGGAAAAATCATAGAGAGGTATACAGATATTGGAGAGAGAATATTAATAGATATAGCAGTATTTCAAGTGTTAATAATGAATTAGAATGTGTTCCGACATGTGGTCCAGATGTTCTGTTATATATAAAATGCAATAAAATAATGGTACACTGGTTTGTGCACAGTGAAGCTCCACAACAGCAAGACCTTTTTTGTAGGTTGAATCAAATAGGGATCCTTTTTTTAATTGTATATATATATCTCTAATCACATAATCTATTATGACTTTATCTATTACGACCCACTGAAATTTAAAATATTAAAATTTCTATTACACCTTCTTATCCTTCTTTTTGCTCTTTTTTCTTTGAGCCAGTAAACCAGATTTAAAAGTCACATCATGCCCATTTATATTTAAGTGGAAGGCATTTACTCTGTTGTACACAGCCATTCAGGGGCATTCCTCTATTTTTTGTATGGCATTTAATTACGTCTCAAATGGTTGAGACATGGTTGAAGTGGAATGATATCATTCCTAATTTATCAGACCATGTGATCCACTGAAGTAATTTTTTTCCATTTCTCCAATTACATAATTGCAATCCCAGTTTAAAAATGTCATAAGGTTACTGAACTTGTGCTTTTTCTGGGAATGTTTTGGTGGAATTATTTTGATGTCATCGTTTTTTTTGTTTTTTTTGTCATGTCCGTTAGGACGCAGAGAGGACATTTTGGTCAACATGGCCGAGCGCTGCGACTGTACAGAGTGTCAGGAATCACTGTACGGCCAGAAATACATCCTGAAAGAGGACGACCCGTACTGCATCAAGTGCTACGAGGCACTTTTCTCCAACAACTGCGAAGTGTGCGAGAAACTCATCGGCTGCACTAGCAAGGTAATGCTTTACATTTTAAAATTTCCTGGACATTGCTATTAGATGCAATAAAAAAAGGGATAAAATGTGATGCGACAGACCTGTGATTGGTCGAATGTGTGTTGGCAGTATCTCAACATCTCTCCTCTCATTCCCCTCCAGGATCTGTCGTACAAGGAACGCCACTGGCACAGCGAATGCTTCCTCTGCGTCACATGCAAGCGATCTCTGGTGGACCGGCCCTTTGCCTCCAAGGACGACATGCTGATGTGCACCGAGTGCTATAGCAACAAGTACTCTGCCAAGTGCAACATGTGCCTGCAGACCATCATGCCAGGTGAGGAGGCCTGATCACAGAAAGAAACAGACAGCTAAAAAACAGCTAAAACTTAAGAAGCTCTAGAAAAGTAATCAATTGAATGGTTTCCCTCCACTCACCAGGCTCTAAGAAGATGGAGCACAAGGGCCACAGTTGGCACGAGAACTGCTTCTCCTGCAACCGCTGCCAGCAGCCGATCGGCACCAGGACCTTCGTCCAGAAGGACTCCAACAACTACTGCCTGCCCTGCTACGAGAAGCTGTTCGCTCTGCAGTGTGTCCACTGCAAGAAGGTAAAACAACGGTGATTTCCTCCTTGTTGGCCTGATAATAATGAGATCAATATTCTGTTCGAGAGACAATTGAAGGCAATAGACGAATTTCAGATGTCCTCTGAGTGCAGCTTGATCGAACTGTGAAATGTATTTAATATACGTATAACTGCAGTGTCTCTGTGTCTTACACTTCCAGCCCATCACCACTGGAGGGGTGAACTACCACGACCAGCCGTGGCATAAGGAGTGCTTCCTCTGCATTGGCTGCAAGAAGCAGCTGGCCAGCCTGCGCTTCACCTCCCGGGACGACTTCACCTACTGCCTTGACTGCTTCTGCAACCTGTTTGCCAAAAAATGTGCCTGCTGCACCAACCCCATCAGCGGTAAGCCCAATCTGAACATGCAACATCCCAGAAAGAACTCCCTTATTCTCATCTGAATGTGGTTTACAATTAGAGGACAGTAACAGTGCTGTATGAATGCTGCATCATTAGATCATCTGAAACTAATCATGTGTTCAGGTGAGTCATAAAAAGGTTAAAAGTACAAGAGTAAGTGCGATGTCCTGTGATCACATGCTTCCCTGTGTATCAAATCAGCATCAATAACATTTACGTTTATTACATTACAGAGATCATGAGACATGTTCCTCTTGTGCAGCAAATGATCCCCTTGCGTCTCTACCTGATTTTGTCACAGGCCTCGGTGGGAGCAAGTACATCTCGTTTGAACAGCGCCAGTGGCACACCAACTGCTTCAACTGCAAAAAGTGCAGCATGTCCCTGGTCGGCCGGGGTTTCCTGACGTGCAAAGACGACATCCTGTGCCCCGACTGCAGCAAAGACCTTTGAGTGACCTCCAGAACCTTAAGAGCAAATCAGAGAGCATTAGTCCTATTGTCCGAACCGGGCTTTTGTTGTACTACTGTGCATCATTTATTGGTCTCTCACACATTAACCAGTTCCTGCTGCTGAAGTGAGTTCTGCATGCACTGAGGATCCTGTATTTCATATTAATCAGTTAAAGCCTTCATTCCAAAATGCAGTTTTTCCTGTTTTATTAGTTTCTTAAAATGTTTCAATTGTTTATCCTTATTTGGAATGGAAGTTTATAAGTGGCATAAAAAATAGAGAGCTTATTTAATCGATGGCACTGTGGTATCAATTTATCTTAACAAGGTCTATTACTAATCCCATTTCTTTTAACTACATGCATATTCTCTATGATTGAATCTTATCTGTTAGGCACAATAAAAAATGTTTGATTTGATGACCGCCCCTCTCGCGCAGTGATTTGATTAGATAAATGAATAAGCCACCAAGGGAGCTGTAATGCTTGTCCCCAAGAGATAGTTTTGTCAATATTACTGAGGTTGAGCTTGCTCTTAATAATGGCTTATAACTTATTTCATAAGATAAAATACATTTGATCATTTAATAAAGGAGACACAAGTAAAAAAAAAAAAAAAACTCTCTTTCAAGCATTTACACATTTTTTTAAATCTACCAAAGCAGTAAATATAAATAACTAATATTGCTTGGGTAAAGATTGGATTCATGCTCAGCTAAATAAAGATTTAATGTGAAGAAATAAAGACCCACACCTCCAACTTCATTATTAATACTGCTGGAAACAGCATCAATTCTTTATATCTACCTGACCATCTTGGATAATAATACAGTCATAATGTCCACGGACTACTGACTGAAGCAGTAAATATAAATAACTAATATTGCTTGGGTAAAGATTGGATTCATGCTCAGCTGGAAACAGCATCAATTCTTTATATCTACCTGACCATCTTGGATAATAATACAGTCATAATGTCCACGGACTACTGACTGTAATATTCAGCTCCCTCTAGTCAATGAGTGATATATATATATATATGATTTATTAATTAGTACCAATTGGCAAAGATCGTCTCTTGTATCAGTAGTTCGCGGATTAAAAGAGGTCCCCCTCTGACCAGTTTCAAGAGGATCTCCTCCTGCAGTGTGGAGGAGAGACACAGCCACATACGATCAGTCTATTACACAACTTATTACACATGATTAGCTCTCAACGCTCCCGTGATTTTAAGTCATCTCAATATGTTGCAATATACACGTGATTTTTGAAATAAAATAAAGGAAGACTGAAATTTAGTTTGTAAGGAGTCATCTCTGTGCAAAAACGACCTTTGCTTTGCCTACCGGATGCGGCAGCAGGTGCCACCGGAAGTGTGTTCGTACATCTCTGGCTGCAGAGAAAAAGAAGCTAGCGGCTTTGAATTGCGTAAAACAAAAACAAAAACACTTATTCATTGCGACAAAGGAAAAATCCCTGATAACGTAAGGTGCGTTTCTTGTATTCTGACTCGTGAATTGTCCGCTGTTTACTTTGAAATTAGCATCGCTGCAGTGCAGAATGACTGCATCAATTGGAAGCCACTGCGGCAGCTACATAGGCGGCTAGCTACGTTAGCATGGCTTTGTTAGCCACACTGCCGGGCAGAAAGACACCAGCGAGAAGACGAGAGGAGGATGCCCGTGGTGTGTCTGTTGGCAGCGCGTGATTGTATCAATAGGTCGACATGATGCTTAGTCATACTGCACTTTAACACTCATCGGTTTGAATGCACCCTCTGCAAAGATGTGCAAAGATGTCTGCAGTGGTTAGCTGATGTATTTACTTTCTGTCACTCATGCATCAGCAAGACTTTGTTTTGCAGCATCTTCAGTGCATCTCAGGCGACAACCTCAGGCCGCTGGGTTGCAAATGCAGATGGATAGGGCTCCGTTAGGAAAAGTGCGGATTTAAGATCTCTGCACAGGATTTCCCTCATTAGCTTCATCTATTTACTTCTGTCATCTCTGTAACATGGACTTTATAGACTTATCTAATAACATATTATTACTATTATATTAACGAGTTATTGTATATGAAAAACAAGTTATTTCCATCTTAAATGTAGAGATTAGATTTTACAACTCATTTATTCAGTTTAATAATTTGATAGTTTTGTCCACAGCTGAAATGAGCACTGCCCTGCCCAACCACAGAAGGACCAAGCCAGGAGGTAAGTCTTCGGGGCCAAATAGTTAGTAAACAATTAAGACCGACAAATTGACACTACACTTAAATGCTACAGGAAAAAATACTGAGCATCTGTAAAACTAGGACATTTTAGAGCCACGGTCACTCGCAGAGCAAGCAGATGTAAATTCATTGCAGGCATAAAGCCCGGGGCTGTGACCAGCGGCGTGACTGGGCCCACCTCCCAGATTCCCGGACTGTCCCAGAGTGCTGATGAAAACACTCCGGCCGAGAGGATCAGCGGACGGCGAGTCGGGATATTTGAGTCAGACTCGGACTACGTCAAGCTTGCGAAGCAGGGAGGACACAGGGGTAAAGGCTATTTAATATATACTATATGATATTTTATAGTTCATTACATTCAAGGCTATTTCTGTTCTAGTTGAAAAAATGTTACATGTCACATTGTGCTTTCAGGCCTGTTGAGTCATGATGTTGAAGCTGAAAATATACCAAAAAAACCCTACAATCCAACCAACTGGTTTGGGGACAATGATTCAAAGAGGTAAGAAGATACTGAGGAGAGTGAGATACTATCTGTTTAGTGGAAAACTCTTTAAAAAGCTTCCCATCGTGTGATAAATGGCCAGCAGTACTCACTGGTTTTGTGCTTACAGTGGAAGCAAAGCAACATCTCCCAGCCAGGTGAAGGGGGGCAGCCTGCCTCTGGCTGCACCGTTTGGCACTGATAACTGTTCGTCCTGGGAAAAAGAGACTGATAGGTTTTCCAATGATAACAATAAGGTGAATGGAAACTAGTCACCCCCCAACATGGCCGCCATGCCATCTTTTATTAATTTAATTTTACCATCACCTCTCCTTTTATTTTCACATTATTCGGCTCCCATCACTTCATTTGAATTTTTGTTAAATTTAATTTGGGTTTAAGTGTTCTGGCTGTGCGTTAATTCTAGGGAAATATTGATTTAACTTTCAGCTAAGTGACACTTTGAAAGGCCCTGATAAAGTGAGGCATTTATTAATTGCTTTATATTATAGATAATCAGGTTTAAGATGCAGCCTATTTATCAAGTGGTTATCGGGTAAAATACATGATTTAAATTAGTTTACGTTGCTCTTTTGGTCTGTATCCATTTTTGTTCACAGAAGTTTCATCTCTCATCTCCATTGCATGACTAACTTCACCTGAAGTTCTCCTCATCATTTCATCATTCGCTGTATCACTTGGATGTATTTCATATTTAACCTAAATATTTTAAAGTGACTGGGTTTTGCTGCTATTCTGCAGAGTTTTAAGGCCAGAATTGTCCTCTTGTGAATTTTGTAAATTAACGGTAAGAATTTTGTTCACGCTCTCATCCTGCAGGTGTCTCCTGACGGTGCTGCCTGTCAGTTGGACGGTCTGTCCCTAGGCACCAACTACAAGAGAACGTAAGTCCGTCTCTTAAAACAATGTGCCTAACCCTAACCCTAAATTAAGTAACGTTTATTTTTTAGCTGCTGAGAATAAGTGAATTGTGCAGAGCCTTGGACACACAGTGATGGTGTCTTCTCCTCAGGTGTTACGATAAGAGGGCTCCACCAGTCAGCATGTCCAAGCTGCTGAGTCATGGATATGTGGAGGAGAAGAAGAAATCTCCCAACGACGACGATGCCTCAAGTACGACATGGTTTACAAGTTACAAAAGACGAGTTTGGGTCATTACATTATACATCACCGCGGAGTAGTAAATGTTAATACGCTGATTGCTATAGTGAAAATGGTCAAATATATAAATGGACTTTTTCCTACAACATAATTATTAGCCAGACAAGACCGTGACTATCTCTCATTTTGTTTTCTAGGTGTGACCTCAGAACAGAGCAGCACCATCGTGACGGAGGATGATCTGGAGTAGTGTGCACAGGCCCTGGTCTGTAGGGTGACGTCCTAACACTGGTTCATGGCCTCGCTAATCCACAAACACGCCACTCTGCCTGTCACAGGATTCACTCACATTAAATTGTACATCCACTGACTCCTAGGTTTTGGATTTCTGTTTATGGAAAAGGTACCGTCCTATCTGTTTTGCTTTAATTTATATTTTAAAAAAAGGAACTTGCACGGGGTTCATTGAGTAGATGTGTAGGTGACAGTAATTTTCTCTGTTCAGTGTTATTGTTTCTCAGTTTAAAAGATGAGTTGAGGACAGGGCAGGAAACGAATATTTTTGGTTCCGTTTATTTTACAAGCTAGTTAAATTTTAGAACTAGATAATGCCTCATATAGTAAATCCTAATGTGTTTGGCTGGTAGCTGTTGTTCGTTTCCCTAACTGGTTGTTTTTCAAAAGTGTTTGTGCTAACAATTTTTGGTGCCAGTGATGTGAAACATAATTTGTTTTGATCAAGGGCTCCTGCTTTCTGAAGGGATGTTAGAGGTATAAGTGTTCTTTGGCTGCGGCGGCCAATATGATCATTTGTTGAGACAACAACCCCGCAGCTATGACCACATACCAAAGGGTGGAATGATGGCCAAAGCAGCTGTGGCTTATGTGATAGAAAAGGTCCAGACATGATTTTTAAGTTGCTGCTCTGCAGATGGTTGCTCTTCTCTTCTTTTTCCCACAAAATTCTGTTTATTTAAATAGTGAAACAACAGTGGATTAATATGCAGATTATGAGCACATTATGAAGAAAACAAGGATAAAAGGATGAAATTGCTTGATTAGCTCAAGTGACATTTTCCAGTTTCGATAAGAAAAACTAGCATGTGCTGCAAATTCAATTCTCTCGTCATTGCTTATAAATTAGGAAGTTCATAAGTAAGTCAATAACTGTGCCAAGCCCCGGATGCTGGTCCAGATATGTCAGGCGCTCGCTAGCAATAGAACAAATCGTCATTCTGTTAAAACTGCAGTTTCCTTTAGCCTTGTGCAACAACAGATAAAACATGCTGGGAAGTAGTAGAAAAGAAGCCGCCTTCTGCAGTCCGACAACCCAAAAATCAATTCCAGTGTAATTCCCTGTGAAGATTAGAGGAGTTTTTGAAAAGTGAGTTCTGAACATGCCAACCAAGCAGTTTTGTCCCTGCTCACATGCAGTGTTTTGACCTAGTAGACACCAGTAGAAGATGTTAGTTAGTGCACAGCCTGCCTCACAACCTGCCATGTCACAATGTCACAACGTGTTTGTCTGCCGGATAAATTTTATTCTGTTCAGATTAGAGAATAAACTAATGCTGCATCATTTGTTGAATATAGAAATTCCGCAAAGAACTCTCGGTACTACATGGGCATGAATCCAGCCCTGACTCAGTATTAAATTCTGAAAAACTCTTAAAAAATGTTAAATAAAAGTGGTTCAGCCTCGCTGAAACCCCAGTGACAGAGATGTGGCTTTTGAAAAACTTTGGCAACCTTTTGTGTCACTGAAAAATGAATAGTGGTCACAGTGATCAAGTTAATTTAACCCTCAATCTTTTAAGTTTAATTTGGAGCCCTGCTTTATGGCACAGTGCTCTCAGAGTTGCCCTCTGTGGCTCCCACTCCTCCTTGGCTGTTTGCTTAAGCGATTCCACTTTGATTGACAGTTTGGAACAGTTATTTATTGAAAAGTGGCTCTGAAAAACAGCGTGACAGTCAAACTCCTAATCCTGACGGGACATTTGTCTGGTGAATTTCTCATAAATTGAAAAGGACAGGATGTATAAGATTTTAAGCTCTGAATTTAAACCCAAACCTATTCACTAAATGATGCAGCACTAATGTACTCTTGTTGGGAACGCCATTAGTTGATGTCATATTCAGCACAACATTCCATTTGTCACATTTCTCTGCACAATATATATTTAAGCAGTGATGCATAATCCATCTGTATTATCTGTAGTATTAAAAAGTGTTGTTCGAAAACTATAGACACTTTACTGTGCTTAGTGACACTGGTTCTTATTTTGCAGTACAAGGAGAGGAGAATGTATCATCTTTGGATATTGTTTGCTTCGAAGAACAGGTTTATTTCTTTTTGTTAAATATTCAGGTACAGTATTTATGTTTTAAAACAATATTCCTCTCCCTGTGAGTTGGTGCCGTTATCAGTTTATATACCCATAGTTGGAAACGTTTACTGGCTTAACTTTGCAGAGTCGTTCCCTGAAGTGTCATTACCCTTGATTTTTACTTGCAAGTGTTAAACTCTCCTCTACAAGAGAGTGGAGATTGTGTTTGTAACGAGGATAAAGATACACCTCAGTGTAAGATCAAGCTCAATTTGATGACTGCACACAGACTCTATATTATCATTCCAATAAATGGGCATGTGCATGTAAAGGTGTCCCGTTTTTTTTATATATATATATATATATATGAAGCAACATGTAAACCATCTGAAACGCATCATCACACATGTCATCATATCTTAATGAGCTTAGTTGACAAATTTAGTTTTAAGTAGCTCACATTCTCTACAATGATACAGTATTTATTACCAATAGCTGAAATGAGTTACTGTTGCATTAAATCAAAGTCTATGTCAGAGCGAAATTAATTACACTGCAGAAAATCAACAGAACATGTATTCCTATGGGTGGAGCTGCACAAAAAAACTGTCTTACACTGTGAGTAGATTATTCAAAGTTTCCCAGCATCACCCGGTGGACAAAGATGAAAGTGTTTTGGCCAGGTCATCTATCCCCATGCAGGGATGAGTTGATCTGAAGATCCTCTTCATCCATGCAGAGGACCCCCACTGCAGTTTGACAGGACGACCCGAACAGAGCAGTAAACAAATGGACAAGCCAAGGACATATTTATGCAACCTGAATAGTATAGACCTTAATGTGAAGTGCTGCAATTCATAAACCGCACAGACAGTAACTGATTAATTTCACTTATCTAGAGACAATTTATACGTTTAGTCTGTCACAAATATTAATATTCATATCAATTCTGGATTTGCAGACTTTAATGGGGGGAAATTAGAAGAGTAAAACAAAAACAGGTGAAGATGCATATTTAGACTGGTGTCCACTTCTCACAGACATTTTCAAAAAATCAGAGTCATTGATCAAAGTTTGCACTGCTCGTGGAAGGCTAAAGAAAAACAGAAAAGAGTTGCTGGAGAGAAACTTGCTGGCCACCATGCGACCTGACTCTTGAAGGCTAGCTCGTGTAGCATGTGAGCTAAAATGAGCGGTATTAAAACGTGTTAGCTTATGAGCACTCACCTGATTAAAGAGCGGTTGCACCACCGTCGTCCAAACGTCTCTTGTCAGCTGAATAAAGTTGTGAAACCCGGTGTGCCCGGTCCGGTGGAGCACATGTACCGGAGAGGAGCGTCACCTCCCTCAACCGTAAACAAACGTCACAAGCGGGAATTTACACTCTTCTTCGTCCTGGTTTTCCTCCTGCTCACAGGTGCATGACGCCACCTAGGTCTCAGGATGTGTAACAGCATGACTCTGACTTCAAACTCATTATGAGCAAATCAAACTGTTTGGTGTAAATAAAGCTATTTGAACCCAAGAGCTAATCTGTCACTGATCCTTAAAGGTAGGGTGTGTATGATGTCCTGCTATCTAGTGTTCACGTGCTTATAAAATATTTGTAATAGTTATTAGTGCTTTCAAAAAGAAACTATAATGCCCCACATTATTTTGGCTCAAAGTGTAGCCTCAATTATTTGTAAACCTTGGCACAATTGCGCATCCATGCGTTTGACATAATTTCCACTGAAGTAGACGCGCCACCTAAACTTTGCTGTGACATCTCCCATAAGGCTCAGTGAGGCTCTTGAGCAGAGTAGCTCACGCGCATGCACACGCACGCACGCTCGTCGCTGCAGGCTGCATCCTCCCTCTCCAGCAGCTCCTGTGCGCGCGGAGCTGCCGCCGCGCTGCGTCTCCTCCTGCAGCCACCGCGTGCGACGGTGCATCGGCGGATGATCGATTCCTGTATCGGAAAGAAAAAAAATAGCCATCCACAGCCGCATGGTGACGTCACGCCGCTGAAAGGTAATCGTGGCTGGGCGTGTTGGTTGATGGGAGGGAGGGAGGGGAGATCCGGTGCCGCGCGGACGCCAGGGCTAGATGGGTGCATGTAACCCCCCCTTTCCACACACACGAGGAAAATAAACAGTCGGGTGAATTATAGGCTGCTGTGCGTGGACGTGCACGCGACTGTTTTGCTGTTTGTTTTTGTTTATTCGTCGCGTGGGAACGTAAAGGCTGTCACAGCAGCCTGCAGGCGGAGGATGGATGCATAACAGGACGGATCGAGCCAGCTGTGGCCTGCTTCTATCGGCAACATCTGGCCGGTGAGTCGCTCGTTCATTTTCTCGCGCGGGGGGCTCGGTTCGAGTCCCGCTCTCCATCCCCGTGAGTCGGTGTGACCTCGTCCTTGGCCGCCGGACGGCGGCTGGGTGATCGATGCGCGCGTTTGACTGACAGGCTGCGTGTGACATGTGATGGAGGCTCGTGCGAGGCTGTGCATGTGATGGAGAGAATGAACGTGACATGCCGGCCAATGCATTGACTGCAGGGTGCATGCAAACCTGCAAATGCAATGCATGAACTATCACTGTTACAACTGTTTGTGCAGGTGCAAGCATCAATGGAAGGTTAATCTCCCACTGGATAGACTCAGAATACATATACTATATAAGGTACAACGTACCATTGAGGCTCCTTAAGAATTGATTGCTATATAAATCAATACTAAAGATGCATGTGCATCTGGTTATAGTGATATTCTAGTGCTATAGGAAGGTCACAGGGATATTAGAAAGGTTTAAGTGAATCCCTGCCTGATTATCATAGTGGGTGAAACACAATATGATCACACTGTGGTCAACACTGACACACTCAAGCTCCCAGCGATTCTCTGCATTGTTTCTCCTCCTGGGCCACATCCTGACCCGCTTGTAGTCCTTCTGCATGGTCAGAGAGGGCACCTCTGCAAGCCAGCCGGCCCCTGACTGTCACGGGGGAAGAGGTGGAGGCGATGGAGGAGGGGGACGCAGAGGGGGAAGGGCCCATGGCGGTCAGAGAGGGGCCGAGTGACCACGGCCTCCAGTCGGGCACTGGCGGCACGACGACCACCACCACCAACCTCCTGGCATCTGTCAAGGAGCAGGTAAGGAGGCACCTCTCCTGGTCTCACTCTCTGATCTGTGCTGCTGCTGCTGTGGCTGCTCTATTTATCTTCTCCGAAATCAAAGATCTTATCTTGTCCAGGATGTAATCCACCTGTCCGGTTCTCACTGACACCCCCGCTGCACAGCAACACCCGTCTAATTTATGAGGTGACAATCCCAAGAGCAGGTGGAGAAGGTTGCGAACGTCAGATTTAAAAAAATGTTTAGCTGCATTTGTCTAATGTGCTTTCGAGCTGCATGCAACAGTATTGAGACTGCAAATAAATCACTGTCAAATGAACAACATGCAATATGAAATAGTAATTGCTGCTGTGTGATTCCAAATAGCAATTAGCCATGGACCCATCATGAGACAAAAGGCCCCTGACGCCTCTGTAGTGTCTCTGTCGTCCTCTCCGTCATCATTCTGTGGTCATTTTCAGCCTCGCTCTGCTCGTTTTGCATCTCTTTGTAGTCATTTTTAGTTCGAAGCCTGTGACTCACCCAAATTTACCGAGCAAATCCGAGCATTATCTCCGGATGAGACCAAAATGCAACGGGTCTGCGGGCTGAACCTGCAGTTGTGCCCGTTACTGTGGACACGCTGGATTTGCACAGAGATGGCTTACAGCAGATCACATGAGGTCACCAGATGATTTGATATCACCCCCTGTGAATGGAGCTCTATACAAACCGACGGCACCGCTATCAGTGTAACGTCGCTCTTGGTTATCACACATTTCAGTTGCAGTTTCTGTCTTCTGGTTCTGATGAAAGCCTCTCTCCTCTGCAGAGTCTGTCTCCTGGTCTCTGCTCAGTGGGACAACAGTAACATGCTGTAAAGTTTAATTAATGCCTCAGAAACACTGACTCATTTGGATAGGCGTGGAGAATGATGATATGAGCTGACGGCCGGAGAGATTTTGTGCTACTAACTTTTTTGCTTATTGAGGCTAGAGACACTTGCAGCCTCTGTCGCTGTGTTTCTTGTTTGCTCTGAGTCTGTTCCCCCTGCTTTTAATAATGCCCAGCTTACTTCAAGAAAATGTAATCAAGTCGCTTTAGCTTTCTCGGCATTGGAATGCAGGTGGCAGTGCTGCCGAGGCGTCAAATCTACCACCTGCAGTTCCACCACAGAAATGTCAAATTAGACATGCTAAATGGAGCGCATCAGTTATTGCCTTCCATTGTGTTCAGGCCCCTGATGCTCTTCCACTTTGCTCTCATTTAGCCCATTAAAGGGGGTGAGTGATAGACGTGAGCGGGAAATACAAGAGCTGGAAACCCAAAGCTTCCCTCAGTGACGGTGCCCAGTTGAATTTTGTCACTTCTTGGGCAAACATGATGAGATTGATCAGATGTTGAGACAACAGCCTGCAGCGGCTCTGCTCCAAAACGAAAGATGAGATGTGTGTTGCTCCTGTCTGCATCGCTCTGTGACATCAAGACTGGAGTTTGTCTCTTTTACTACACCAAACATTCTGTGGGTTTGGGTGAACACTGATATTCACCATTTCAGCAGAACATTCCTGCAGACCAACGCCAGAAAAGATTGTAACAGTTTTCTTCCAGCTGGACCAAAGCACATGTAAACATTTGACATCCAAGAAAAGAGTCCCCCTGTGAGGATGTGACGCGTGCTGCTCCTCAAAAACAACATGCATGCTCAGCAAAGCTCGACCCAGGATGGGGGGAGAAAACAAAAAGCTCAATAAGACGACAACAGCCGAGCCACGTCAGCGCTCTGCACGCTGATTGATTTTGACAATCAGGGCCAGCAACACCACATACATCATCTAAGCAAATTCACTGAGCGGCCAATCTCCATGTGGATGATTGACGGTCCCCATTCCCTGCAGACGGAATCGACTCAGATGAGGCGCCAGGTCACCATCTGAATCTGGGGGTTAAACGAGCTCCTTCAATCTTCTTATGTCACCCCCTGGCTTTGCTTCTGCCTCCACCCCTGATGATATCTGAGCAACTAAACTGTTGCTGTCTGAATCTGACCGCCTGTTCTCTGTGGTTGCGGCCTGCTTTGTTGACTCCAGATCATGGATGCCCAAGGTTGCTTGTCAGCCTAATTTCGCTCGATTGGCACTGTGAAAATGATAGAGGAGCATCCACCCTGGGATAGCTTTCAGATCCCGTCAGTGCGATGCTCATAGCATTTCCAGGAGTTATTTACTCTTCCAGTGAACCCGTTTGTCCTCCCTCTGCCACAACTAGTTAATGACTCCCACTGTCTCCCCAAATGCCTTTTGACAGCCCTCGGAGAACGAGCGCTACTTGTTGCATTCCATCGAGGTGGGCGTCCCGGTGTAGAAAGAGACCGAAAGTGTTTTAATCCATCCATGGGTTATGTCTGTAGGTGGAGAGAGCCAGAGAGAGATGGAAAGACAAAAGCAGGATGAACATTCAGATCTTTCCAGGTGAATGTGGGTGTATCAGGAGCTCCGATCTGCTCTGCTCCCTCTGATGACTGCTCAGCATGGGATTGTTCAACTTTTGTGCAAAATGGAGGCCTAATGAGGAAGAGACGACGATCCCACTGAAGTGAAAAAGTTCCTCCCGCTGTCTCTTAAACACGGGTAGTCATGTAAGCTGGTGAAGTGCACGTCCCAGCAGTGCAGTAAATAAGTCTAGTGCATTCTGGTGTGAACATGGCGAGAGCTGCCGCCTGAAGTTGGTTCGACACTTCACGGATCTCACAGGTGCGGCCTGGATAAAGTGGACGAACTGCTGAGCTAAGATTAGACACAGTGCAGAGGGAGAAGATGCAGAGGACTGTGGGTAGTGTCCCTTGATAAGATCCAGAATAATCACTTTGTGACGGCGCACAATAAGCCGTGGAGAGTCGCCTAGCTGCCCCCGGCTAGTAGGAGACATCCATATTGGCTCTGGCAGGGCCAGGCGTGTTTCCAGGCATCACAAGGTGACGGGCGCAGGGCAACGCTCGTCCCCCAGAGGCGTGCCGTAACGCGGCAAGGCTGGAACAAGGAGCGCTGTGTGCTCCCGTCCTGTCTCCATGCTGCTCTGGAGTGATGTAAGCAGATGCGGGAAGAGAGCAGGGCAGAGTCAGCAGCGTTTGCAGCACGTTTGAACGCCCTGCTGTTTGAACGGCACGCTGCTGGATCCCCTGACACTCGTCTGTGTGTCAATAAGACATCTGAAACTGTCACTTTATCCTCCGGGGTGAGATGCTGTTCAGTTCCCAAGGTTTTCATCTCACTCCCTCCTGTGTGAGTGTAATTGTTCTGTTGTTGTTCACCGTTCTCTCTTTTTATCACCTTGGAAACACATTCACTGATTGCAGCGAACAGGTTTTTTTGTCTGGTTCCCAGCTCTGAAGAGCATATTGTGATATTTTTAGCCTTGAAATGCACTTGCAGATGGGTTAGGGTAAAGTAGTGTTCATATTTTCTTGCAGTTGCAGTTAACATTTTGCCATACGTCCATGCAGCCGCCTCAGAGTCCTAAAAGTGGACAAACATCTCTCCAATTAACTGGAAATAATTGCTGCACAAAAAACCAACACTAATTAACACGGCAGAATTAGCTCTGCCGAGCCAGGCTCCTCATGGGAGTCATTAAAGTTTCATGCAGCCTAAACTCCAGTGACATTGTATGGATGCTCCTGTGTTGATATCTGCCAATCTCCTCAAGGTGATTTCAGAGGTGTCTGAAACCAGGCCAGCTTCACCGCTTGCACGTTGACGTCTTCACTCTACAGCGAAAGAGATGAGAAAACAACCGGGCATTATGAGACCATTAACTAAATCACTGTACACCATCTGACTAAAGAGACTGCCAAGGCTCCGTGCATCACATGGCCAGAGCTGACCCAAATACAAAAGAGCTTTTATCAAGAGATGTAAACAGATGAAAACCGGGCAGCATGGATTTAAATATCTTTTGTAGTTTTTCGGGGATTACACATTGAAGGACATTAAAGGTGCTGTAGCAGAAAAATGACGGTGCAGACGAGGAGGCAGGTGGGCAGGTAATCGATGTGATAATATCACAAATTTATGACCAAAACATCTTATTCATATGAAACCAAACGTCTGCCTCAACTGTGGGTCTGATGGGGGTTACACGCATGGACCTGGTGTGTCCTCGTGTTTTCAGACTAATCCAACACCATCTGACAATAACAGCAGCTCTTTCAGGCTACTTTGTTGCTCTGGGACTTCATTAAATGCATTTTTCATGTAAACCTGACGATCCGCAGAGAATGAGTGAGAGGGAAGATGAAAGTGACAGCTTCAGTGATCCACCAGAATGTGAACTCAAATGAACAGATGTGCTTGCAGACAGATTTGTGTGATATCCACAGTTCAGCACAGATTTTCAGCTCCTTTTTAGTAGAAAAACTAAGGAACCTTTTCTCTGCGGAGCATTTCAAACAGAACCCCTCCCAGCTGCCACACTGGTGGGGCCACTCCTGCAGGAGTAATGGTTGAATCACTCTAGAGGGACAACTGCAGGTTAAATAAATACAAAAGGCTGACTGTACAATGTCCATATAGATTTTCAGAAATGTGTGTACAATATTATTTCTGATGATGGAAATATTCCCCGTAAAACAAAGCCACCCAGGCAAACAACCAGCAATCTGTTCCTTCTATTGACTCAAACTGCGGGAATGAAAGCAATATTAAATCTTCCAAACGATAAACACAGCAGTTTACTGTGTCCCTGTCAACACATTGACCTTATCACAACCCTTCACTGTGACATTTCCTGAATCACTTCACAACAAGGTTTCCTGGAAAGCCATGCATCTACCACCCAGGTGCTTAATTAATATATATATATATATATATAAATATGTGTGTGTGTGTGTGTGTGTGTGTGTGTGTGTGTGTGTGTGTGTGTGTGTGTGTGTGTGTGTGTGTGTGTATATATATATATATATTTATTTATTTACACTTTATTTGCAGACAGTTAATTCTCCAGCGGACCTCCATGATGACTCCAGCTGTGGTTTTCTACAAGATTTATGAAGCAGCTGGCGAGTCTCAGTGTTATGTAACAGAATACAAATAAGAGTGTGCCAAAACAACCATCCGTCCAGGCGCACGCTGCAAGAAACTGTGCTCCACTTCTACACTCTTGAAGGAATTGGGTCCCCACCGGCTCTGTGGGCTCCAATTAGAGGCATACTTTACCAGTGTGGTGTCTAGGTTCTCAGAATTGGCCCTGACGGTTACATTTATCAATAAAGGTCATGTGTTACTGCAAGTAATCACATTCTGGAAAAATACAAACAGTGAAAGCTTGAAAAAGAATCTTGTAAATGCTTCATTATCATGAATACATTAGGAGGCATTTAGCCCATTTGCTAATGATTCACTTAAATCATGTATGGAGTTGACAGGCAGCATCTGATTCCCATTAACCTACAGTACACATACTCATTTACCTCCGGTTTTTTAGGTGGTACAGGAGAGAGGAGAAAGTGACTATTTTAAATATCTTCGTATCTAAAGCCCACTGGCAAGTTTAAATATCACTTTCCTGAATTTGTATACAGACGCTGCCATCTCCTAAAAACATTTAAGTCACGGAATGACTAAGAGTGAGTGGAGAAAAAAATTCCGAGACAGGAACACGGTGAACAACTTGAAGAAGTGGCGCTGTAAAACAGTTCACTACAATGCAAATAAGTCACTGCGAGGGTTGATAAAATAAAACGACGGAGAGGTGAGGGAGAGTGGAGGAGGGAAGTGATAAACGAGTGGAAGAACGATCAGTGTTTTACAGACACGCCTCATGAAGCAATAGAACTGCAGAAGATATTCTAAGAATCATGTAACTTCCACAGTCTAACTGGGTTACCTGAAAGCTGAATCTGGATAACACAGGGAGCCACTGTTGGAAACGTTACGACGACTCCTATGTGACTGCAACATCAGGGAAATGCAGCTCAATCGCTGCCACCGCCATGCGAGGGGCTGATAAGGGGATTAAATTATTGCAACTATGAAAACAGCAGACCCACTGCAGACTCCACTCGGAGGTTCTGCTTTTTTACGTCTCAAGACTTGACCCAGAAAATCCCAGAGGAGTACGAAAAACAGAGCAACAGAAAGGCTGGTACGGCTCCACACGGGTTTGGTCTCGCTTAAGTAAAATCACCTTTATCACCAACACAGGATTCATTATTTTTAATGGTTGTTTTAATGTGTGAGAGGGAAAAGGAACTTGCACTCGGCTCATGATCTTTCCCTAAAATCATGATTCAACCATTAACTGCTCAATCATCAGAGCTTTGCACTGGTATTCTTCAAACGTGCGTAATTGCATTATCTGTGCTAAAGTCCATTAAGAGGTTGTGGACACAGTTTTAGTGTTTTAAATCTCATATCCACTTTAACTGGTTTAAAAAAGGCTGCCGTCCCTCGGCGAGCTCACAGCCGGTGAGAAATCAGTCAAGTCATGCAGGCTGAATACAAAATGGGTTTTACATTTAATTCTAACTGGCATCAAATAGGTCTTTAAAGGGAGGCTTAAATTGGCGTGTCATGCTGGATGTCGGGTTATAATCACCTCCGTAAATGTCTGGCCGTAGGAGCTGCAGTTTGAGCGGCTGACTCGGGAGCTGGAGGAGGAGCGGCAGATCGTGGCCAGCCAGTTGGAGAGGTGCATGCTGGGAGCGGAGTCACCTGCAGGAGACAGCAGCAGGTGGGTTTGCGGGTGGGATGCCATGTTGTATACAACCACATCTCAAGACCTTACACCTGAGCTGCTGGACAGATTTCCATGAACCCTGGTGGCAGGATGCATCATGGGTCAATCAATTTCTTGTCTTTTTAGCTTTGTGAGATAGGGCATTTTTGCATTTTCTGAATTTCAATCCAAATGTTCCTGATTAACCAATTAGTTGGAGCTACTTTGAACAAACACCAGTAGGTCAAACCCTTAAGAGATTTGATAAGTCAGTGAAAAATAATTCAAGCAACATTAACAGAAGACGCAACATTCCTCTGCTTTTGCTCTGAAAGTGAATGCACAGGTTTATTTCACATTTCAAACACTGTCGTCTTTCTTCTCCGCTGGTCTGATTGAATATAAAGCATTCGTCTGGGACTCTGATTTGATTTGCGTCTCTCTCTCTTCTCTCCCATCTCTCCTCCTGAAGCTCATCAGAGAAGTCATTTGCATGGAGATCTGCAGGTATGCTTTCTTCCTTTTATGATCTAAAATAGAACTGAAACTCAAGAGTTTTATAGATCGTAAACACCACCATTTGAAACAAGATAAAATCCACAACACTTAATAAAGCCTGTCTCCCCATTTAAAGCCCCAAACGATTGAAAATTGCTGGAATGCTTCGTCGAGCGGTCAAGCCAAACAAAACAGAGTTGAATTTACTGTTGTGTCACTGATTCCTCTGCTCCATTTCCTCGCCCATTCCTCACTGTCAGCCCTCTAATAAAACAGACGTACAGCGCTAAGATGCTGCAATCTTCCGTGTCAAAAACCTGATATATTTCACTCTTAAGATTAAGGGGATCCTGTCTGCAAAGGTGATGCTACCGAACTGTTTCCCTGCAGGGTTTCTGTCCACAGGGAGGTGAAGGGAAATGTGCCCCAATCACTGAAATGATTGTCTGACAGTTTGTTGAGCACTTTTAATGACATTTCACATACCTCTGCAGGTGGAGAGTCACAGGGCGGGGCCATGGAGGCGTCTGGACGCCACCTGGAGGCGGAGGATGGACTCTTTCTGCCAGAACAGGACCGCGCCTCCCTGCATGACAGTGAGGGTCTGTTAAAGAACCAAGAAATGTCCTTGTGTCAGTCCTAAGTGGTGCACAGAGGCATCTGAGAGTGTTTTACAACATCTTGCCTAAACACTCAACCACTCCTGGCAAGAAATCATTCTGTGACAGAGAAAACATACAAAACACGCAGACGTTCCATGATTTGTGAGTTTTCCTAAATCTTAACAAATCCTATGACATGCGCAAAACCAACAGCATCCTCGCTTCCCTCTCCCTCTTTTAAACTATTTATAACCTTTTCAACCAGCATCATAAAGATCAGCGTCTGATCACAAACATCCGAACGGCCGAGGCGAGATTTTTAGTTGGGGGACTATTTTCAGCAGGGGATTAATCCACATTTGGTGCTCTACTGAGCATTTGGGACAGCAGGACGCTGTGCGTGGGAGTCCAAATACACAGTGTTTAAATGGGGATAAAGGAAGATGTCATCCACAACAAGACAACAATAGAGGTTTATTTTGCAGAGGAATAAGATGCAATTTACTAGTTTTATTGTTAATGCCAATGTAGTGTGTTTATAAAGCTTTTCTTGTCTTATATAACCTCGAATCCTCTGCACAGTCTCTCTATTTACACCATTTACACAGTGATGGAACAGCCATCAGGGGCAATTTCAGTTTCTTTCCTAAGGAGACTCTGGCACGCAGACTGGAGGAGCCAGGGATGGAGCTGCTGATGTTCTGGGTAGTGGATAACCAACTCTACCTCAAATCGATTTGTTGCCACCACACCAACCAGCTTTCTGTAGGGCCAACTTTGACTCAGGGGGCAGAGCGGATGCCCATTAACAGGGAGGTTGTGGGTTTGATTCATGGCTCCTCTCGTCTGCATGCTAATGTGAAGAAGTAGAAGAAATCCATAACAAATCCCAACGTTCCCACACTTTGTTTTTAGAGCTGCTTGCATGTTTTTATAAGTCAAACATGGACACATTGTGGCAACGACCACATCTCCTGATCCCAATCAGCTGAAATCTCCCAGAACAAAATTCTGCCTCCTCTGCTGTCTGATTTAAACTCTCTTGTTCCATATGTATTCACACCTGGGAGCTCTGCAGCACAACCACCAGCCTGTCGCTGTTGGACATTAGGCATCTCCACTGGAGCGGTTGACATCTGGGTCCTTCAAGTTTCCTCAAAGCTTGTGTTAAAGCCACAGGCTCGCGGAGCGGAGTGCGGACGCAGCTGCTGCAGCATTCTGAGGACATGTTTTTCCTTTTCTTGGATATTTCTTGGACCGTACGACAGGAACTGATTTTCACTGTTCCTGCTTTGCAAAGACCGCAACATTAGCGGACATGTAATTCCTGAGTAGCTATTTGAAATGTTCAGAGCAAATTTGCCTTTGGTCTTATTTATATTCTTTGTTGTTTGAGTGGTCGGAGGATAGTGTAAAAATATCCCGCGCATGTTTCTTGCTCCTTATCCTACGGGAGAAAGTAGGCCAGCCTTATTGAAGCAGATTCAGGAGCAGCATGAAGGCTTAATGCCGATATAGCAATGTGTTTATATGCATGCTGCCTTTTAACTAGTTGAAAGGCAAGTGAGATGATATGCAAATCAGCAAAGCACAGTGACTGATGGTGAGGCCACTGATCGCTTTGATCGCACTTCTCTTGGTGGGAACGAGGAAGTGAATATCCTTACCCCTTCTCATCTTTTGTTTCCTCTCAGACTCAGGAGGTCACTCGGCCCAGATGACCACGTACTCGGACAGCGGATACCAGGACAGCAGCGTTAGTTACTATAGCAACCAGAACGTGGTGCGTTCGGAGCCCCGGGCGTCGATATCCAGAAGCCCTCGAGCTGAGGGTCAAGCCTCCGGGCAGGTAGGAGGTTGTTTTTCTCCCCTGCTGATGCAAGAGAAGTCACATGTTCACTCCCCATGTTTTGACTGTGTCAGCACCTGAAATTTCTTGTCCTCTCTGCCATGAACAAGAATAATCTTCATCCCTCGGCTAATGACAACAGCTATTGTGAATGATGAGGAACATCATCTAAAGGCACACGACTCTAAACCGCTCTGACTCAAACTCTATCAGCTCATAATTATACGCTGCTTGCATGACAGGAGGAGCAGGAGTGACAGATAATGGTGAGCCCATTTGAATTTCCTCTTGATTTATTCCGAACCCAGCAGCCTTGCTGGATGGGTTTACATGTCTCGGCTCTTCATTTTTCTCCGAGGCGCTGGAGGCGTGGACGGATTAAGCTACCACATATCAACATCCAGTTGGCTGAGACTGTAATTGAGGAGCATTTTAAATGTGGTGATGGGGAAGGGAAAAGTAAATGTTTGTCCCCATAAATATGAAATATTCTGTCAAATCTTTCCCTGAAATGTGATATATTAACAACTCGGCTGCGCTCTAATGAATGCAGACATTTATTCAAAGGCACGTTCAGGGACTAAGACAGACGGTAAGGATAATGATGCCCTCCATCAGACATGATGAAGCTCCCTGCCTCGGCGTCTTCTCACTGGTAATTGGCAGGTATATTTGCGAATGGGAGCAGTACAGTGAGCTCACGCTAATGTTTTTAGGTGCTGAAGTGATTAATTGTATTGATTAATTAAACACCATTGTGAATATTACACCAGGCATCATGAGGGGATTAATTAAAAAATGAGTGTCATTTCAAAATGACGTTTTACTTTCGTCTCACAAAGTTTGGAGCAGTAGGTGCTCGGCCGTCATAATTAAATTGTAATGAATAATACTGATCTATTGATATGACGGTGTTTTTGATGCATCTGCCCACAGGAATGTATTTTTCTTAAACTGTTCTGCACCTATTGTTTAATTCCTTTATTTCCTGTGGGTTGCATACTCATGAGCATCAGCCTCCATGCATTTTCCTCGACACGAGGAAACACGTGCTTAATTGCGTGCATGATCTAATTTCAATGGCACTTGCACAAGCATAATGACCTGTGGTAATAAAAAGGGCCTTTTATGAAGCTTTAAAAACAGATGCCTCATTAACATACCATTGGTGTTATTTATCACGTTTACAGTAGCTGTGATTTGCGCCCCCCCTCTGCGCAGGCGTCCAGCCGGGTGCTGCGGAGGATGGCCTCCCTCCCCTCCAGGAGCCAGTCTCCTGGCTGTGGCACTGCCGGCACTGTGTCACCCTCCCGCATCTCCCTGCGAACATCCCAAGGCAGCACCTACGACTCGCCCATCCTATCTGAGCCCAAACCTCTGGCTGCCGTCTTCGCCGGCACCACTATGCCGCCCTCCTGCCCCTCACCGACCTCCCCGACCGGCGGCACGCAGGCCCTGGGCGGCGGAGGATTAGGCGCCTTGGGAGGAGGTACTGGTGGGCGCCTGGGCTCCACCCTCTCTCTAGTGGAGGGGAGGGGTTTGACGGGTTCTCCGCTGCGTTCAGGGATGATGGCGGTGCCACAGCACTATGGCTCCACGCTGCCCAGACAGAGCCAGCCGCTGGCTTACGGCACTGACCCGTACGGGCTGTACCAGAGGAGCGCACTGCCCCGGCCCGACAGCCTCATAGGTCAGTGTGACATTTAAGTACCCTGGTGGTCACAGCAGACATCAATCCACTGAAACAACACCAACAAGGATGCGATTATTATCATCCTTGAGAATAATGGATGTCCATCTGTCACAGTAATGCAACATGTGTTCCCGCCTCAGACACAAACAGGCATCAAGTTCTATTTATCAGCCCCGACAGGAAACTTGGAAAACAAGATATTAAAATAGAATAGAATAGAATAGAATAGAACGTTTTTATGGAGGAAACACACATTAACAGCAGCTCAGTGAAAGAAGAATCAGTTTAAGTAAGATAAAAAAAACCAATAAGGATAAAAAGTACTCTTGAAGTCCTACCTATTTACAGTACAAAAACAGAATGTGCAAAGACCTGCAAAAATTTAAAGAAAAGAAAAGAAGAGATACACATATGGGTAAGAAAGAACAGACTCCTATACACAAACCTCTGTCAGACCATCTTGTGATTTTTGTTCGCGTTGAGAACGCGTCTATAATTAATGAGTCGACATCCAGATTCATCAGCAGCATTTTGGCTTGGAAGCCCTCCAGTGAAAACTACACTTGCCAAACCTCATCTCAAGTGTCACATATTTCCACCTCTAAACTGGCCTCCTGTACACTAGCTCAAAAAAAAGGCAAATACGCACAGTTTAATTCAGACTTGTCAGATGCTTCACAACACATTCAATTCAATGGCAATGTGTTAGAAAATTGTCACAGACACATAAATAAATGGTATATATAAATGAAAATGACCATATTGCACATTAACTGGAGCTCTCCAATGGGGGAAATGATAATAATAGCCTGGGAGGTCAGTTTTCATCATGGAGGGTCAGAGGGTTAAAATCCAACCAGGTCAAAAGATAGATTTTCTCCCTTGAGCCGCTCACAGTAGCACACACTTGCTTGTGTGCAACGGTGTAAACAAACCTTGTAAATAAACAAAGCCATGCTCTGCAGCCTCGATGCCACCTCTTCTGTTAATTCAATAACCTTTTCTTTGTTGGGGGGGGGGGGGGGGGGGGGGGGGGGGGGGGGTGACTGAGTGGCGCTGGTTTAATATTGCAGCGTGCAACATTCTTGACTGTGCAGGAGCTCAGCAGAGCCCTGTGGATCTCCGGCAAGAAACATTAAACAATAGGAGACATTTTCAGAACATACTCACAAGAGTAAACAGGTGGGGCAGAGCTCTGGTCCTGAATCGCTGCAGCTTGACTCACTTTCCTCTTCATGCCATCACACCAGCACCCCCTGACACCTGAGTGTGACATGAATTCAAATCACATGACAAACCGAGTGAACCAGGAAGCAGCAGCAGCTCTGCACTTTAATGCCGTAACTGCACTAAGCAAGGGTGGGGAGAGGGTGCAAGTGTATCCCTCAGGGCTGCAACTTATCTTATTCTCCCTATTGATTCAATTTTGTGGTTAGAGGAATATTCGTTAATTAATTCTTCAAACTAATATTGACGATACCCGAGTTCCCAGAGGTTCACGTGTTTTGATTTTATCCCTAAAAAAGAGAAAACCAATAAATATATCAACATTCCCATTAGTTGTTTCCTGAGCCACTGCAGTGCATACAATAAATTATGGGATATGTTTGACAACGTTCCAACATTTAAGAAACAAACCCTCTGCAGTCCATCATCACCGGCACACTGCTGTGCGGCAGGTGTGGTGCTGATGCTGCAGCGACGCAGATTTTTCCCTCCGTCCCGCCCTCTGTCACTTCACTAAGCCGCACCCACTGACCCATATAGGGTTGTTTCCATCACAAAGCCCCCGGGGGGAACATCAGCATGTGATTATCAGCTGACGGAAAAGCTTTAGAACACAGAGCTGGGCTGCTTTAGTCCATTTTCTCCTGCGTCAGGAAGGGGGATGTACAGGGACGTTGCACATGCATGTATAATATGTCTGATATATTGCCGAGTAAATGTCATCCCACCGTGCTTGCAAAGTGGCCTAACAGGTCACTTTAAGTCCTTATTCCCAGCTAACAGCAGAGCCAACATAATCCCAGATTACATGAGGGAGATGAGCGATAGATGGATATACCAGATTAGGCTATTACTGATCAGCAACACTTGTGGCTTAGGTCGTGAAACCTGGTGAGCAGCCAAAACATAAACGTAAGCTGCAAGGGGAGTTTTTATTCCTGCTTAAATAAATTCAAAGAATTTTCAACGTCACCGGGAAACCCAGGAGGGTATGATTTCAGATATTAGTAATAGGGCAGGGATCTGGTACGGAATATTTATTTACAGTCTGAGATGCATGGCAACCGTGGTCACTCGGCAACTTCCGCTGGCATTGTTGTCAAACAAGCAGAGCTGAGGGTTTTTCCACAGTCTCACAGCAGATCAGTTCAAAGAGAGCTCTAATTATAAAGAGGCTTGAGGGCACAGTCCTGATGGATGTGGACCCCTGTGTTTCCGCTGCAGTGACACAAACCAAAATCCAGTTAGATCACTTAAAAAGAATCCACTTTCTATTTTTATTTAATTGCCATAAATATTTTGTATGTTTATTTGTACCTTCAGGGCTCCATAGCTCATACGCTGGCCACGTGGGGCAGATCGATCCAGAGCTGAGGGCGGCGTTGTCTCCCGACTGCCACATGACGCCCGTCTTCGACGAGCGCTCCTTCCACAGCCCTCTGTACCATAGCCCCACGCACGACCCCCAGGGCTCACTCTACAGAACAAGCACAGGTATTGCAAAGAAGCCACAAAACAAGTCATTGCATTTCACATTTTCAAATGAGTGGGCAACTACTTCACTATTGTACAGCAGTACTAAGGGGCCCCGGGCCCCAGGTTCAGACGCCATCCTCACTTTCACACCAGTTTAGAGGATTATCTTTTTTAAAAATCGGTGGTGGAAATCGCAGTTTACAGCGACAGCAAACTGTTGTTACTACCGCTCCCCGAGGTCGGAACTTAATTAGGCTGAAACCTTTCATGTAGTGTGCCGCTTCTTAATTGAAGCCTTTGCAGAATTTCTAGCTGAAAGCTCAGTGGGATTTGATAGTGGAGGATCTGAGGAATCATTTTGGTTTCGTTTAGACATGAGACGAAACAGCTTTGTGTGGCAGATTTAAAACCATCTTCAGCTCATTTACTCACTTACAGTATATAACACGGTCTAACTGTCCCCTCTCTCCATGACCTTGGGCGTGTTTTGATCTGCGTTGCATTGATGCTGCTTTTCTGGATTAAATATTTTTGCAAAACACGTCGGATTTGTTTACCTCAGGCATGGGGACACTCCCTCGGACCACAAGCCATGGTGGCACGCTGCCATACCAAAGAAGCAGCTACGGGTTGAGCTCTGCAGCTCTGTACGTCGACCCCTACAGGGGCTCCGGCGAACCCGGCTACTCACACCGGCACTCGGGCCTGATGGACCGGGCGGCTACACGCACGCCGTCCATTGAGAGTATACATAAGGACCCTAGGTATGCACACACACACACACACACACACAGGCAACGTCCATCTTGTGTGATTTAGTTGAACACACCGGTTTAACTTCGATCTCCATCTTGTTCGTCTCCGGTCAGAGAGTTCGCCTGGCGGGATCCCGAGCTGCCCGAGGTCATCCACATGCTGCAGCATCACTTCCCCTCCGTCCAGGCCAACGCCGCCGCCTACCTGCAGCATCTGTGTTACGGGGACAACAGGGTCAAGGTGGAGGTAAGGTGACCGGACACGTGGGCAGCCGCCTTGGTAAAAATAACAGGACACGCGTCACAGACATGACTCAGCCCTCAGGCGGGGGACAGAGCTGCCTCACTCAGAGGTTTCACTCTTGATCAAGGACAGTTTAGAAATGTTTTCATAGTCCCCATAAGCAGTCTGAAATATATAATTGTATTTATATAAAGTACACAATTAGTTTCAAAGAAACGAAACATTAAGTTATATTTTTGATAAACTGATCGTGTAACTTCCCAGCAGATATCCCGTTGCGTCTGTGTACATTATCTAGCTAAGTTTACATGCTTTGAAATTTCCTTTTTTCTTTCGATCTTTACTGCCAAACTGGGAGCGAAAGCACCATCTGCTCCAACAAAACTTAAAGGACACCGGTGCCAAATGTGCTGAGGCTCTGATGCGGCAAATGGCTGCATGCTTTCTCTTTGCTCGACTTCCTGTCCAATAAATAACTCACAACACAATGAAGCATCGTCATACCGCAGCCATTTTGATACCATTTGGTACGTCTGGTGATGAGCTTTTAATTAGCCTCACAAAGTGGCCTGGACCTGAGCCTGCTCAGTTAGCCAGAGGCGACGGTTTTCACTGAAGACAGAATAACTGGGAGCGTCTGCCGCTCTCCTGAGACCAGTTTGTTTATCGAGATGACACAGGAAGGTTTCTGAACATGTCACAGTGACGCTCTGCGTGCTTCACTCCAGGGTTCATAACAAAATATTCCAGGATAAACGTCATCACCGCATGCATCTCTTTTTCCTTCTTCTCAGTTTGTGTTGGAGGTTTAAATTTTTAAACCATCAACTGCTTTAAATAAACCATTTGTTCCTGGTCTGCAGGTGTCTCACCTGGGCGGCATCCAGCACCTGGTTGACCTGCTCGACCACAAGGTGGCAGAGGTTCAGAAGAGCGCCTGCGGGGCCCTGAGGAACCTGGTTTACAGCAAGGCCACTGACAACAACAAGGTGGCGCTGAGGAACTGCGGCGGCGTGCCCGCGCTTCTGCGGCTCCTCCGTAAAACCACCGACAATGAAGTCCGTGAGCTGGTCACTGGTACGTCAACCGTTAACTTAAATCGGTAATGTCAAAAATGTTCGCTGATATTACATCAGCCCGTCCCACCCCTCTTCCTAATAAACTGCTTTTTTTATGGACAGGACATACACGCAGACAATCAGGTTGTTTCTCGGCTGCAAGCAAAAAAATCCCACATGCTTATAAGTTTAGAATCCAAACTTTTTAAAATCAGATTTCATAAGATTTAACATTGAATAAATCCTGGTTTTGTTAGCCTGAAATCTCATGCCCCAAGGCCTAACCATGGCTGCCAAGTGGCGAGACTTGTGTTAAATTTCTGAATTTGTGGTGTAAATAATGTGGGATGTGTTTGCATAAGTACATTTGTATCTAAGTACGCAGTTATAGACAACGAGAAAATATGAGTAGGCTACTTTTCTTTCTATTCCCCTGAAGAGTAACTTCAGATGAAAGCTGCACACGTGTTGAGAAAAAAAAAAAAAACAGTTTCTGAATGCAAAATCCAACGCGATGCAAAATGTGGGGGCGTCTGCCCGCCAGCGAGGTTCGAGGTTCCAGCCGGGCCGAGCAGCCCCGTCTGACTGGCTGGCACCGTTTGAATCTGAATATCGGCTGTTCTGTGGGAGGTGAGAGCAGCGGCGGCTTAAACACTCGGCGTGCGGAGACGACAGAACAGATCTCACAGTCCTCAGGACAGATGCTAAGATAAAGTGCTTTGGAAACAGGATGCTGCCGACGGTGTCTGCAGCCACACATACTGTTTAATACCAGGACATGAAGCATACTAGATGACTCAGATACCGAGAAAAACACAGGAGAGGCCTCACGCATCACACTCTGCTCTTAAAATAGAGATTAGTTTTAAACTGAGAAGTTTAAGAGCTGGAAAAGTTTTGTGTTTGCCCAGGGCCATTGTTGCTGTTTCTTTAAATCTCCTGTCTTTATGCTTAGCTAAACTGTAGGATTATATTATTATGTTATTTGATAAATCTACACTTTAGTAAAGAACATACTCATTGGTTCCTTCCACCTGCAGGTGTCCTGTGGAACCTCTCCTCGTGCGACGCGGTGAAGATGACCATCATCCGTGACGCCCTGAGCACGCTGACCAACACGGTGGTCATCCCCCACTCGGGCTGGAGCAGCGTCTCTCACCGTGACGATCACAAAGTCAAGTTCCAGTCGTCGCTGCTGCTGCGAAACACCACCGGCTGCCTGAGGTGAGGAGTCAAGCACAGAGAAGTTATTTATTAAAATATTTTTTCAAAGTTCACCGATGATAAATTCTGCCATCACTCATCAAAGTAAATAAGGTGCTTTAATGAATCAGTGCCTGATCTGTCTGATCAACCCACATGTCTCGTTTCTGCGAATAGATTAGTCATATATTACTCACACTCACATAATCCATCAATAGCAGCAAAGTGTTAACCAGTGTTTCACATGTAGTTTGCCTTTTTCTGACCATTATCTAATTGTGTTACTATCTAACATGGAGGAGAAGGGTTCATTCACCGATGCTGCAGATAGCCACCAATGCTTTCTGGCTTAAAAATGCCAAGTGGAGCTTGAAAACTGCATCAAGTGAGTGGATTTGACGTCCGAGGGCTCTGGTTGGCCCCCGGCTCTGAATGACCTACACCTGCTGAATGATGAAGTTGTTATCATCATCTGTTCCCTCTAAGTGCACAGCTATAAGTGACTCTAAACCAAATTTCTGTACATGGGAGCCTCCAGCATTCCTCTGCACTCACACTGGGGAAGGCTGCAGATTGATGGTATAGAAATGCATTGTGGGAGCACAGTGCTGTTGTGCAGTCTTCTCATGTCAGCTCTCCATTAGCAGAGGCTGAGGGTTCCTATTGGAGGATGGGCTCTCTCCTTTACTGTATCCAGGCAGGTTTGCAGCCGCCCTGTGGGGGAATCCACACACTGCACCTCATATCACAATAACAGTGTGTGTGTGTGTGTGTGTGTGTGTAAGGAACCTGAGCTCAGCAGGGGAGGAAGCGAGGAGTCAGCTGCGGTGCTGCGAAGGTCTGGTCGACTCCCTGCTCCACGTCCTCAAAGCCTGCGTCAACACCTCCGACTACGACAGCAAGGTGCTGCAAGCAAGCACACACACACACACACACACACTCTGTGCTTACTACTCACCATTACTTCAATCAATCATCATAGATCACATTTGTACAAGCAATACAACTAGGACAAGTAGCACAGTAATATCATATAATTAGTATTTCCAGGTAACCACCACCAACTATAACCAGTTCAGTCCTACTTATTACAGTGATTCTTTTTCCTATCTACTAGTGCCACCTTCAGGCCTGCCCTTTTTTGTGTCTGCTCAGATTGTGGAGAACAGCATCTGCACCCTGAGGAACCTCTCGTACCGGCTGGAGGTGGAGATGCCCTCCTCTCGTCTCCTCAGCAACCAGGAGCTCGACACCCTCCTAGGCTTCTCCTTTCCGGGCAAAGAGCTGGACTACCTCTGCTGGGGCAAGAGGAGGCGCGGGAGGAAGCGTGGCGGCTGGCCCGACGACAAGGTGCAAACAGGAGGATGGGGTTTTCCAAGAGGGGGATGAATGCAGAGGAGATTTTCCTGGTCTAACTTGGAAACATTTGTTTACTGTGCAGTGGGATGACGTGGGGACAATCCCAGGCTTCTCCCAGCCCCTGAGAGGAGCAGAGCTGCTGTGGCACCCCATGGTGGTGAAGCCGTACCTCAACCTGCTCGCCGAAAGCTCCAACCCCGCCACGCTGGAGGGGGCCGCCGGGTCACTGCAAAACCTCTCCGCTGGAAACTGGAAGGTAAAGCTGGCACATTTTTAAGAGCAGGACCAGTTTCTCACTTCACAAGTTCTTGTAAAAGCGATAGTTGATAAAGTGACTTGACATGACAAAATCTGATGTGAACTAACCAAAGATTGTGTGTTACAGTTGGATCTTGTCACTTTATCAAAGAATGTGTGTGTGTGCAGTTTTCAGCGTACATCCGAGCGGCCGTGCGGAAGGAGAAAGGTCTGCCCATCCTGGTGGAGCTGCTGAGGATGGACAACGACCGGGTCGTCTGCTCCGTCGCAACAGCTCTCCGCAACATGGCACTGGACAGCCGCAACAAGGAGCTCATAGGTCCAGACACACACACACACACACACACACACACACACACACAATCAACAGAGTGACACCAGCTCAGCTGAGGAGCTGTGAAAGGACCATCTTCACACCTCAGTGGTGAACGTCAACGTCTCATGGACACACCGTCCATTCATATCAAGCAGGATCCGATCTGACAGAGTGAGAACACATGCCCCCTTGTGGACAAGAGTTAGAGCGAAATCATGAAGGCACTCCCACATAAAACAAACAGGGTTAAATATAAGTGCCTGATATTAATGTTTGTCATGACAGTGCAGTCAGAGAGCAGCCGGTGAACAGAACAGAGCTCAGATACGTCCCTCATATATATTCCTTAAATACTTCACTATGTGTACTACTGCAGGAAAGTATGCCATGCGCGATCTGGTGAATCGGCTGCCTGGCAGCAGCCCATCGGTGCTGTCGGACGACACGGTGGCGTCGGTGTGCTGCACGCTGCACGAGGTCACCAGCCGCAACATGGAGAACGCAAAAGCTTTAGCCGACAGCGGAGGCATCGAGAGGCTGGTGGACATCAGCAAAGGACGAGGGAAAGGGTGGGAAACAGACAGTGGTTCAAGGTTAGAAATAAACTTGAATTACTTTGAACTGTTTGACTGAATACCTTTTCTCTGCAGGTATTCAATGAAGGTTGTGAAGGCAGCGGCTCAGGTGTTGAACACGCTGTGGCAGTACAGGGAGCTGCGCAGTCTCTACAAACAGGTGCACTACAGCACAGCACGAAACAGTACTTTAACTACAGAAAACGTGTTGGACTCATATCCTCTTTTTGACTGGACTGATGTAAACTCTACACAGGACGGATGGAACTACACCCACTTTGTCACTCCTGTCTCCACCCTGGAGCGAGATCGCTACCGTTCCCAGCCGACCCTGCCCACCAGCCCTCTGCAGATGTCCCCTGTTATCCAGTCAGGTGAGAGATCTATCATCACAACCACAACACAACAACAAACAATTTGGAAAAAAACTTTTTTTTCCCTCAGGTGGTAGTGCAACATCTTCTCCAGCGATGCTCGGGATACGAGGGCACGGTTCGGGCTACCAGAGGGCACAGTCATCTATGCAACTCGACACCTATTATGGAGACAACAGTTTACACAAACAGCAGTACACAGGTTTACGCTAGTAACTTTTACTGGTGGCGTCCCTCAGAGATCTACGCTTCTGTCTTGCGTCGCAGTAGGACTTATGTTTCTCTCTCTTCTGCGCTCAGGGTCTGAGAAGAAAACGCCGTATTTCATCGGGACATATTCCTCCCAGTCAGGAGAGGAGCTGAGAAGATCCCAGGTGAGAGCTTTTTTAAAGCCACATTGTTTGACAATTCCTAAAATCATTCCTTTGAATTTACTGAATTAATGATTCTTCCCTGGTCAATAAATCCCAGCACCCAGAGCCATTCTACGATGAGCCCGACAGGAAGAACTACAACAGCTACAGAATGTACCTGTCCTCCCCACAAGGCTTTGGAGAGGAGCAGTACGACGACGAGCCGGTCCACCTGACCCCGTCTTCCCCTGACGGCTACGCCAGCCAGTCCCTCCGGTTCAAAGCCAACACCAACTATGTGGACTTCTACTCTACCACACGGAGGCCTTCAAACAAGGCCAACAAGTTCACCGGCTCCCCTGACTCCTGGGTGTAGATAAAAAAGCGCGTAACATGGAGCTTCATCATTTCTGTGGGTGTTTGTGTGTGTGTTGGGGGGGGGGGCACACAGGTGGTGTATGGGGGGGGGGGGGGGGGCACACAGGTGGTGTATGCTTGTGTGAGAGGTGGAGGATGCATGTGAATGTGTGCATCTGTGTTGCAGCTGTGCTGAACGACGAGGGTGGTGTTTGCTGCGTGTTTGCAGCTTTTGATGAAGTTGCAACATGTGCTCAATAATGCAGATAAATTCAATTTATTTTTGGCCTTAAAATAGTTTTTTTTAAGATTATAAAAATATATTTCAAAGATTTAAACATGTGAAATGTAGATGAAAACTAAATTCAAATTTGGTGGTGGACAGGGTTGAGAGACTCTAATTGTTTGAGCTTTATCTGCATCATTGTGGATTTTGCATCTTTCCGATGAACGCCACATTGACGGACATATTCAAAAGATGCTTTTGGAGGAAAACCCTGCCCTGACCATGTTGTTTACCAGAGTGTTTGTTACTGTCAACTGATTTTAATTTTTCTCTGCAGTAAAAGTGTGCAGTGTGTTGGCTTTCTAACATAAATATCGTGCGCCAGCATCATGTTGAATGCAAGAGAAAAAGGATTCATCTAAGTTCCTCAGCTTTGATGAGTTCCGATCAAAAATGTGACACCTGGGCCAAATAATATTTACCAGTGAGTAAGAACACAGGACGAAATTCTTAACTCTTGAAATAAAAATTATTTTGCCCTGGGTGAGGAGAAGAGAAACTTGTTCGCGATAAGTATCCTCACTCTCGGGAACCTCTCAAGACTCAGAGAACCAAGGTTACGCCTGTAACCCTTTGCTTTTCTGTAATGTTGGCCAAAAGTGCAGTATATCATAAAGTACGTGAAATATGTGACAAGAACATGTGAAAATCTATTTGTACAGATACAATGGTTTGACCGTCCTGTTACATTGTTGTATTCGATATGTAGAACTTTCTATGTGATTGTGTGGAGAACATTTTTCTATTATTTATGGATTCTTTTTATTGATTTACTTGTGACCTGACCAAAATACCCCATCTGTGTGTTCTGTCCAAACCTGAAGATGACGACGATGTGCAATGTTACAGAGGGAGATGTATGTATAGGGATTAAAGATTATATCATGACGAGATCCGAAAGCCATGCCTGTGCGCTTCTTAAAATAAAACACCAAATTTAAAGTTAAATAGATATATATTTATTAGCCTTAATTGCATCTGTTGTAGGTATATTCAGATATGATGCCACAGCCAAAAGAAATCAAGGGAAACTAACATACTCGCAAACTCAAAATGTACATCATGATGAGGTAAACGCATCTCGTATACAAATCGCCTGTTTACCCTCCCTGAGCATGCCTTTAAGACAAGCTCTACTCCATGCAGTTACATTCAGTTACACACCGGGGACAGTGCGGCTGCAGCTACTCATACAACCACCGTCTTGTAGTTGACACACCAAATGAGGAAGGAGATAATCTGGCTCAGAGCTGTGATTACGGCAAATCTGGGAAAAGCAATTACGCAGAAGCTCTGTTGCCTTCGCAGCCGTCCAGCGTGTCGGTGCACATGTACATTTGAAAACATGCTCAGCTGGCATTTAAATGTAAATAACATTCTTAGATGATTGAACAGTGGTCAACCCACTGCAGTCTGTTATTCTGGTGGTCCAGGTGTTTCCAAAGGCACAAGGTGTGGCAGAGTGAAAAACAGACTTTTCAGCCAATCAGGGGGACAAGAATTTCAAGAGCAGTACAATTGTCTGCTTTAGTTTTTTTTTTTTTTTTTTTTGATGGACTTGAAGCTTCTGACTTCATCTCTAGCTCTTCAGGTTTGAGGTCCTCTGACTTGCAGATCAGGAACTTTCCAGAGTGTAAAACATTACACCACTCTTGACTTGTACCCTTTACTGCTGAATAACGGTTAAATATATATTTTTTAAAATTAGCTTGTCCTATTGTTCGAACCTGAGGAGCATCTGATTGGCTGGTCAGTGTCCCTGCAGGTCGACCGAACAATGCGAGCAAGCGACATCTTTTAATTCCATCGAACAAGAGAAACAACGATAAAACGATAAAAAGGCAAGTCACTGAAATAAAATCGTTACAGTTTCTTTAAACAGGATTCAATTTGTGACTTCAGGGGTCGGAAGCTAATGGAATTTTGAGCTTTAAAAAATACAAACAGCATGGATTATGAAAATATGTTCTAAAGCTCGATGAGTTTTTGGGATGATTGTCAGCGGTCGGGACACAAGAACGGAAAAGATGTAAAGGAAAAGGACACAGCTCAAGATGTCTGCAAAGAAATCCAACAGTGATTTTTAGGGGGTGAGCTGTGCGTCAATAACTCTAACTGCTTTTAATGAAAGCAAATAAGCATGATTTTCCAAAAGTATTCTTTTAAATGAATGAATGCTGGTTTGGGATTAAATCAATAATCTAGATCTTGGCTCCTCAAGCTTTGGAAGGTTTTAATCGTAAGTCATGAAAACAAAAACAAGTCACCTGCTAAACTTCTCAGGGCCTCAAGTCTAAACTTATACTGTTGTGTGAAGATATAAACGAGGCCTCTGATGTCTACGCTCAGGAAATGAAACCAGTGTGTTTTGTTTTTTTGAGAAACGACAAACTGTTGTGATGATCTCCTGCTGGCGCTCCGTTAGGGGCGGGGCTTGTGGCTCTGGGTGGTCTGATGGACATGCGTCAAGTGGTTTCTGGTCCGTCTGCAGGAAAAACCGAAACAACTCATTCAAGATATGAGACAGGAAGGATGGGAAAAGTGCTTTTACACATCTTTTCACTTTGCTGGATGTAAGAAAGGGCATTTCCACATTTGCTATTCATTAGAAATGTACTCACAGGGTTGCTGTTGTGGCATTAGTGGCTGTGGGTGTAGATGCCTCCAGCCTTGATGCAGCTGCTGATGGGGGATGACAGTGGATGCTGGCCTGGACGGATGGGTTTGGCTGAAACACAAAAAGCATCATCACTATTCAGTCTTTAAAGAAAAAAAAGATCACATTTCCATCAGTTAACAGCGTATGTGGCAATGGGGCTCACCGATCTGAGCGGAGTAGCCCCTCCTGGCCATGTTCTTGGCACGCACAGCCTCCTTGATGCGGTCCACCTCCTGCTGGTAGCGCTTGCGGTCCCTCATGGCGTTCTCCTTGGCCTCCTTCAGTGCGTTCTCCAGAGCCTTGACGCGCTCAGCTGTGGCACGGAGACGCTTCTCTAGCTTGGGCAGTTCACAGCGCAGGTCGGCATTGTCTCGGACCAGCTGGGGCACAACATACATCATATTTATCTAAGCAGGGTACGTTGTGGAGTTCCTAATTGAGTAGTTCCATCGTGAATTTTGAATCAACTACTTACTTTAAGGAAAATATGGATGTTCCCATATTAATATGTTACTTCACCTGCTTGTGGACCTTGGTGAGCTGCTCCAAGTTATTCTCCAGGAAGGAAATCTTCTGTTTCTGGGCACCGTTGCCGAGTCCCTCCTCACAATCCAGCTCTGCACTCTAAAACAAAACAACAGAGGTTTAACAGACAGTTTCACAAAAACCCCTGAACATCACCGAATAGCCAGAGGATGGTGAGCTACTTTTTTAACCCGGGTGGTGAGGTCCTGGATGAACAATTTACGGAGGTTGTGGAGAGTCTGCAGCTCTTTGGCCTGAGAGAACACAGACAAAGGAAAGTATTATAGTGGTTCAACATAATAACAATGATTATTATTATTAATGTAAGCATAAAGCCTCACCACAGTCTCCTCCAGCCCCTTCAAGTCCTCCTTGGCCTGTTCCCTCTGTTCATTCAGCAGCCTGGACAGAAGCCATCACATTACACACACTCACTCATGCCCTCCAATGAAGTGCACGGCTGAACCAGTGCTTACATTAGTTCCTGTAGCTTTGCATCCTTCTCCTGCTCTTCAGTCTTCACTTTCTCATAATCGGACATGAGTCTCTCCTGCTCCAGCAAGAGACCCTGGTTCAGACTGCGAGGGAAACAGAAATCCTGCTATATTAAAAGCTCACCTCAGTTTGACCTCAAACAAACAATATCTCTCAGTGATGCTCTGTGCTGCTATCGCCGGTTTAAACGGATTGTAGGTGTGCGTGTGTGTTGATTCCCTACTCAGTCAGTTCATCCAGCATCCTCTGCTTGTCTTTGATCTCATCTCGGAGGCGGCTGAGCTGCTTCTGGTGAGCCTCTCTGTGATTTTCCAGCTGTTCCTCCAGTGTTTTCTGGAGGACGGAGACAACAGAACATATTAAACACACATGCTTCACAGGGGATAGGCCGACTTTTCGACACACTTTTACACGACTCTACCCACTTTTGGCTTATGGAAAAGGACAGAACTGACATAATCTTATCACCTTGATCTTCTCGCCTCCGTCCAGTCGGCTGATGTCCTCCTTCTCCATGTCCAGCCCCATCATCTCATGTCTTTTCTCTGAGAAATAATGAGGCGACAAGTTATTATCTCCTCCAGTTGCTTTCTAGACGTTCCAGAGGATGTTGGGGATGTGCGTGCTCACCGTGAGCCTGCAGTTTGGTCAGCTCCTCCGTCAGAGCATCCTGACTCTCCTCCAGCTGCCTCTTCTTCTGCTCCATGTTCTGCATGTAGTCAGTCAGGGACCTGATCTTGGCCTGGTGCTGGACACAGTGGAAACCATGTAAGGCATAGAGCACTTGTTTCTTAATAACCACACTTTTTATCTTATTCATCTTCATTAAATAAATCACATTTCAGTGGCATTTGGTAAATTTAAGCTTGAGTGCCATCATGTTAAACAACTAAACGACCCCCGCACACTACAGGACACACCACAGGAGAACAGTCAGGTGGCCGCAGTAACCTAGGTGATGGTTACCTGGGAGATGAGCAGCTGACAGGAAGCCAGCTCCTTCTCATTGGCCTGGATCTTGCGGTGGGAGTCTGCCTGAGCACTCTCCAGCTGTTTGCTGCGGTTGACCAGCGACTTGACCTCGGACTTCATCTTGCTGATGTAAAGGCGAGCCACTGTGAACTCCTCCTCCACCGCTGAGCCGTTCCCATTGGTCTCTGAGGACTGGGAAGCAGTGGGCTGTCAGTGTCGGGACTGACGTGCGAGTGTGTTCACACTGCGTGTGTGTCTGTGCTCACCCCGGAGGCCTTGGCGTCGCTGGTGCCAATAATGGCGCCGATGTCACTGAGGTCCCGCAGCAGCAGGTTGAGGACCTCGGTGGCTCTCTTCCTCTGCAGGCCGTTCAGCTCCTGCAGCTGACCCAGCTCCCGCTGCACCGCCAACAACAACGCCTGTTGACACACAGACACACACACACACTGTGTTAAGTGAGATAACGTTAAATGGGCCTACTGACATGCGATAGTAATTGCAAATTATTTTTATCAGATCAGAAGTTATTACAGCATTAGTTTAATTAGTGGAGACTGTAATCATTGTGTAGGTTAAAAGTGGAACACTTAGAGTTAGAGTTATTCCAAAAACCACATGTAATTGAACACGTCCTAAACATAATTATATGCAACCCACCGTCTTCTGGTTCAGCTCCTCAGCCAGCTGCATGTTGGTCTGATCTCGCTCCTCCACCTCCTGGCTCTTTTGGTCGTAGTTGACGGCCAGCTCCTCCAAGGCCTGCAGCACCTCCTTCACCTCCTCCTTGGCCAGCTCGTTCTCTGTCTGCAGCCGGCACAGCTCCTCCTGGATCTTCTCGTAGTCTCGCCGTGTCGATGCCAGCAGCTGAGGGGGATGAAAGGTGTCAGTAAATAAAAAAAAAAAATAAATAAATAAAAAAAAGGTGTGAGCACTGAGACGCAGATTAGCGTATATAACCAACCTCTTCCTGATCCAGCATCTGTTCCTTGAGTTTCTCAGCCAGTTGACTGTGCTGGTTGATCTCATCATCCTGCAGGAAATTAAAAACTTAATCCACAGAGACTGAGGACATGTGGGAGGGACAGCAGCCTCTCCCTCAGCCCCACCTTGTCATCCAGCTGCTTGTACAGGTTGCTGATGTCCTCCACATACTTGACCTCACCGGAGACGGCCACGCCTCCTCCGGCCGGCTGCAGGTTGTCGATGACTGGGGTGTTGTCGCACTCAATGCTCTTCTGGTCTTTGGAGCTCAGCTGCTCCTCCTCTGGGACGTTCTCCCCTGTAATGTGCACTCATCTGTTAGATCATTTAGGAACAAACATGCTGATCTACCAGCTTCAACCAAAACAAACATGTTATATAAGCCTGACCTCACAGGACGTTCTTCCAGGAGATATGCTCATTACGTTTAAAAGGAGAAAGCAGGAAACGTAAAGAGGGACCAGAAATTCTGTGTAATATAAATGTTTAAGTCTCTTTCAGCAGCTTTCATCAGGGTAAGCTGGAGTCTGCTTCTGAAGTAAGATTAGAGGCTTTCACTGTTCCAAAAACTTAATAAACATCAACAACAGGATATTTTATGGACCAGCCTGTATAATAATTAATCAAAAAATATGAGAATGACAAAGTGTGTTAGTGTGTGTGTGAGTAAGAGGCTGTTGCTGAGCTGATATGTTGCTAAGGTGGGGGAGTGCTATCAGCATCCTCTTGGAATTGAAAAAAAAAAAAAACAATTACGAGAGAGAGAGAGAGAAAAGAGAGGGAGAGAGATGGAGAGAGAAGGGGTGAGTGGTTACCATGCAACAGGGATGGAGGAAAGGCAGAGGGATGCTGTGAGGCAGACTCAGAAACAAACAGAAAGCGTAATGCTGACTGATGTGTTTATATACAATCTAAACATTTAAGTGTTGCGTCTGTGTGGAGAACCTCAGTAACACAAGAAGTGGATTTTGTTATTGCTCACCGTTCCTCCAGCGGTTGAGTTCGGCCTCCAGCTTCTGGATGACGCTCTTCAAGCCCTTGTTCTTCTCCTTCTCCTTCTCGTATTTCTTCTTCCACTCCTCGGCCGTCAGCTCCAGGTTCACAGACACCGTGTTCTTGATGGTCTTGGCTCTAGACACAGGAGGAGCCCAGTGAGGTTGGTTTAGACACTGACACTGACTCTGTTTTTAAGCTCTTTAGGCTAGTGACTTTATATTCCTATTCATTTGAATGGAGCGGATACAATCTAAATATATAACATATATCATGTATCATTAACATATGCTTCATTTCCCACCGCAGAGGACATCAGCCATCACTGCTGCTAATGGTTCATCACATTAGCACTTTGAACTGTCACAACTGAGTGAAACCGGTTCAGATTCAATGGGAAAACATGGGATAAATGGACTCATAGAATTATATAGTGCTTTTACAAAACTGCATCCAAGGAAAAAAAAAACATAGCAAATAGACAAACAGGTTGATAAGAGATGAAGGGGAATACAAAGCAAGAATCACACAATCTGGCAAAAACCACAGTGACCAACAAACAAGGTGTGGTGGGTTTTACTGGTGCGGTCTATAAATAGGAATGAGCCCGGATGCACAGTGTGCAGCTCAGAGCCATCTGGCTGCTGGTTTTCAGCACTGACGTCAGCCACTGTCCCAATTCGTCTCACTTTTAATTTGCTGGCCGTGAACTGAGACGAGTGTTACCTCTGTCCGAACATGAGCGTGGACTTGGTCTCGGCTTCGTTGTAGACTGATGGCGAGCAGCAGATGATGATGGTGGTGCGGCAGTTTCCTCCCAGCGAGTCCTGCAGGATCCGGGTCATCTTGCTGTCCCGGTATGGCACATGGGATTTCTGAAAACAAACGGGAAGCAGGTGTTACGACGAGGCAACGCCACACTGACGCATGCTGAAGTGAAAGAGAATTCGGATCCACTTAACTGTTCCCTCAGCCAGAGCCGAGATGACATTCCCCAGTGCCGACAGAGACTTGTTGATGTTCTTGGCCTCATCCAGCACTGCTCCCTCCGCTCCAGTCTTGCTCACCTGTTTGACCAGTCGACCCACAGCATTCACAATTTTGCAGTTCATGAAACACCCACAAGACACGTGGATTATATTATTTCTTATCTGGGTCGACCTTCTCACTGCCGGCCAGGTCGACCAGGTAGAGCTTCCCCGACAGCTTCTTCTCCGTCTCGATGTTTTCCTGCTTGATGTTGATGAGGAAGATGCTGTGGCTGCGGGAGCTGTGCTCGTTCATGTCTGCAAAACAAATAATAACAACAATACAACAACATAAGACAGGCCCACGAGAGCAACATCGCCATTTACAGAGCTGTGATGTAGAAGAAAAAAGAGACAGAGCCATGGAGTGCGGGTGCAGGGATACATACTGGTTACCGCCACGTGCCGATTGGCTTTGCCTTCATCAATAACATCCATCACCTCCTCTGGACTGGACACAAACCGTTCGGTACAACCCTGACAGACACAGAAGAATCTGATTTCTTAGCATTAAGTGAGTTCGTTCATGTTATATGGAACATTGTGTTTCAAATATCCCACCTTGACATAGGGCACTCTGTTTTTGTCCTCGTGCACGGACAGGTTGGTCTTGGACACTGAAAACAAAGCAGAAATGCCACGCCTCGTTACAAAATGAGTTTGAACAGGAAAAATACTGAATAACTGAATATGAATGAATATCAAATGCTGCACACTTACCATCCAGCAGGTCTCTGATCTTGTCCAAGTAGATTTCAAAATAAGAGACCTGCACAGAGAAATCAGTGTCTAACTCTGACTGTTCTTATTACTCCTTCACCAGGAATTCCAAATATTAGTTTTTATTCTAAATGTGATCTCTAGGCATTAAATGTGAAATAAAATAAACAACCGAAGAAACAAATCAATTGCCAATTTGAATGTGCCTGGGCCAAATAGACCTTTTAAAAGTTGCTTTTTTCTTTTCTTTACCTTGATGTGAAACTCCAGGTTCTCGTCCATGGAGTAGATGTGGTCAAAGATGTCATGGGCGATGCGAGGGATGATTCCCATCAGCTGGGGGTCATGCAGTTTGCCCTGAACACAGCAGCAAGGATGTTTGTATGTGAATTCAAAAGAAGTTTTTGTTTGTGTTTTTTGCTTCTCCTTCAAATCTGTAAACTTTCCTCAAACAACAATGCATCTGGACATCAGTCAATGACTTTATCTCTTCATTCCTCGAACCTCAACATCTGTCAGAGCTTGAGTGGATTTGGCGTTTGCAGTTAAGTCTGTTACACAATGACTGCTGGCTCTAATCCTCTCACGCTGAGTTTTTTGTGTGTACTGAGGCAGTCAGTGGACGGAGCGAGTCTCTCACCTCCATGGTGTGCGTCTTCCCAGACGACGTCTGCCCGTAGGCGAAGATGGTCCCGTTGTATCCGCCCAGCACATCTGCAATCACATTGCATTCAATTATAAATATGGAAAAAGTCATTAATTGTAAATGCATATTTAATTAACAAGTATTATTAAAACACTATAATCTAGGATCCAGGTCACTAGTAATTAGCAGTGACACCAGTGAATATATGTTTTGAGGATGCAAAGTCAGAATAAAAAAAAAATCTAAGATGGAGAACAGATAAAGTCTGTGTGCAGACATACAATAGATTAATGTTACATAAGAGTTTCCGCCATTGCCCTGCAGGACGCCGTACCTTTCACGATCTGTTTGGCACACTGGTCGTACACCTGCTCCTGCGACGTGTTCGGAGGCAGCACGCGATCAAACACGTATGGTTTGGCCTGTTTTCAAAACAACACAGGGACAGGACAACTTCCTGTTAGCTGCTTTATCAGAATAAAAAGCAGCTGTACTGAAAACTCAGGTTTTCATGTTTTTAGTCCATCAACTGTTTCCTAAATACATTCTAAAATATTAAAAAACATTTAAATTCAAAAATGAAATACGAGTTGTTGAAATGCATCATGTGAAGAATTGTTGGTTATTTTTGGACATTTCTAAAATCACTATCTTTCATCATCTCAATTCTGAGCTGGAAATGCTCCAGTCACTTCCAGGATGTTCCAGTCTGACCATCCATCACCCCCCCTGACGCTGTCCAGCTATGGACTGTTTTCTCAGGGGAGTGTGGGGGGGTAAAAGCCTGTGAAAAGCAGCTGTCAGCACTTGGAAGCAGCAACAGCAGCACTCTGACTCTGAAAGTGAAGCAGGGAAACCATCACCACAGGGTTTCAGCCATTTGTTTCATGGCTCGAGGTGGTGGCGTGCATTTAGTGCGGGTGGGACTGAGTGGGGGCTGCTGTTGAGCGTGAAAATAAAATACAACGTGTAAATAAACACAAACCCACATATGTCACCTGTGTGGTTTCTTCTCTAAGCTCCTGAGTCAGCACTCTTTTAAAGAACAGTGACTCAGCCTGAGTATAACCTTTGACCCCACCTCTGAACATTACATCCTTTAAGTGTTTTTAATGGGAGAATAGAAAATCAGGGGAAATCTCTCCAGATCATTTTAAATACAAAATGTTATCAGAGGCTGTTTTCTCTTCTCTTCTTCACACTGGAACTTAAAGACTATAAGATTTAAAGTTTAGTTCAGTAATGTGTATTTACTACCCATTCCTGTCTCTATCTGAAGTAGATATAGATGATGCGTAAACACATTGCAGTCATATCACCTTGGTGTTTTGTTAGCATTTATCTCTGAGCTGGTTTCTAATTGTTATTGAATCGATATTACCATGGGACATGATGCAGTTTTAAGCAGAAGCCTTTTAGCTCAAACTTAAAGATTTAACAATACTCCTGCATCAAACTTCCTCCCTGTAGTATTATATCAATTCCGGTGTGTACTATCATAACAACGCTCTGAAATCTGTAGTATTCGATGCTTATTGCGCACTTGGCATCCCCAGCCTGCCTGCAGGGCTCCACTCCACTTCCCTCTGAGACACTGCAGTGTTAGTGTTGTGCACCTCCTCACTCACCGTTATCACCACGGTGTCCTCTTCTTTGAATTTGGGGATGTATTTGTCTCCTCTGTTGATCTCGGCCTCGTTGAGGGGCCTGAAGCGACACATCACCCTCACCCCGCACTCCGCCGCGTCCATCATGGCTGCTGCTGCAGCTGCGGATACGTTGTCCTAATGACGCGAGGAGCACACGAGAGGCGAGGATCGGTGTGTCCGGCAGATCGAAGAGAGGTTCGGGGGCCTCCGGTGGGGCCTCGGGGAGGGTCCCTGCGTCCTGGTCCGGGGGACAGCTCGGATGTCTCTGCAACAGACTCAGAGCATCATTTGCAGAGGAGCGGAAGTGGAACGCTTGGTTCAGTTTCCCCAAGTTGAGAAACGTCCAGTGCGCAACGCGTCCTTCATCCAAGCTGGACACCTCGGCTGCGCCATGGCCGAAACGGATCCACCGCAGCGCTGCGTCCCCGCGTCGATGCACGGGCCTCGGTGCGCTGGGGTGACGCCGACTCACGGTGCAGGCAGCGGGCTGGTGCGGGTGTGTCGGAGGGGGTGAACTCGGAGGTTGGTGCCAGGTCTGCTGGGGGAGAGACCGGAGAGCACGCGCACAGACAACCGCATCACCCGGCCCGGGCAGAGGCGCGCTCCCGGGATGATGCCGCGGCGCGCCGCCGTGCCCTGCATCAGCACCACCGTCACTGAGATGCTCGCGTGAGCGCGCTTAAATTTGTTTCTTTTAGCAGATGGAAAATAATGATTGCCTCTTTAAAAAAAAAAAAAAAAAAAAAAAATATTTTCATTATTTCCATTAATCCCTCTCTGCCGTATAGTTGAGGTACTTGCTACACATTTTTACAACATGCAAACTGACATTATTGTTCTGGTTTTAAATTGTGATGGTAAAATATTAAAGGATTTATATTGATTCAGCAATGACTTTATAACAAAACTAATTCACAGTCCTACATCCCATCACCAGTTTCCTTATAACCCACAACATCACATCATTCAGTTTATGTAATAGTGTATTTAAATGTACTTGTACTCAGACATGAAGCAATGTGTCATCAGGTATCAGTTAGAATTATTATATTGTGTAGTGTTAACTGGCAACTGACTCGCACCATGACTTTTGGTTGCATATATATATATATATACAGTATATAAAATTATAAGACTATATATATACATATTCACACACACACATTTGGCATCTATATTTTTATGGTGTGCTGCATTGATTTTATCTTTTTCATTCTAAATTATATGGCATGCCACATTAAATGTGTTATTCTCTTTGCCCACTAGAGGACAGTGTTCAACAAGAAATACTGGCTTTAAAATTTAAAGGCATCATTTCATGTTGAACACTGCGAATCATGTGAATCACTTAAAGTTTAAATGAGTTGTTGAGCTTGATTCTTCACATTTCCTCCATGGCATCTCCAACGGAGATGGAAAAACACACAATACCAGATGATTCAAGTAAGAGTGACCATGTTTTTAATATCTTAAACATCTGTGCAACATTGTTTAAAATGTTACATCACTGCATGACCTGTTTCACAATATTTACAAAAAAATGCTGCTTACATCAAACCATTAAAAAAGTCCAAACAATCTGAAAATAATGGCCCGACAAACTATCCCTAGCCCACATTAATGCAAAAAGAAACAAATAAACAAGAGCAATCAAGTGCACATCATACTTCACGCCAGTCTATTTTCTGTAAAGTATATATTAGTGAGAAAATATATACTTAATTACAAGTTGAAAAAATAAAATACTGACAAGGAGAAGGGTGGAAGAGGGAACCGAGATTCAAAGAGCAGAAAACAAACAGAAAAGCACTCGCACCTCACACTAAGAAAAAAAAAAAAAATAGACGGCACACACCAAACACAAAAATGCTTTAAACTCTTGACTACAAATAACAAGAAACTGATAACAGATCCATAACACATGGGGTCCCAACACAAGGCCAGGTTCCTGCATGTCATTGCACAAAAAGAAACGGGAGGCCGGGGGAGAGGCAGAATGAACTTTACCGAAAGAGCTCACGTGTTTCTCAACACAGTTAAAACTGACATATCAATGTTGAGGGAAATTTAGCCTAACTGACATTATTCAGTATTATTTAGTATTCATAATATTAAGTTCAAAACAGAGTGTCTGAGTTTTTTCAGCATGCACAAAATCATCCGTCTTCAAGTCAATCAATTAACCACGGAAATAATCAACAATCAAAAGTTGCACATATACTTTTGTTAGATTTGAAGCGTTCTCATGGTTTAGTCGGTGTGAAGCAGAAGAATCGTGAGTACCATTTGGTTTGATCAAACTTGGGATTGTTACTGGGAAGTTCAAGTATTTTAGTGGGACTTTTATCCTGGAAGGTTACAGTAAGTGTCTCATATTTCCATACTGCTGGATTACCTCAGGACAACAGGATGCAGTTGGAGTCATGTGAAAAGCTACAAATAAATTACTACTTTATGGCTCTTAGGTTAGGGCGCCTGAAAGGATTATTAATGCAGTGTAGCCCTCCCTCCAAAAAAGGCAGGTTACAAGCCAGAGGAGAAATTACAAGTTGTTGAAGGAGTGTACAAAAGAAAGAGATGCAGCCTTTCTGGAACGGTTGATCTTTGCCATTGACTGGTATATTGCACTTGGTAAATCTGTAGTGATAACAGGTTGGTTTTAACAGGTTAGTTGATCTGGATCTGATGGCGCACCGTGTGTGTGCGCCTCCCAATACTGTGCGTTGCCGTTGATTATACGATTCGGCATGAAATGTTTCTGTTAGTGTTCACAACTGCATTTATATTCATAAATATTATGGTCTTTTCTGGAGCTGAGAATCCCATAAAGCAATCTGTAACAGAAACTCGTAAAGCCTCACTGCGAAAACAAAGTGATAACTGTAACTGTAACTGCTCACTTTTTAAATTAAAGGGCACCACTTTTGAAATTAACTATGGATACATATTTCCACAAAAAAAACATACATATACACATATAAGGCTTGAGTTCTGAACTCTTGGTAGTATTATTGCCATCTAGCATATTTGTAAAGCTTAAAATAAATATGAAGTACTGTACATAAATAATTTACAACAATACAAAAAAAGAAAATAAGAATGAAAAATACACACAAGGCCCCTAAATGAGAGAAATGCTTTTGCTGCTCTTGAGTTAGTGTTAGTTTTGAAGACTTTGAGGTTGCTTACTCTACCTAAAGCTATAGTTGTGGCGAATATGATAAGATAAGAATCATGGGAGGAAAACGTAAAACAAACATCACTGTACAATCGAAAATGAGTGACAAGAAAGAATGGGCAAATGAGCGCAGCCGGGTATTCTGGGTTGTCAGAGAAAGAAAAGTCCACCATGACTGTATGTTGCTGTTCAGGAGTTAGATCCTCTCAAAGAGAGGTGTTCAAATATTACAGTTCCTCCATCTGCATCAGGAGAAATGCATCATGGTTGATGCTGATAACTACACACTGATAAACCTTGTTTCAGTGGCCACAGTACTACTACGTGCAGTATACAGGCACAAGTTTAACAGGCGATACTTTATGAATCAGCCGAAAAGCGATTTGCCTAATTTGGAAAAGAGGGCACAACTCTTTTAAAAATATAATTTAAAACGAAACAATGGAATAAGAGGAAGATTATTCTGGGAAATACTTAAGTCCTGGTTTAAAACTCGTCAAACACAAATGACACTGAGTACAGTAATAACTGTGTGGATTGGTGGATTTTTCCTTCTCAAAACTGCAGGTGACCAATTTTCTTTCGGTAAAACTGGAAAAATTCACCTGCTAACCAGGGCACCGTACGGAGCAGAGGAAGATTTACCAACTTTGGGTCATTTCCCAACACTGAACACGTTCTGCTGGTAAAGTTCATTCTGAGTTTCTAATCTTATCAGTACAGATGAGCACAACTGGAGTGAAGTGTAGTAATGGAGAACTTATATACTCGTGCCTGTTCCCCTGCTGGAGGAAATTAAATAAAAATAAAAAAACAGCACGTCTTACAGTTCCTCATATAAAAGCTTTAGGCTGTATTCTTAATTATTCTATGCATGCGGCCATATGCAACCGCATTTCTGAATAGAAACCAAGACATTGGTACACTTCTGCTTTGTTTTTGTACAATAAAAGATAAAATGTGCATTAGGTACGCTTGTACATGACATTTTACAATATTTACATACATTTCTTAATAGCATGAAATTTCAGGATTATCTATATACATATTGAAAATGTATCAGAAATATTTGGACTGTCTATTTTTCTTAAATATGTAAGGTAATACTTGTAGCTTTTTTTGTTTATTTTACTATATTATACTAGAAAAAAATAGTTAATTCAGTGAGCAGTAGACAAATTGCAACTGTTTTTGATGCTATTTTTTTCCCCTCTTTTTTGCTTTCTACCGGTTTGGGTGATTGGAATTTCCAGCACCTTCTGTGGTCAGTCAATAAGTCAAGTTGGAACAACGATGCACCAGTGAGAGTCCATGTGTAGCACCTGTTGGAGAGCTCAGATCGCATCAAGGCTGAACGGACAAGTCTGCAAAGGCTTTGAGGATGTTCTCAGGCCGACACATTCAATGTTATCTGGAGATTTTCCTCCTCTTGGGCTTTGGGAGCTTCACCTGACGATCCCTAGACGGGATCTGAAGACAGGGGGAAGCATTAAGGCGAAGGATGGTCACATAGATGGGGTAAAAATAATCCTTTGTTGGAGAGAAATACGTTTGAATAAGCCCCTCTGGAGGAATCAAGGAAAGTTGTAAACACTCACCGTGCCTGACATCTTATCCAGCTCACTCATGGCTTCGTGGATAGCAGCTTCCAAGTGATTATTCAGTTTCCCCGGTCTGTTGGAAAACATGTACAAATGACATTAGTATTTACATTTGGGCCAATGCAAGCCAGAGGGACTACAGGCATTTTTGCTCTAGGACATTTGGCTGGTTTGGGAAACAAAACTATGTTTTAGAACAACATCTGTAACCAACGTTAGTTTTGGCTTCAGTCTGTAATGGGAATAGACAACATTCAGGTTCAAGCTGCTTTCAAAGCGATGCTGGATAAGTGCATTACAGATCTTAGGACAATATTATTTTGGGACTTGTCACGAGTTGTTTTTTCATCATATCCAGGCAGGTTTACTTACTTCAGGCCTCTTTTGGCGGCTCGGTCAAGTGCCTCCAAGTCGTGAGTTAGTGTTTTTAGCTTCTCTGGCTCTACCTGTGTGGACAACAGAAGAGAAAAAAAAATGAACAGTACATTCAAGGTTGTTGAACAGGAGACAGAGAATTACCGACTGAAGTATTTCACATTGCCATGTGGACAAGTTTATTTGGCCGTCGGATCTTTTCTATTCTGAAATTTTGATTTGGCCAGTAAAATGTTGAGTTTGGAGCATTTTCAAATCCATCTGCTGAGATGGCCAGTGAACACTATTTCTTCTTTGCTCCTGACTTTTCAAACTTGAAATAAATTTCCATCTGAAGAAAAACTTGGTTACAGTCTAAAACTACTAATACTCTAATTTGTACTCTGTGGCAAACAAATTCTAGATTCTTGGATCACTGCTTGTTTGCCACACATGGAAAAATAATATGCAGTAATCCAAAAATTGACAAAACTTTCAATAGAGGGAACATGGCTGGCTGGGGAGTTGCAGCCTGTCATCAATTTGCAGACTTTTCAGAGAGATATTTCAAGTTGGCTAGTAAAATGCTGACAGGTGGTTCCAGACTGATTTCTCACCTTCGCCTGTTCCCGCAGCTGCATAGCAGCGCTGTGCACTTGTTCGTCCCCGGCCAGCTTGGCAGGCCACGGTGGGAAGCCCTTCAGCTGGCCCCAGACCAGCTCCCCCATGTTGAAGGTCCTGGATCGGTAGTGAAGCAGCTCTGAGGAGGGAGAGTCTGGCTGCCGCAGGTCTTCCTCACTGCTCAGGCTCTTTGTGTCCGAGGGACTGGGCGCCATACCGTTGAAATGGCCGTTGTAGTGGCTGTAGTCTTTGGCTGTTGCCAGGGGTCCCTCCAGGCTCGTGGAGGAGCTGGGCGACTGGTCGTCCCCCGTCAGTTCCTGCCGTGGGGGACCTAGGACCTCACCATAACCACGGGTGTTGAAATGGGGGGTGGCACCATTGATATGGGTGCAGCGTTCCACTGTTTGTTCGAGACGCTCCTTGTAGTTTGTAGGAGTCCGGCTGCAGTTATTAAAGCGATAGCCATCTTCGAGAAAGGCCTTTTCGTGGGCCATGGCCAGGCCGTGATCGTTGGAGCCCTCCGTGGGGCAGGGCGGGGCAGGAGCCAGACTGGCAGGTCGTTCCATGCAGGGACTACTCCTAACTTGGGTTGAACACTCTAGAAATTCTTCACCTCCCCAGGTGCTGCTGTTACTGTGCGTGTCGAAACCTCCCCCGTGCTGTGTCTCCCCGTCCCACTGCCCCCTGGGAGTAGCACGACCAGGAGAACGGAAGTAGTCATTGGTCTCAGGAGTGCCGTCTGGAGTGCTCTTCCCAGCATCCATGTTCTTCTGACCCCGCCCTAACCTCACCTGTCTTGGCCTGGTGTGCTGGGGTAAGGCCTCACCCTCCAGGTGCCCATGCAGGACTGCACTAACCGCTTGGGGGAGGTTGACAGGCTCCCCTATAGAAGCAGTGAAGGCACTCATGGCGCTGAGGGCAGGCACCGGACTCGCCTGTGTGGTCCCGCTCACCGTGGTCGTTATCGTTACATGCATACCCTTGCTGGCGGCGTCTACCACAGCTCTGTAGATGGCGTCCACCGACTCTGGGCCCCCACCACCAGGCCCCCTGTCAGAGCTAGGTGTACCTGGAAGCCCCTCGCCCTGGGGCTGTTGCCCCTCCCCGAACTGTGGGTGCTGCAACATCCCCTGCTGTGGACACAACAACCAGGTTACACATGATGAATACTGTATTTTTTTAAGAATTTGAAATGCTTTCAAAAATGCTACAGGCATGTCATCTCACCTGGTAGTTCTGGTAGAGGCAGGCCATGGAGCCAGCGTTGACGATGTTGCCGTCTGTGTAGGGCGTGTTGTCAGAAAAGTGCTGCTGGCCCTGGTAGGGTGGGTGGGAGGCGACCCCCTGCTGCATGCCCGGGTGGGCCTGCTGCTGGTACATCTGACCCCTGTTCACATGAGGTGGCAGGCCTCCCACACCACAGCCGAGGGATGATGGGTTTCCTGCAAAACCAACGGTACATACAAGTTAAATGGATGTTCACAGTCAAGTTCCAGAGCTGAGAATTTATTTGTGGTGGTAAGAAAATTTTTTTATATACTTGATTTCATCACACATTAGAGCAGCTTGTGCATTGTCACCTGCATGTCCACTGTGGAACAAGCATGATTTTAAAAGGCTGGTGCTGTTGCACTTTTTTAGTTGTCCGTCTGCTGAGCAGTTTGGTGAAATTTATACCTTTCCAGATTTACTGCGCACACCAGAAAAAGAACAGCAAAGCTGGATGAGTTCCTCTCAACAGAGACATTCACAATAAAAAAAAAGAAAAAAGTTGCACATTAACAATCTGTTGCAGCTCAAACTAGCGGACACACACAGCAGCTAGATGTGGAGTACAGACCTGTTGGCAGAGCACACAAGGACCGAACATGAAGGAAACACATCAAGGCCACAAATGTATCAATGAATGAGAACGCCCAGCAGCAATGTTACACAGACAAAGCCGACGCAGATCTCAGAGGCCTAATATTGTGTGTCTGTGTGTGTGTGTGTGTGTGAGGGAGCAGTGACTGGAGCAGCTGGTGCGATGCTACGTCGCTGAAGGGCAGCTGTGTGTATTCTCCATTTTTTTCTCCTCTTCTTTCTTTCCCTCTCCGACGCTGAGAGCTATGACTCGGCCAGCCCCCTCCCCCTCCCTCCCTACATCCTCCGTTACTGCTATGATATAGTGACGGCTGTTGCCAAGGGAGGTTGCCATGGGAACCAAGTGATGATTGGTGGTTCTGTCCGCTGCCAGGAAGCTTCGAGGGGGAGTTGGGTGGGTGAGACAAGGGGGGTTACGAGGGTCGGGTGGTGTGATTTTTGCCTGCTGGGGGATGGGGGGCAGTCAGCTGGGTGGCAGGGCGTCTGGGAGGGGGGTTACAATGAACTTTGGAGTATTTGTTGATGGCAGGAGTGCATGGGGGTGTTCAAAGCTTGCTAGCTGATGGTTTGAGGCTAATGCTAAGAAGCCACTGACAAGGCCACTTTCAAAGAGTCATTCAAATTAGTTTCAAGTAGGGGACAACGCATCGAGTTACTCTGCAGCATAACATGATTTGGAGACAAAATAGTCTTTTATCCAAAGAGCCTCCAAGTGCGTAATGCTTATGGGATTGTGTCACCGACCTGGTCAGCCGAATGGCTGAGCTGAATTGGGTTCATTTGCAGTACTGGGAAATTCTTAATGGCTTCTGGCAAAAATTAATTTGGACAACCAGACGCACTGCAGAAAGAACCCCTTGCAAAGGCAACTTGGAGAATGCAGGTAAAGGAAATTTAAAAAAAAAAAATCCTTGCACATAAGTATATATATTCTGTCTAAAAAGCAGGCAGGTGGTCAGGAGGCTTATGGACCATCGCACTGATAAGTGATTAAAACAATTAACTCATTATCAACATAATACGCACGGCTGGTAATTCCCCAAACAAGCTCAAGAAGCGAGTTGATATGGCAGACTGCTCCAAAAGGATTAAACGCAGGATATTTGTAGAAAAACACAGAGGGAGAGATTAGCAGCGAAAATAAGACAGACATAACAAGCAACAGGTGGATGCAACAGGTTGACTCACTTCCTCCAGGTGTTGTGCCTGTATGTTGGCTCAGTTATACTGAGAAATTATAACATTGTATCTGGGTCAATGATAGAACACTCATTTTCCCTTCTCTGGTTTTGTTAAAACCTCATGAACCTCATTACAAAACTAAAAAGTTGCTATTGAAACTGATGGAGTATATCAAGTAAATTTTTGTAAAAACAACATTTGCAATGACATGTTTTTCCTGCTGACCAAAACCAGACTTGGGAGAAATACAGAAGGCACGAGGTGATAAAAACAGTTGGCCTGAATCAGACATTGGTGATATCTCCATTATAAACCATACGAGGACACACAGATGCAGGATGAATACATGAACCCATCGCCCAGAAAATAAGATCTAGATCTTTTCAGTGCTTTCAAAACAAATGCAAACATGAATGCGCGCACGCACGCACGCACACACACACACGCGCTCACTCCAAGTCATTCATATGCACACAAATGAAGAGAACAGCACATGCACTGTAGTGCACAAGTAGTGGCGGACATGTACACACAATCATTCAAACACACACACACACACAAACAGGCCAAAACCCTCATCAAAGGCTTCACTCCGGTCTCTATTCAGGGTCCATCGTTACTATAGCGACCAGCTAGCAGGGAGAAGCTCTTAAGAACACCCTATCTAGGCTGCTTCCCTTAAAGCATGATGCAGATCCCATTTCCATCTTCTTACACCATTGACTCATGCCAGTATACAAATAAAACAAAGAGAAACACTGGTTGACTGACAATTAGCTGAGCTTCCAAAGATGAACGGCCTGCTCATTAGCTCAAAGATGCTGGAGCTACAGCTACACGGTCTACGCTCAGGGTCTGTCACTTTAATCAATTGGTTCTGGTTCCATTCATTACTGTAGAAACCACACTTTGACCAAACCAGTAGCTCAAGGGCCTAGCTCACCAAAATGCACAGTTTTGCCATTGTAAAATTATATCAGCATTATATTCAGTCCTATAAGCAAACCAGATGTGCTGTAGAGCTGACGTCTCACCTGATTCAGAAATACTCTGTGTACAGCCTCCATCAGCCCCTCCATGTGGCATCACGGCCATGTTAGTCCGCCCCATGTTGTGAAGGAGGTTCTGCTGTGAAGGATGAGGGCTAGGATGGGATAGTGGCGGTGGATTGGTGTTGGGGCGTCCTAGAAGCATGCCATCAGGGCCCATTGGTCCACCACCTGGCACCATGGGCCTACAGTTACTCATGGAGGAGGCCTGCATTTGGGCCATCATGTCAGGGAACTGACCTGGACGCGTGCCCAGATGGCCTCCGGAGGCATCCATGTTCTGACAGTGCTGCATGGCATCTCCTGGACCCTGTAGCCTCTGCTGAGCATGGAGATTCTGCTGAGGGCCACCAGGGGCCATTCCCGTGCTGTCGTTGTAGTGCAGCTGTGGAGTTCCTTGAGGACCCTGCCCTGGACCTGGACTAAGACCTGGACGATGGCTGCTCCCAGTCAAGTTATGGGAGCTCTGGCAGCTCATGGACTGGAGAAGCTGGGCCATGGAGGTGTTTGGGGGAAGGTTTCCAAGCCGGCCCACTTTACGCAGCTGTTCAGTGGCACTGGGCCCTGGCATGTGCGGCCCACCCATGCCTGATTTGTTAAGCATGTTGTAGACCATGTTGTTACTGCTGTCGTGGTTTACAGCAGCACTGCCTGATGACTGCTTCCGTTTGCGCATGGGGTCCCTCTGCTGTGCCATGAGTTTGTCTCTGAGAGCTGCCCGACCACTCTGGCCCTCAGGGGTGTTTATCAGCATGGTGGAGTTTGGCGGGAGCATTGGATTTAAAGTGCTGTGTCCCTCCATGCCTCGAGGGCTGTTTAAAGAGCCAGGGTGCCCACCACTACCACCACTACCTGCCCCCATGCCTGCAATACCAACTCCACTACCAGCCATGCCAGCAGTGCTGTTGCCAGCAGCACTGAGTTTGTTTTGATTTGCTAGCTGTGCTTTGGCTGCGGCTGACAAGAGACTGCTGGCAGGGAAGGAAGTGGCGTTCTGTTGGTTGAGGATCTGGTTGAGGGGCATCCCCAGCAGTCCTGGGTGGCCCTTCTGGGAAGCACTAGGTGTTGCCAGAGAGGAGGAGGAAGAAGTGGGAGAATACATAGGGTTACCATGCTGCTGGGTGCCAATAGAGTTTACCATCCCGGGCAACAGCTGGGAGTCTTTGTACTGGTGGTGTGGGTCTGTTTTGTTGGTGGAGGGGCTGGAGGGCATGGCCGGTCTAGGAGATCCCATAGTGGACCTAGGAGAACGAGGAGGGACTTTCATGGTGCCACATGGGGCCTGATGCCCAGAGGGCATTGCAAAGTTCCCATGATCAGAGGAGGTGGAGGATGAGCGTGACCGATGAGGGGAGGCCTCCATTCTCCCAATGACAGGCCCAGCCATGTGGACAGGTGACGTGACAGGTGAGGGGGACATGGAGGAAGCTGGACCACCCTGTTGAGTCCTCTGAACATGGCCACCATGCCCCACAGGGCCAGGCTTCACTGTGGGTAAAGGTAAGTTGCTTGGCAAGGGAACAATAACAGGAGGGGGTATGTTTACATTCATCATTGGTACCTGAGAGTGGATGTTAGGCTGGAAATTTGGGGGGGGTTGGGCATTGGTGGGGGGCTGGCTGACTGGTTTACTGGGGATAGGGTCCAAGATGCCTAAGGGGTCTTTTTCTGAAGTCAACTGCCTTTTCTGAAGGGCACAGGATGGTGGTATGGAAGGGGTGGGTGGCACCGGATGCACAGGCTGCTGTGTTTTATGGTGAAAAGCCACACGGGGCATATCCATACCTGGGGGGAAGTTGCCCCGTGGCATGTTCATGACAGGGCTTTTGGCAGTGGCCGTGGGGGAGAGGGGCGTGCTAGTCCTTCCTGTCATTGCACAGGATGGTTGGCTCGCAGGAGAGCCATGTAGCATCACACTGGGTGGGGAAAGAGGTGTCCTAGTATTCCCATGGATGGAGGCTGAGCCAGGACTGCCAGCTCCGGGAAAACCACAAGGATTGGTCCTTGGAAAGCCCTCAGGGCTGCCCAGAGTGTCTGCACTGGGAGACTGGGACCCGTCTCCATATAGCTTTGCACTCGAGAGAGGTGGGCTCAGCATGCCTCCATACCCAGCCCTGTATGGGGATTTGGGGCCTGGCTCCCCACTACCCAGCCTCTGTGGCCTGTGATACACAGAGTAGAGCTCTGGCTGCTGGGCTGCACCCACCTCCTGGGGTGGATACAGCCTCTGCTGCTGCTGTCCTGCTGCCATCATCATCTTGAAAGGACTCTTGCAGTCAGAGCCAACAGCATTGGACAGGCCGTCGTGAGGTTTATTCCTTATTGCTCGTTGAGATGTGGAATGCGCAGCAACCACATGTGATGTACCTTGAGGCAAAACAAAGAACACTTGAGTTAAATCAATATAAACACATTTGACAAATTATTGGGCAGCACAGTAAAGTCATTAACTTCAGTAGGAATAGCAAGTTCCAATTCCCTCAGTGTGTTTTACTTTGTGTGCCTAAGGGCCACCAGCAGACTGAAACATCTTTTTTAGGTCAGCTGAGCTGTAACAACTGTTTTACATGTACTCGTACCTCCCCCTGGACTGGTCAGTGTCAGAGGTGGGTGTGTCTCCATGCTCTTGTGCAGCGTGGCCACTGCCAGAAGCTTCCTCTTGTGAATGCAGAGTTTGGTGACATCCTCATCTGCTTTCACATCCTCCGCTGTTCTCTGCTTGACAGCCGCCCCTGGGTCGAAGTTGAACACCTGACAACAAAAAGGAATGTTTTATTTTCTATTCTTAAAGGAAACTACTACTAACAACAACAATGTGAATATAACAATGTGTATTAAATGATCATGAATTTTATAATGATAATAAGGTTTTTATCAGTGGTTTGGGACTAAATCTGAGGAATGCTGTGGATCCAGGTTTGGAGTGGCATAGTTTCGTTAAGCTAAAGCTAAGCTTTAGCTTCATGGTGTCCCAGTGTTGAGTGAGAGCTTTGAAAAGTAGGCACTGAATCACAAGATCAAATTCTGAGTCAACAAAGGAGCATTTGGAGGAATGGGATGGGGATAATGTTTTGGTATTAAACACTTAAACGCACATTATTAAAATCATCAACAACAGGGCAGATTTCACAGCTGAGATGACATCAGCCGGATAATGGCCTGGTCTCAAAGACATCCAGGGTGTGCTGGAGACAAATTTAGTTTGGACAGTTAATCAGTCGGTTTAATCCCTGTAATGCGATATACTGGATGCTTTTGACATTTGTAGATTGAGCAGAAGTGGTCAGTGTGAATTTATTTCACGCATACTGATTCCTGAGCATATAGAATGGGAAAGGGAAAGTGGATTATGCTGCAGGAGTGATATGAAAGCTTCACTGGTTGAGAGGAAAAGGAAAAAAAAAAAGAAAAGAAAAAAAATCACCTTGTGGAGTATGAGTGGGCACTCCAGGCCACATTTGCAGGTTCCATCTGTCAGCAGGTAGGTCTTCACCTGCTCCAAGCTGGACAGCACCGAGCCACTGGGACTGCGCACAAAAAAAAAAAAAAAAAAAAAACACAAAAGAGCATTAGACCAAGGACAGTCTTAAGATGGTGAAGATAAAATTCACACGCAATCAACATTTATTACAAATATTTTCAGTAGTGAAGAAGAGAAGTTGACTTGAGTCTGTCATTTGCAAAATAAGTGAATGTTTCACCCTTGCTGCCATGGATATTTGAATGTGCATGACATTTTCAATGCATGACACAAAATTCATGATCAGACTAAACCAAACATCATCATGGTGCCTTCATATTTTGTCCCAAAGAGACTTAAACCAGGAGAAATCAGATGTTTTGTTGCCCCCAAAAGATTCATGGAACATTTCAAACCTTCCACAAATTAAAGTAGAACAGTCTGCTGCCATGAAAACATCCTGTCAGGATGTGCAGTTGCACATCCCTGTAGCAAATGAACATTTGAAATTATGAAGAACACAATGCACCGGGCCACAGTCACAGAAGTAGACAGGATTCTTTCCAACACCCAAAATAAACCTGACACCAGCCGAGCACTTTAGTTCATCGTGGCCGGTGAACACACATGCTGCTGCTCATGTGCCAGGAAGGACAACTTCGGGCCTATGTGGCACAATGACGTATGCCTATTAAGATGGAAGTTGTCAATGTTATTCTCCTTTCTGTGAAAACATGTTACAGGACAATGTGTTGTGGTAAGAGCGACCAGACTACATTATATATTGTTTGTGTTGATCTACTTACATGACCTTTAAATTGTCAAAACTTTCAGTTGCACAGAAGCGTTCATGTTACAGTTTATCAATGTAATGCAAAGTAAGCACGTTAACAAAAATCTATTTTGTATTTTCTAAAAGTATTGTTCTTATTGAGTGTTTTACAATTCACCTCCCACCTGATGGATTATCCTGTTGCACACTCAGAGTCAGCTGTCAAATCCTCTGATGGTTCGATGACATTTTCTTACCTTATGTATACGACCCCTCTGCCACGCTCTGCTTTTCGCTGCCAGCCAATGGGGACCTGGACATGGGCGGCCTGCCTCTCCTCTCCCGCCTCACAGTCCTTTCCGCCATTCATTGCTCCACTGGATTTACGCTCAACACCGCAGAGGTATATATATCAGACATCAACCAGTGTCTTTGCAATGCTCGTCATGTTCGTCTTCCAAAGTGGTGGTGGTGGGTGGGTTGAGGAGGAGGAGGAGGGTAGAGCTGCAGGAATACGCTTTAATGTGCGACTCTGCTGTCGGGTGGAGCTGATGGGGTGGTGGATGAGAGGGTGGTCGGGTCGGGTGAGGCGAGCTCACGGCAGACCCTACCCTTTGAGCTGCTTCATGGCTACAGAGCTGAATTGCCCATGGACTTCCATCACTGCATCTTGTCATTCAGAGCCATCCAGCTGAAGAGGTGAGGATCCGGAGTTGGAGTGCTCTGTGCTTTACTAGTTTTTTATCATTTGTCTTCTGCCGACGAGAAATCCGCCCCTCAGTCGGACGACTAAAATATGTTCAACATATCTGCTTCCAAATGCAGTTGGGCAGTGGTATTCCCATGGTTCCTGTGAAGGGGGACAGAAAAGAAAGGAATGGTTAATGCCATCAATTTGCTTTGCAGGAGTCAATAACTTAATCTGCTCTGATAACATAAGAGACATAAGAGTCAATTTTCATTAAAATGCAAATATTTACATTGTCCTATTAAAGGAAAAATGCAAATTATTGATAAAAAACTGGAATGATTGATACCAGACATCTAAAATTAAAGAGATATATGGCATTTTTCTGACGCAATTTATTTAATTACTGATATGCCAATTGTTCTGGTTCCAGGACTACCTCAAATCACATCCAATAATTGCCCCAAATAGCAATTCTACAGATCTGCTAAGAAAGTCCCTTTCTATTCATCTCTTGGAAGTGTGCATGTGTGCAAAAGCTTATATAACCCATTCAGGCATTAAGGCTGCATTGTGACGACAAGTCTTGTCAAAATATGACTTTAAGGAATACAAATCTATTTTACAGTATCATTGCCTGTCTCTGGGACAGCGAAGTCCAAACAGCAGCGGCAGTCTGTGAGAGACGGAGTGTCATGTAAACCCTCCTCTGCTGCTGACGCATAACTGCCCTGTGAGCGGCTGAGACCAACCCCAGCGACACCACCACAGAGAAGGACAGACGAGGAGGGCAAGGCCGTGGCACGGTGAGAATGAAGCAGCAGTTTAATGTCTACTGTTTATCTGGAAAATACACAGCAGCAGCAACAGTGGCCGCTCATCATCTCAGGAGGGGCATGTAGTGTCCTATCAGTGCATCCGCCTCATCGTTAAAATCTCATTTTCCACACTCCATGTTTGGAAAATGCAGTGGGAACAGAAAACATAATTCCAATTGTTGTATGAGGGGGAAAAAAGTATTATTATATTATTACAATATTTTAATAATATTATATCGTAATATTATAATAATAATATTATATATTGTTACTTTTTTTCAACACTACTTCCTGTAAAAAGCACAAATTCAAAACTCAACTTCTACCATTTTCCTGCCCAATTTCCCAGCACTTTCCTCTGACTCATAGCTCAACAATTACCATACGAATTACACTACTTTCTAATCTCTAACCTTTTACTGTGGCCTGATGTTTCCTTTTTGAAAATTACGCAAGCCTTTTTCCTTTATTGTTAACAGCATCGAGTCAAGAGAGCAGCAGAGCGGTGGTCAAACTCAGAACACTGAGGATAAGTGAGAACGTTCCGAAAAGTAATTCAATTATTTCTACACCCAAAAACATAATTACATTGATTTTTGTTTTAGGTTGCCGTTTTTTTTTTTTTTTTTAATGTTTATCACCTAAAGCTATAATATACAGTTAAGCAAAAAGGAGCAACAACAAAGTACATACACGACACATGCACTGTGATTTGATTTAAACTTCATACAAGCAGTATGTGAGGCAAAAGACTTGGAAGGAAAAAAGGGGATAATGCAGAAAAAAGACAAATACAGGCACTGGGGAGTTACAGCAGTGCAGTGAAAGAAAGAAAAATTATATATAAAAAAAAAAAAAAAAACACACGACTGAAAAGACACAGCCAAAGGTTCTTGAGTAACTGAGTTTGTGGTCCATTAAGGATGGAAGCTTATGTAAATGAAAGTGTTTCATCCAAAAACTATGTACACATTTTTAAAAATATGATCAGACTGAGTAGCTTGTGTGCCTTTTTCATTTCATGGTAAAGCTGTACTTTGTTCTGTTATTACCTAGTATTTTTTTACAGTAGTTCTCACTGTGATATTGTTTTGTATGTTTTACAGTGAGATAAAAGCATCACAGCAGCTCTTTCTTTTCAAAGTGATCATGGGAGTGGAAAGCCTGTTATTCACATTTTCTATTTAACCCAGAATTCACTTCACTGACCACAACAGGAATCTGAGCTTTTATCAACTAGCGGATGCAGCGGCTGGTAAACTTTAACTACCGACTCGTGACGCAGAGAAGAAACAGAGACTGCACAAGAGACACAACTGAAGCTTTATACGTTCCACCTAGCCCAGCACCGATGGTAATTCTGTTGAATGGAAGATGATCATTCAAAACAATAACACGAGGGGGACAATATTTCACAGGCCTGCAGATATCAAAGGAACGAAATCTCAGTCCACTATGACCTTAAAAAGACAAGAAAAATGTGCTGACCTAGAACACCAGTCCAAGTCCTAATGTGATTTAATGTCTGGTTAATTCATCACAGAGCCAACATTATGTTTATCCTTATAAAGCCTGAGTTTAGAAGCAGGCCCTTTGGACCAAGAATCAGACATTGTCTCAAATGCATTCAAGGGACTATTTATGGATTAGATTTGTATCTGCCACTAAACAGTACAATGCAATAAATTCAATCATTAATTGTATCAATCACACAGATGCATCAAAGTTGTTTTCGTCACTTGGATACAGACAGCGTTTGCAAGGTTTTCCATGCACAAAGCGAGAAGTTTACAGCCACAGCAGACCCTGTGCAACACTGAGCATGGATCCTAGTGTATTTCTAAGCATTTAAATCCGAGTGAGGAGGCTCTGTCATGTACTGTCACACACAGCAGGGGTTAAGAGTAGGTGGCAATGCCTGTACAAAGCATGTACAGTCTGTGGAGTAATACACGACAAAACTGCAGTAAAGTAAATCAGACCTGGTGTTGTCTCACCAATTGCTCTTTCTGCAACAGGCAGCATTAAAGCAATTAATTCTCAACCTAGCATTCCCATCTAGTTGGAACCCCATGCTACAGCTTGGGCTAGGTTAAAGGGTAAATCAGCAATAATGTCCTGCAGCAGCCTTCAAAGTTGACAGCTGTACAAGTTGTCAAGCAAGATGCCAGGACATGATCCCCCACCCAAAGCTGGAGAGCATGACAACCAGCCCGTGCACACAACCACAGCGACCAAAGGGGTCCAAGCGTCGGATGAGGTGCTAATTAGCTTGGTGACCATTAGCCGAGGCTGCCCATCAACTGTGCCAAATATCGCTTTATTAAAGCTTTGGCAACAACCGTGTGGCATTCGGGGTTGTTGGGCTGGACACCGGGCGAGACGTGCAGGTCATGCCCCATCGCTTGTGGTCCTCCAGCGGTGGAAATGGACCGTGTCAACAAGCGAGATGGGTCCTGTCTGACTGGGCTTTTTGATGCATTGGACACAGCTTCTGAAATAGCTGGGGGTTAGCATGCCAAGCGTCAGCTGTCTAGCTTGCGTTAGCTACATAGCTAGTTAGCCAGCTAGCTTGTTGTAACGAAAATGAATAGGAAGACGAGTTTGGCTACGCTAGTGGCATTTTAGCGTACAATTGGCGAACCGCAGCGGGGGGTGCGCACGCCGAAGAGTCCGCGATCGGCGATTCGAGCTCTGATTGTCGAAGTGAAAAGCAGCTAGGCCCGCGCAGGGGTTTGGAGCCAAGGGGGCCAAGGCAAGGCCAGGCACGGGTTAGCTTAGCATGCTAGCTAGTAGCCGTGCAAACCCGTTGCATTCGCTGGGAGAGAGAGGGGGGGGGGAGAGAAACAGAAGAAGAAGAAGAAGAAGAAGAAGAAGAGAGGGAGAGAGAGAGAGGCGCTTTTCACACACTATCGTTTCTGTCTGCGTCAAATCAACCTGGGCACTGTCCGTCCTTACCCGGGCGCCCCGGCGAGCGCGTCCCGCTGCAGGAACTGTGTGGCGAGCGAGCGACAGTGTTGTTTTTGTGCCCGGTGGAGAAATAAGAAGAAGAAGCCTACCCATTAGTCCTCCTGCCTCCGCTGGTTCTCCTACACTGGGAGATTGGGAATGATGGAGAGCCGCACTGCGCATGCGCCCGACCAGGAGCAAGCCTGCAGATGGGAGCGAGGTGATGCACGTTTCTCATCCTGAGGCTCGGTGACACATGAACCCCGCACGGCCGGCCAGCGATCACAGGCCCCGCAGGACGATTCCCTTCAGAAAAAGAAAAAATATTGTCAGCTAAATCCACTTCATGTTTCTGCAGCTGAAGTACCCGCAACAACAAATTAAACACGTGAAGCACTGAGAGCTTTATGTCCTGCAAAGTAGGTGAAAGGGATGCAGTTGCAGAAGCTGAATTCAAAATAATCCTCATTATATTTGCACCAATCATTTAAACTGTTTTTGTCACATAGTTTGCATTGAGAGGATATATTTAAATATCTCACACATTGTGCCCAAATACAGTAGACCAATGAATAATGTCCAGTCTAATCAAAGAAACACACCAGCAGTACATAATCTTTACCTGATTCAAATTGAATCTGCACCCCCCTCCCCCCAATTAATGTAATGAAACTGATTAAAATAATAATCCCATGAACAGGAGATATTTGGCTAATAGCTTGGAGGTAGTGTGTCACATTTAACGAGGCCTAATGTGTTAACAAGATGATGAAACTATTAATAGCAAATTGTTGTAATGTTAATAATTGATGGCCTTAACTGGAAGGTTTGACAACTTTTATCACCGGCTGTAACACCTCAGGTCTTATCAGTGTTTTATCGTCCATCATGAAACAACCCTAACATAATTAAAGTCGATGAACACATTCAGTAAAAACTACCTTTTTATTTTCTTAAATATTATAATAACATTATTGGAGATAAAGAAACAAACCAATAAGACCCAAATGACAACTTCGAAATCAATAAGAATGGTAATGCCCTAAAACTAGTAAATAAATAAATAAATAAACATGAATTCACTTATGTGGAGTGAAATGAAGATGCAGCTCTCTGTGCAAATGTATGATTTTTTGTGTGAAGGTCAAACCTGAGGAGATGTTCAATTAATCCTTTGTATGGCTGCTGTAAAAAGGGCCGCTTCATGTATTTTTAAGGGCAAACACAGAGCAGAATGTGTGAGTGGAGAGCCGTATTTCAGAATAATGTGACAGGCCAAGCAGGAGTGCAGACTGGGAGACGATTTGTGAGATATCTGGTGGTTTATTGTGCTTTTTTCATCAGTCAGCCAAAAGCCACGGGATGGGTTTAAGCATCTCCAGAGCTCCAAAGATGTTGATCTGCAGGCCAGCTTTGAGCCATTCAGATGAAGCATTCCTTTAATTTGATCAAACACCCCAGTGGTGCTGGCAGTTATAGCCCATCAAATTTTTGATAAATTTAATTCATAATTACACAAATTACCACCACTAGTGGGGCCATTTTTACCACTATGCATCACATCTCCACATTGGGTCACAATGACATGATGTTTTTACATGTGTATGTACACTTACTGAGTCCTTATTGGATTATGTTTGTCATAAACTGAGATGGGATTTTTGGAAACAACTAAATTATATTTGTGTTTTAAAGTCCAATGTAATGTTGAAAGCTCCAGAGCAAAAAACTTAAAATTCTGAATTGTTTACATCCTGTATTTTAGAACAAAAAATGTTTTAATAAAAAAAAAAGACACAAAAATGCCACATTTAAATATTTTTTCTAAAGGTAAATAAAAATATAACTTCTTCCTGTGTTGTAACGCCTTTCAGCCAATCAGCGCCCGCATATTATTCAGCACAGGAAGTCGTCATCGCTGGCTGAGCAGGATTCCCGCGAAGACTCAGATGTCTCCGTACGTAAACTATAGTTTCTCTTGAGTTTTTGTTGTGGTTAGTTTTTGTTGACTCGTTGTTTAGCGTTAACGTAACAACAGAATCTGAGGGATCGCTTCTAGTTTGCTTCCACAGCGTCCTGGCGACATCGTGACATAGTCACATACGCAAATCCGTTCAGAAATGATAATAGATAAGTTCAAACCTACGCTTTGTTAAATACTTATTCAGTGCTCAATAGAAAAGGCGATTGCTTCTGACTGATAAGTCTGTGCAATTCGGCACGAACATCCTTTGCGTAGACTACGGGGATTTGACCTAATTTAGATTTCAACCGTGTTACGAGCGAACCTTCGTGTGCAGCATCAGCCAGTTGTCATGTTAACAGATGTTTATTGTTGCATTGCTCCTGTGCCGAATTGAATGGTAGTTTGCACTGATAAGTAACAGACACGAAAACGTATTACAATATCATACTTATGAGCAAAATACGCCTTTGTATATGGATTTTACAAACACTGGAAGGTGAGTTTGGTGGAGATGTGTCAAGTTAGAAGTCAGTCAGAAGAGCTATTGCTGCACTGGGTTAGGACATTTAAATGGCTTTTCAGTGCAATTTCTCAAGGGAATACTTTTTCCAGCATGCATTTAATCCAATTAACAAAAACCTTTGTTGTTCACAGCATCATGAGTAAGAGGAAGGTGCAAGATGCTCATCTACCAGTGGGAGAATGCATCACACAGGTTGGTGTCATTCAGTTTTTATCCTCTTTTTTAAATACCACACCTAAGTGTGACTATGCAGTAATACATTAATTATCTGCAACTGTAATGATTTAACATGGCTTGGTTTCCAGGTTCAGACCATTTTAAGGGAGAGGCTCTGCCATCAGCAGCTCCCTGATAAACTGAAGGGAGTAGAATCTCAACACAGGTTGGTTTATCTATTGTGTTACGTAACCAGATAGGGTCTGCGTGAGAAGGGACAACACACATCACACCAGAAAAAGTGCCGCAAAACACGAAGATGACCAGGCAACACTTTATTTTGCCAAACTTCAAAGTGAAGTGTCATCCCCAAGAAAAAAAGAGCTCAGCGTGAGGCTCAGTGACCCAGTTCAGACTTACCTGGCTGACAGCGCTGTCCCAGTTTGCTCGCTGGAAAAGCTCCCAGACGTTTTGATCACACGAGGGGCATGTGAGGTGTGAATGCCACCTCCAACACTGAGGATTTAGTTAGTGCAGTAAATAAAGCTGGCACTTTATTTGAAAAAAAGAAACATGTATATATTTCTAGCAGCATTAGCAGCATTATGAAACATTGAAATATTAAGAAACCTGTCTTTTCAGGCACCTCCTGGAGCTGCTGAAGCGCACGGCAATTCACGGTGAGAGTAACTCAGTGCTAATCGTCGGCCCCAGAGGAGCAGGAAAAACAATGGTGAGCCCGGCAGACAATTTCAAATGAGCCTCTGGGTAAAGAAAATTCCTGGAGAGGATGATGAATTGTGTTGAATTCCCTAGAGAGCTGTTATGTCTGATGTTTGTGTCTCTGCAGCTGCTCAGGTGTGTGTTGAGAGATCTACTGGAGGACAAAGAAGCACAGAAGAGCCTGCTACAGGTTCATCTCAACGGTACAGGCTCTGCCTCCCCACCAGAACTCATTCTGTTTACTCACGATTTAAGGACACTAAAGTTTGGCCATGCTGATGTTTTTCCTGCCATCTGTAGGTCTCCTGCAGACTGATGACCGGATAGCACTGAAAGAAATAACACGACAGCTCCACTTGGAAAACGTCGTCGGGGACAAAGTGTTTGTAAGAGAGAAAGAAATGGTTGTTAACGTGAATAATACTTATGAGACCAAAACACATAATTGTTTCTTTTCAGGGGAGTTTTGCAGAAAATCTGGGTTTCCTGCTGGAGGCGCTAAAGAAAGGTGCTGTAGTGACCTAAATGACAGACAGATTTCAAATATGGTGTATTGTCTGAGACACATGACATCAGGTGGTTTCCTTTCCTGTCCAGGCGATCGCAGCAGCAGCCGCCCGGTGCTCTTCGTCCTGGATGAGTTTGACTTGTTCGCCCACCACAAGAACCAGACTCTCCTCTACAACCTCTTTGACGTTTCTCAGTCCGCCCAGGCGCCCATCTCCGTGGTCGGCCTCACCTGCAGACTGGTGGGCCTCAGATCAATCTCTCATATTTCAAACATCTCCACGGTCCCTCAGGTAAACCTGGGTGGGTTGTTTTTTTTTTTCCTTTCAGGACGTTCTGGAGCTGCTGGAGAAGCGGGTGAAGTCGCGGTTTTCCCACCGTCAGATCCATCTCCTGAGCAGCACCACATTCCCACAGTATGTGGAGCGGGTCCAGACGCAGCTCAGTGTGCCGGATGACTTCCCTGATGCAAAGTTTGCTCTGGAGTGGAACGACAGTATCAAGGTAAAACGAGGAAGGGTTTAGCTTTGAGCTGTAAAACATTACAAGTGGAAGCATCAGGTGCTCAACGTACCCCGATTTTTCGTCTGTGCAGATCTTGTGTGAGGACAAATCAGTGGAGGTGGTGTTACAGAGACACTTCAACTCCAGCAGAGACTTCCGATCAATGCACATGCTGCTGGTGAGAGTAACACACACACACGTGTTGTAAATATCACCTGACATTTGCAGTTCAACACTTCCTGCTCTTTTCTTTAACACCGATATGTTCTCACCCCTCACCGCAGATGTTGTGTCTGAGTCGTGTCTCTGTTGCCAAACCTGCCATCAAACCAGCCGACCTCCTGGAGGCCAGCAGGCTGTGTTTTGCAGACGCCAAGGCCAACATGCTTCATGGTGAAACTCTGAAATGAAAAGAGAAATATCTTCAGATACAGTTTGTATCAGTTATTAATCTGTGTTTCTGTAGGTCTGTCCATCTTGGAGCTGTGCCTGATCATTGCCATGAAGCACCTCAACGACATCTATGAAGGCGAGCCGTTCAACCTGCAAATGATTCACAACGGTACAAGTGGAAAGTTGTTGGTTTGTCACTGATGGCAAGAAAGACAATCAGCTCAACAAGAGATCTAAAACTACAAAATATGGAGAAGGGGGAATGCTGAAAATGTATGATGAAGTATCTCACCTGCCACCTCTTGGTGCTTTCATTCAGAGTTTAAGAAGTTCCTGCAGAGGAAGTCAAACTCCATGTACAACTTTGAGCAGCCAGTCATCATGAAGGTCTGCATATCGAAACTCCTCTCTTCGTAAAATAAGCGACTGCTCACTTATGCCTCTGCTTCATCCCCTCAGGCCTTCGAGCATCTGCAGCAGCTGGAGTTGATCCGACCGGTTGATGGTTCCTCGGCCAAAACCCAGAGGGAATACCAGCTGATGAGACTCATGCTGGACCACAGTCAGATCATGGAGGCTCTGCAGAAGTACCCACAATGCCCCACCGACGTCAAGCAGTGGGCCATGTCGGCGTTTGGTTAGGTGATACTGAAGAAAGAAGCTGTTCATTTTTCTGTGATTTAATGAATAAGTAAAAAATGATATGAAACATCTCAAAGTATTAAATGGATGCACAAATGAACTATCACTGAATAAAAAGTACTGAGTCCAATGTTCCCCCTAAACTGAAGTGTCATTTAAATAAGCACATCATAATCTATTCTGTACCATTTTGCAATGCAAGTGATACAGTTGGCCAAAACAACACAACAGCAGTGTCCATCCTCACTCATTCACTTCCTCAGCATCCACATATGAACGCCTGCACAAACGCACTCAACAACACGAGCAATTCTTTTATACAGAGCAATAAACGCACCTCCTGTTCACAGGTTAATTCATACCCAGTAACCCATCCCACGCCGCAAGCACGTACATGTGCTGGGCACTTGTGCAGTTTAACACACAGGAATGGCACCGATTGGAAACCCTAACCACACGAGTGTCACTAGTGTTGTGTCCTCTGCATCCGCTCAGACACCATAAGGCCACTTCTCAGTGCGAGGTCTCGCAAAACCCTGAGGCGCAAACAATTCTTCTCACCAGCCATTGATATTTTTCATATTTACTTATACTCATGCTTATTGCATGTTGTGGGAATTACAATGGGCTTTTTCTGTTTTCAGGGACTTAATTGTAACGTTTTTCACCATACTGCCTTTGAAAGAGTAGAAATTAAGCGTTTGAGTAAACCTTTTGGGCAGGAGACTGTGCCAATGCAAAACCTAAGCACTTGTCAATAATTTCTGCCACTTTGGGGAGAATTCGGCATAATGAATTAACATATGTTTTTGCCAAAAGAGATGAACGTATGTACCCACCTGAACTCCAGGTGACCACCGGGGAGCTGATGCTTCCCTGCGCCGATCGCTAAAGCTAAGTTAGCAAAACATCCGGCGCCTACATGACGACACTTCCGCGTCTTCTCCGTCACTTCTGGCTTTTTTTTTTTTTTTTTTCATTTGAAGTATCTTTTTAGTTTTGAATTAAACAACCAATTGTAACACTATGGGGGAAAAAATTAATAATAATAACAATAATATATTATATAATATATAATCATATTTTAAAATGTATATTGGATGTATGGAAACGTGGTAGGAGTTTTTGGTTGTGTTTTTTATTTGGTATGTGCATGCAAAGGTGTTTGTATTTATGTATCAATGTTCGATAATTTTGTGGGCCATTTCCCGGTGCAGGAGGAGGTTATAAAGGGGTCGGGGGTCCCGGGACAGGGGCGGCTGTGTGAAGAGTCCACGACCACTCGATTAATGACAGTGGTGTGTGTAGAGGGACGTCGGACTACGTGAGCCTGTGTGCGGTGTCATCTCTTTGTCTGCGGACCAGGTACCAGGTACTTTTGAAGTCGCAGAGCTGTGCGCAAAGCCAGCGAGGTCTGTGGCTGCTACGATCTCGAGCGGGATTATTAGGGATGCCCCCAGAGGAGATTCTCGCCAAAGGCCCATGCAAACGCATGGCATTACTACTATTATTCCTCCAAATTTATTAGGGATGCTACAAGACGCTACTTCCACCTTCCCGGCCATTCACCTCCAGGTTAAATTCATGTTTTTATTCATTTTAAGTTCATTTTTATTTTGAATTAAACAACCATTTAATACTGAACGTGTGATGACTCGTTCTTTATTTACTGTTGAATTCAGTCGGTGGTTTGTCCATTGAGTTAAAGTCGTAAACTCCGTGTGTCCTCTCAGAGAAGGGACTTTTCAATATGCAAATGAGGCTCCAGCCTCTGCTCCGTCCTCCCATTCAAATGATAGGGCCGAATTTCAGGAGCTGTTGCAGTTCACTACTTTCACCACGGGATGGCGACAAAGGGCTGAGCTGACATTGACCCAAATGACACCCCGCCAGTGGTAAAAATTTAGCTAATCGTGCGTCGGCTACAGCACACATCTATTTGCATATAGCGAACCACCAATATGCAAATTAGTGTGTGCCATACCCGACTTATTATTGGCTGGTCTAGATCAGCTCAGACTGCGGCTCTTTGTTTCCATCTTGTGGTGAAAGTAGTGAACTGCAACAGCTCTTGAAATTGGCCCCATTCATTTGAATGGGAGGACGGAGCAGAGGCTGGAGCCTCATTTGCATTTAGAAAAGTCCCTTCTCCATACTGTATTAGTTTAAGAAATATTGATACATGATGATACATTGCAGTTATTCTGCGCATGCCCATTCCTCTTCTACTTCTCCTACGTGGATCACAATCACGTTTGGTTCATTGTATACAATACCAATGCGAATCATAATACGAGTTGATACAATCATTTCAAATATTATAAGGTATTTTTCTGTGCAATTTATTTCAAGCTAGAGTTAGGCGTTTCATTTGAAGTGCACTTGTCGTACATTATTTTCACCACCAGAGGGCAACTGCTGAGCAGTCCTGAATGTGATCCACGTATATGTTGGAAGAAGAAGAAGAATGCGCACGCGCAATAGATTGAACCATCTTGTAATTCACTACATTCACCACAGCCGGGGTGACACTAAAGAGCCAGTACGGATCAAATGTGGCTTTGTCGCCATCCCGTGGTGAAAATAGTGAACTGCAACAGGTCCTGAAATTGGCCCCATTCATTTGAATGGGAGGACGGAGCAGAGGCTGGAGTCTCATTTGCATTTTGAAAAGTCCCTTCTCAGAGAGGACACACGGAGTTTACGACTTTAACTCAAAGGACAAACCACCCACTGAATTCAACCCTGAATAAAAAACTATTATTCACACATTCAGTGTTAAATGGTTCTTTTATTCAAAACTAAAAAGAAAGTTAAATTGAATAAAAACGTCAATGAAGGCGGAAGTGTCGTCATGTAGGCGCCGGATGTAGAGCTAGCTTAGCTTTAACTTTGTTTTCGCCAGCATGTGTTGATCCTGGAGGTGTTTTTTAATTTGTTCAGATGTCAGACAAAAGTGTCAAACGTCCCGGGTGTCTGGCTGTGTTCTCCTGGGGAAACGAAGATGACCACCGGGAAGCATCAGCTCCCCGGTGGTCATCTTGACTTCTGGTGGTTAGAGAAGTTCATCATCTTCTGTTTTGGGAGATGCATGTGTTCATTTATTATCATGCCAAATTCTCCCCAAAGTGGCAGCAAATATTGACAACTGCTTAGACTTTTTCATTGGTCCAGGCTCCTGCCCAAAAGGTTAGCTAAAACGCTTAATTTCTACTCTTTCAAAGGCAGTATGGTGAAAAGCGTTACAATTAGATCCCCGAAAACAGAAAACAGCCCATTGAAGTCCCACAACATTCAACAAGCATGAGGATAAGGACATATCAAACATATTAATGGAATATATACAAATATGTGCAATGAGGTCACCTGTATTTATTAAGCTGTCAGGAGGAAATCTTCATTGATGTTGTCATTGTTACTCATTGCTGTAAATAACATATATCAGTGGTTCCCAAAGAGCAGCATTGTGGGACAGTACTGACAGAACATTTACCACATCATAAACTTAAATTCAGGCTCCTGTCATAATATTACAGACACAGGTCATGAAACACAAGGTTTTGTCTTTTTCATTGTCAGTGGGCCAAATCACTGTAATTCAAATACACTGTTTTGAGATAAAGGAAGATATTTGTTGTTAATTCACGTGCATGTGTGTGTTTTCATTCACTTTTGATGTGTTGGTTGTAGATGGGAAGACACTGTTCTAGTGGCGTGAGGTTCCGGTCCTGATGGACCTCAGCCTCCGGCCAGAAGGGATGGGAGGGGTCTGCCGCCTCAGGGTCCAGGAGGCGCACAGGTGCTGGAGAGATCACAGATCCTTTGCAGTTGAGGCAGCGAACCATGAAGTGGTGGGGGCTGTGAGGATGAACTCAACGATGGAAGTGTACAACTTTGAAAAACACCAGATCAGATAAGCACAAACTTATCATCAAGGCTCCAAACAAATATACTTGCTCAGCTCATTATTAATGAGTCATGTTTATTCACGTGGACGCCACAGCAGCAGCTCTGTCCTTCTTCAGGACATTTTCTCTGCAGCGTTGAGGATGATGAAAACGTCCTTCTTCCCATCCAAGGACACTGCTGTGTCTCCTGCATCTGTGGGAAAGGTTACAGACTTCAGTTTGAGGAGGAGACTCGAGGAGCCTCCGACATCTACACTCAAACCACCCAGACCGGAGGTGGCGCAGTAATAAAGACAGACAAGTACTAGAATATATTAAATCTATAACATCCTCGATCATAAAAAGGTCATATTCTAAAATGGTGGCTGAAATCTCAGCACTCTGTGATGTGGAGTGAGCTGCACCACGGCTGCGGTCGTCTGCAGGAGGCGCATACAGCTTGACCAGGGGAGCAACCCCCGGATGACGGATGGCGTGCACCCGGAAACGAGCGCCTTTATCGGGCAGCATTATCCCGCAGCAGCCGATCCAGACAGGACAGATTCTTATCAAACTGTATTGGATTCAGTAATATCCTTTTCCGAGACGAATGGATGGAGATACTGCTGCTGGGGCTGTTGTCTGCAACCCCAGGGTGATTATTGCTTATGATCCATTTAGTATTTCAGGGTCGCCGCACCATGTGCTGGTTATTAATCACAGTCTGCTGCAGCTTCTTCACCTTTGGTTCTATAGACGGGATCCAACAGCATCTGATGCAGGGCATATTTGAATAAATACAGATCCGAAACCCCATAGCTCTCGTCAAACAGGAGCTTTTTCAAGCTGCCAAAAGAGTCTGGACCTACACTCAGGCACCATTAGGAGGCTTAAAGTGTTCAGCAAATGGCATATGTTCTTCTCCCACCTCTTCCCCTCCTCCTCGTCCTCCTCTCTCTCTCTCTCTGTGTGTGAACATGTGTGTATAAATCCCACGGCTGCGAACACACAGACGGCGGAAGCACCTTGTGTCGATGAAAGCTGTGTCAGGTAATTTCACACTCTCGCACGCGTGCAGTCATGTTGGCCTCCCCCGAGCTAACTCATTACCTGTCTCAGCCGCCGCGTGCACACGGGATGCACCTTCTGGAGACACCGGCGTTAAACAAGCTGCACGCGGTTTCAGTGAGAGGAGGAGGAGGAGGAGGAGGAGGAGGAGGAAGGGGAGGGCTTGCAGTATAAACCGTGGCGGAGAAAAGCGACAGTAATGTGGAGCACAGACTGAAACGGTTCATCACTATCCTGAGGGGCTTTTCCAGGGTGAAAAACCAGAAAAGATCCACTGTGACAGACCTGGGGATCCTCAAACGGAGGATAACCCGCGCAGGCAGCTGCTCTCACCTTGTAGCAACACAGACGATGACGCAAACAAGAGCGGGGTCGAAGAGGGTCGAGGGGTCGGGGTTCACCTTCTGTGGGCCCCGTGGAGAGCAGAGGAGTAGAAACGGAGGCCCAAAGCCCCACCAGCTGTCTTTTCCCCTCTGTCTGACAAACGCTCCCCCACCCCTCCAAGAGCATCGCCACCCCTACAACCTCCCTGCCGTGCAAGAGCTGTCAAGGGCGGAAAGGGGGGGGCAGACCTGCCAGCATGCATCTGGCTGACAGGCGACTGGGAAGGTGCACTGCGAGCGCACGTCACAATCAATAACCCCTGCTGTGAGCGATGGACCGGGGGGTGTAGACGCTCCTCGCCACCTCACTGTGTATTTTTATTTTTGTACAGCGAGGGGGGGTGTGGAGGGTAGGGGAGGTGGCGCGGACTTGTCACCTAACAACACACACTCGCTCCGGGTGTTTGGGATTTTGTTTTGAGAAAATACATATGTGCCGTGTGCAGGCGTGCGTGCACGAGGAGCACACTGCGGAGGCGTGATACGTGATGTGATAAACTGCAGGTCAGAGAGGGAGAGGATGGGGCCCAGCGACAGGTTTGGGTGGCAAAGACAGACATGAATTGATTTTGTTATTTAGAAATCAGATCCTAAATGCAAAATACAAATGCAGTGGCTGACAGATAAAGTTTGAAGAGCCGGGATAAAGAAATTAAATACTCAGGGCTGTTCAGGGACCCACTATAACACGCTGCACAAGGTGCATAGTGGGAAATGTTGGAGATGTCACGGGGGGGGTGATCAATTGCCTCGGCACTTACAGGCAACAGCCCGGGCTGTGGCTCACACACGCCACACGTAAAGATCTGTTACGATGCCTTCCCAGAAAAAATGAGGGGGGACGGCGAGCGAGCAGCCGCCGCTGCCGGGACGAGGAATTCCTGGAATATTCATGTGGCCGTAAACAGATATAACAAGTTCCCTCCATCGTAAGATGAGAGAATGTCAATGAGGCCTGACACAGAGACACCCGACCGCCGATCAATCGATAGCTGACATTACACCTCCGCACGTCAGGCCTCTTCAGACGCGCATATTAAAGTTGTGCATTACGAATGAGGTGCTGCTGCTGCTACCACCGCCGCCTCCTCCTCCTCCTCCTCCCCTGATAATTCATATTTACCAGCTCTGCTTATATTTTGAAGGGTGATTATCCAGTCACATCAAAACCTTAATGAACCTGCGTCCACCAGCTCCGTGTATTAGGAGGTTTCTCTCTTTTCCCACTAAATAAGAATATGAGAAAGTGCCGCTGCTTAAAGGGATTCCGCTGGTTGCGTGCCACAAAAGAACAATTTCTGCTGCGCGGGGCCTCCTCTGTGAGATGGAGATGGTCGGTCATGGCTTTTGGACACGTCACCTCGCATTTAAGTCGACAGCAACCTCCTCCTTAAGGTTTTCTAAGCGCTGACAGATTTTCCTAACCGGGCAAATTAAGTGGCTTTGATACCTCGCTCATCTCGTCCTAAAGCCAATCAGAGCATGTTTACCATTCCGGCCGCCGAAAAGGGAGAAGTTTTAGGAGTGTGGGTTTGATTTCAAATCTGGCCTCTGGTGTGATCCCACCCTGTCTATGGCGAGGAGAAGAAAAACTCGACAAGCTCCACTTGCTTTTAATGAAGCGCAGAGCAATTATCAAAACTGCCTCCTATTGATCTGGGGGCTTGTGCCAGGTTGTCCAGCCAGACGGTGGCTTTTAACGTCGGGTTTCTGAGCTGCGGTTCACGACAGGGACAAAGCACCACGGAAAAACAGCAGTTTGTAAAGAGAAGGTAAAGGCTTGAACAATTACCGTAGCGAGCAAATAAACCAGCTCAATCATTTTCTCCATTTGAACAGAAAGAATACGACCCACTAATCTGACGACACCGACTTCATGTATATGAATTTTCGGGATCCCTTCAGAAATGTGTGGACGTGGGAGCAGAAGAGTGGTTTGTCCCGTGTGTGGACTTCTCCTTCACGGCCGCACAGAGGCCATAAAACTGTGACTCAGGCCCGTGAAATATGCCACAGCTTCTCCTCCAAACACATTGCTCTGCATTGTTACGGGGCTCTGTTTACCTCCGGGCCCGGACACTCTTCATTTCTGCATCAGCACCTGTCACCGAGCTCTCATTTATAACACGAGCGGGTTCCTTGTCCTTCCAAACAATGCCAGAACTGTGAAACTTTCTGTTATATTTATCCCGAAAAGAAATATAAATATTTGAAGAAGCGTTTAATGGTGGGGGGGATTCTACATTCCTTCATATCGTACATAACCTCAATTGTTACCTCCGATGAATCGCGGGGTTGTATTTACTTTGGGCTCTGCGTGACTGATAGCCGCATCGATGCTGTTTGCCATATTGGTGAGCTAAGACCTGAAGCGCTCCAGCTGAACGATCGCGGCTGTGTACACAATTTAGATGAAAATCCTGTTTATATTGCAAAAGAGGTGTATTTTGTAAGCCCCTCTGCCGCGTCCTGTTGTATATTTCATTGTGAAATATTTCCTGCTGCCTCGCTTAAGCCTGGCCGCGCTGACCCAGTGCAGAACCTGCACCTATTGAAGGAGGGTTTATTCATCTAGAATTTGGTTTCCCAATTAATAAGGAGCCTTTAACTTACAGGCCATTAAGAAAAGGCTCTCCCACTAAATTAAAGCATCTGGAGTTATCGCATTAACAAGATGCGGGATGTACATCATCTATTTATATATAATCCTGATCTAAAAATGATCAATACATTAGATACGGTACAAATTACAATTTATAAACTCGTTTCAGAGAGTGATAGTTTATTTAACTGATACTGAGGATTTATTTTGAAGGCCTTGACCGCTCAGGAGGAATTAGTTTTGATGCTGAGTGGCGGGTTAATTCAGAACCTCCATGTAACATTAACCGTGTGACACTGCTGCCATGGCTTTCCACTGTAACCCTGTCTGAAGTTATGATCTTTGAAAAGAGGCAATTTCAGATTATCGTGGCCTGATCTGCGTGGATGGGCCGGCCCTCGCTGGGACACACACGGTGCAGGAATGCACAGATGCCTCGCCTTGTCCTTAATCTCCCCGAGTGTCTCGCGTCTCGATGGCATCCATATGCAACTTTAATTTCAGCACTTCAAACTGCTGCGGGGGATAAAGATAGCGTTTGAAGATTGCTTTTCATGTTCTCGGCGTTCATCTGAGCGTCTAAGTGTGTGAGAGAAGAGCTGGATGTCTTTTTTTCTGTGGTACAGTTCGGCTTTTTAATGAAGAACAAAAAAAGAGGAAGTCACTCGTCTCGGAGACAACTCAAAGCTGAGAACGACGGCTAAAGAGGCAATTTCCTGATATTGTTTCACGCTAACGAGATAAACACTTTCTGTCAATCAGAGATCACATTCTGACTGATCCAGCTTGCTCCCTTTCACACAAAAATGGCCGTAACAAACAACTACTCACTTTCAACCTCCATCCTAATCGCCTGCCACGGCACAGAGGGTCAGAGCTAAAGGGGCGAGGAGCTTTCAGATGGCACCTAAGCGAGGCATCAAATAATCAGTGTGCCTTTTTATGGATTAACGGTTTATTCCTTTAGCTGGAGCCTCACCAAAGCGCCTGGCCCTCTGTAAAATATACTGCGTTTGGTGAATTATGAGTGTGGCCTCGGTCCAAGTGCCTGTGGCCTTCCTGTTTATTTGTACGACGGCGCAGGTCGGCGGCGAGGTAGGGCCCGACGGATCCAGCTGAGCATGTGTAAACACTCGTCCTGGGAGCTGCGACAGAAGTGGCTATTTTCCTCTGGCGAGGGGATTTTTTTACTGCCCATTGTTTTTAACACAGAATCGACCTCTTAAAAACATTGGACACTCTCATAGCTCTCCTGTGACCCAAAGAGTGCTTTGTATATGCCTATTGACAAAATATTTCTGTGTTATGGCATGTGTATACTGCGACTCGTATAAACTGCGGGAGAAACACGAGTGTGCTGGCGGGAACACCCCGCCCGGTCCAACAAAGTGCTCCCTGGAAAGCTCCCTGATTAACCGGCTTAAAAAACACTGGCGACCTGTTTTCCCCTTCACTGAAAATCTCAGACTCGGAGCCCGAACCTGTTGCTGTGCTGGCTGCCATCGCCCAACACACCATGTGACCGCAGCCAAAATATCAGAACATCTACTGGAAATGATTTATCTGCACTGGCAGGACGAGCGACCACTGTATACAGTTGGACACATGGGGGACAACCACACCCCGTAATTGTCTTCATGTCACTTTAACCCTTGAGCGTCACGACGGGGACATTTTGCAGCGTGTCTTACAGTATGAGTCTCCCAGGTTCAACCGCCGCTGTTGTTTTTTGTCAACATGATACCGGTCATCCCAAGGCAAAGAGTCAGCGGCGTCCGAGGCTTCGCTCCAGCTCTGTCTCAACAAAAACTCAAACCTCCTCAGCCTCAAACGGCGGCGACGGGGCGCTCATCTGCGGTGACATAACTTAGACGACAACGAGGACGGCGGCCATTACGAGAGCGGAGTTTGGGGACAAGTGGGAGGAATAAACATCTGTGGGGGGGTGGCTGAAAGAATCGGAGGCAGGAGCGGGCAGCGGTTTGAGTGTTGCCACTATGTGAAAGCTTCTCCGGGGTGCCCGTGCACTCTGACACCGCCTCCTGGAGGCCTCGGCCGTTTGTTGCTGCTGAAGGGGTCTGAGAGCAGGATCCAAGCCAGGGTCAGGGGGTTGGATACATGTCCTAAAAGCAAACTGTAACCTACTTTCACCCAGCACACATTACACACAAACACACGCATAGAGCAAGAGAGTCAGACACCCTGACAGACTGCGCTCCTGATGTTCTGCCTGTTCTGCAAAGGCAAAAGGCCACAAGAGAGACCAAACTTTGGGGCATCTGCTGAAGTGGCGCTGTGTTCCTCAGCAGCCACTGGTTTCAGTGTGGGTGGCTGGAATCCCTCAGCCCTGCAGTGTATATGAAATGTACATGTTTGAATGTGCTGTCCCAAAGCAACAACCAACCAATACACCAAGAGTGTTATTCTCCAGGTCACTCTCTATAAAACTGGCTCGTCCACTTCCCATAATGCAACTCAATCCTGTCTGTGACAACGTGCTTTCTTGTCTCCTTTATCAAACTTTTTTTCCCAGCCATAAGAGAATCACACCAGCAATCACAAGTGCTCCGAAGCAGATTAGAACTAAAGTGTTTTGTTGGTTGCTCTGACTCAGTTCTGCGTGCAGCCTGGTTGTTCCCCCGCAGGCTGCCGACCCTCCTGCTAACCTCAGTGCGGTTCGCTGTCGACGCAAACTCCCCAACATGAGCGCACACGCGGAGACGCGGCTGGCCTGTAGCACCAACAACAAGATCTGCTCCGCTCAGGATCATCCAGCTCATCTTCTCTCAGCCACTTGCTGCTGGTTTGAAGTTTAACTCTGAGGCGCACTACAGATCTTATAGGGTTTGAAGTCAAGAGCCACGGCACGGGCGAATACCCGCTTTTCCTTTCACCTCGGAGCATTTCTGTCCCCCAAAACAAAGCAGCCAAATCGTCAAGTATCTGCCAGATCAAGCAAAGAGGAAGGAAAAACACAGAACAGCTCCAGGAGGCGAGAGCGCTTCCCTTTGGTGGTTGATAAGGATCAGTGGGGCGTCAGTGATCGCATTAAGCACGATGCTGTTAAAAATCTCCCTCACACTTGAATGCACCCGGTGAAAACACGTCGGCACGGCCTGGAAATTAAAAAGCCCAAATCTTTCTCTAGGTTCTCTACATCCATCCAGATGAGACTGAATGTTTAAAGTAAAACAATTCAAACTCCTACAACAGTTTGAAATATAACAATATCAATGAAACAGTGTACATGTATATAATAACAATGATTGCCCTCTGTATCTTTTTGGGAAATCTAAGGATGTCTCTCTGTATATTTGCTTTTCAGAGATATTCAAACTTCTCCCATCAAATAAATTCCCTGCCATTTACCCGATGGTAACTATGGAAACCGTTGTACCCTGATGTCAACTGAAATTTCATAGTTGTTGTCGTTCCTTCACGTTGTTTTCATTTTGGAACAAGCCCCTGTGATGTGACAATGATAGCTGCCTCCATGTCTAACTTTGAACTCTTTTCAAAACAGTTTTGGCTGTTTATGTTTGATGCCAATGTGTTGACACATCTGATCAGGCCTCGCGCCGCATCAGGTCAAATATTAAATTAGGATCCACAGCCAGTTAAATAAACTGGCTCAGGCAAATTCCAAAAGCGCTCCATATTTGCGTGCATCCTGTCAGGACTCATGCAGCTGCACAATGTGGATTAGTCTTTTATACACACATGGAGACACATGGCAAAACAAGCCATAGTTTGAAAGTTGGAGGTTGTTTTATTCATGGAACTCCAAGACGCAGAGAGAGCGGTCTGCTGGCGGCTCTCTGGCGTGGCGGGAAGTCGAGCGAGGAGAGATAAGGGCTGTATAGAGCAGCAGGAGAACATCAGTTGGGGAAAGAAAGAGTTGAACAGTAACCACGGGACGCACCGCCGGAGACAAATATTTCATCAGAAAAGTTCCCTGATACACGCTGGAGGAGGCTCGGGCGCTCAGTGTTCCTGTGAACACACCCCGCCCTCGGTTTGTCTTTGCCTCGCCACGACGCTGCGAGATGGTAAATATGTGTTTTCCTCCACGGTGATTGGAGATGGCTTTCGCCGCCTGGAATAAATCATTGTCGCTTCTGAAAGGCAAATAAGTATCTGTTGCTCAGCTTATTGACAATGTAGAGAGACGGGAGAATAAATAAAGAGAAAAAAGGGAGGAAATGAAGGCGGCTGCCCAATCATGACGCCGCTTAAGACCTCATTGCTTCTGAGTGTTACTTTACTGTTGCCGTATTTTGACTGAAATCTTAATGCAATGAGGATTAAAGGGATTACAACATAATCTTGAATAATCCAAAGTGCCACGGACGGAGGAGCGCTTGTAATAACGGCGTAAAACCCGTCCGGAGGTCTGACAACATTGTCAGTCACAGCGAGGATTAAATATTTGCGGGAAAAACTTTCGACTAATGCCCGCAAACCATCGCGGGGGCCAGAAGGCAATTTAGTCATTTAAGAGACATATAGCACCTCGGTAAGTGCTGGCCAGCTTTCTGCCAGGACAAAGCCCAGGCAGGCGAGGGGGAGATGGGCTTTTTAAGCAGATTTACTTCTCCAATTTTTGTTTTTGATCAATGCTCGGGCAGGTTCATTACACATGTAAAGCACGGGGGAGGTTTGAGGAATGAAAATGTTCTCACAACCAAGAATCAATTCTTATTAGGTTTACCGAAGTGCCATCAACATGTCCATTAGCTTTTCCATTAATTTATATTTTTTCCTCAGGAGCAGGGCTTACTTGTATATTTTAAGGATTATGCAAAGCATTGGCAGAAATTATCTTTTGAGCTAAATAACCCATATTCATCGATGTGAACCTGCCTTTAATTACAACCCTTCACTCAATAACAGTAACGTTCAGAACCGTGTGGGAGGCACATTAGTGGGATTTGATGCAGACCTTGCCAGGATCCTCCCTGAAATTCATGCCGCTTGATTGAAGTCTTATTGACGCTTAACTCCTCTCCGACAAACCAAACCCTTAATTTCACTGAATGAATATAAATTGAGTGCAAGAAAAGCTTTTAGAAACAGAGCCGACATTAAGTTCAGAGGAATTTGTCTCGGTGAGGAACGAGCAGAGACGGCTAAAACACTACAAAGAGTCCAGAGTGTACAGGACAAATATCGTATACACATATATCTCTCTCGCTCTCTCTCTCTCTATATATATATATATATGATAAAACTGCTTTGTGTTGAATATTCCATCACTGTGTGCATTCAGGCAGTGACACACTGAGGCTGCTGCTGTCACACACGAGGGGCGCGGAGGGTTCGGGGAGTTCAGACGTTTTGTTCGAGCTGTCATATGAAAACTTGATGACAGCATTTGAGAGAAATACTCAGTTTCATGTTTTCTAAAATATTCTAAGTCACATTTTACAATAATAGGGGAGGTAAACAGTAAATAAATATGGCAGCCCCTCTCCGCGAGGTGATACCTCGATATCCTGGATAGGAACGCCAAACAATCTTGCCCTTGGAATTTCGACATAATATTTTATTCAAATGAACGATTGAATTTATTTTTTAGACTAATTTCTAAATGAGCCTTTAACGTGTTCTTCGTAGAACTATAGACAAAAATCAGAAAGTGCTTTGAAAGTTGAACAAAGTGGAATAAACAACTCTCACTGGGTTATTCATATTCAATGTTTAATTAAGAACGGCCTCGTGACCTTTTGCTGCACAGAACCTCTCCTGTTGAATTCATAAAGAAGTCTGATTTTAATCTGAAGGTCACAGGTTCTTGAGAAAGTTCTTTGAAAGTTATATCAAGATATATCCTACTTGCTAAAATCACAGCAGCTGTCAGTCGGCCGCACGTTTGCCCTTTCTAGTCCTTCTCCCTGTCAATGAGGACGCATTCTTTGACCCAACCTACGGCTGCCCGGTTGCCCATGGGCAAGGCACCTGACCCCGGGCTGCTGAGAGTCCGGCAGCACGGGACTGGCTGGATTCCAGTTTGAATAAACTGAGCCAGATGAAAAGACTTGTTGACGGATGATTTGATGCTTTTTAAAAACTATTGATTTGACTCAACTTAAGATTCAGGAGATCATTTATGTATCAGCCCTGAATGCTGATATGCATAATTTCAGCCCTGACTTTCAAAATAACCATCTGGTCATATTATACACAAGTTTCACAAAAACAATTTCCAATTCAATTTCATCTGTATATAATATACAGCTCAAGACTATGTACATGAAAAGGTCGAGCACATTCAAACTACAGAAAAATCCACCAGCTCCACACAACAGTCATCTCAAGCCTTTTTCTTTTAAAACCATGTTCTGACATTTTATAGACTCGTCCTTCGATTCAATTAGTTTCAGGACCAACAATGACTTTTTTTTAGCATCTACTGCAAAAATAAATGGGGGACTATGTGTTGTAAAAGCGAGATAATGGCGGCAGATCCCGGGCAACACCAATCCCTACAGGGATATAAGCAAAGCGTTCAAAGGAGCAGAGAAGAAACGAGAGAGAATTAATGAAAAAACAAATGATTCATGCTCATTTACTTTCATGCCTTTGAAACGTGTCGCTTCAGCCTCCTCGCTCTACATTTTTGAACACAATTAAATTTTAAATCTGTAAGACTCAATCGAGCCTTCTGTAATTTTTGAGCACAACGCTGGAGGCTTTGTTTAATCGGGTTTATTAGTTAATTGATACTGATGCTAGTTTGCTTGAATCAGATATAGACAGACATAGGCCTGAGCCTCATCTCCTCTGTAATCTTGCCCACAGTGCTGCCACCCAGTGCAGGCTGCCGTCAACAGCAGCCGGCTCTCACCACCCAGTCACACCCCTGTCACGGAAACAGAACACAATCCTGGACATGTGTTTTAGTTAGCTACAACAGGATTGTTTTATAAGCAGCCACTTTACACCAACTCCTCATTTCTCTGAGAAAAAGGAGGTGGAGGGGAGGGGTGGGGGGCTGCCAGGCGGTACAGACAGTTTATTTTTTCTGCCTATAAGCCATAATGAGGTTGTGCCCTGGGGAATCAGTCGAGCGGAATGTTATTAATGCCTCAAAAAAGGAAAAAAGGAGGAAAAAATCCTCGGCACCTTCAGCGGCCGTGTCATGAAGGCAGGAAAAGACTGTCAAACAATTAAAGTGAAGTGAATTCCCTGAGATGGAGAGAGAAAGAGAGAAAAAGGGAAAACATGTGGACCGGCCTGGAAATGTGCAGAGAAAACAGTTTCCTCCAGGATGTGGAAGAGAAACCATGAGCTCAGCTTCAGAGGGATCAGCGGTGTGAGGGTGATCTAAAGACCTGGATGCCTCTACCACCCAGAGCTGAGTTTAGATCAAACACAGGAGGGGTCGTGCCTGCATGTGTAACCCTGCAGTCGAATGTCCACAATCAGTCAGATTTGAAAACAGACACATGGACGCTCACTTCCTCACTCCCGAGAGGGACTTTTGAACTGATGTACACTGATGATGGGACGGGTAAAGCACAGATTACCATCCAATATTTCATCCAATCATTATCTCTACTGCAGTGGGCCGGAGGTGAGCCTCAACCAAACAACCATTCATGCTCTCATTCACACCTATGCCTCCAACTGACCTAGCCACACTCACAAGCTGGGAATCGGACCGCAAACCTGCAATGACGCGTTTGAATTAGAAATAAATATTCGGTCTAGAAGCTAATCGCACCATCCGACGCAGTTCTCCTCGTAAACCAGCAGAGAGCGCTCACTATCAACTTGACCTATTGCACAGCCACTTGACCGTCAGTAAATGACACCGACACCAAAGCATCTGATGAGAGCAGCACAAAAACGTTTTGGATCTCAGCCTTTCGTAAATCCCAACAAATTGCAGGTCATGTACGACTCGTTCAAATGTTGATGTATGGGGAAAAAAATATATTGACAGTTATTTATTTTCCTCTGCTAATATTTTCTACTCATCTATTAAAATAAACTACAGTTTGTTCGCAACATTTCCAAGAGCAATTTCTCCAGAAATGATGATTTGTCTACCGACTACTTTCACCAAAGGGTCACACAGGCAGTGTTTTCCTTGTGGACGTGTTTCATTTTCCGAATCCAATTTTCTCTGCTCAGTCCCTGCAGAGCTACAGGACGAAGGTGAGTGACACACTTTCATCTCCATCCAAAGTAACCCCACTGACTGTGATTCACGTTGCTCAGGAACACCCCCCATTGTTCCTCCTGATGCATCAGGGCAACATCCTGGATGGAAGACGGTGTCATTGTCAAAGCTGGGGGCCCTGCCCTCCCCCTCGGTGGGTCCAACCCCGCACCTCATTGTCTATCCTCACCTTCTGTCTTTGTGTCTATTCGCAAATTGTCACGTTGGTGAGATTGTTCGGATGGGATCCGACAGGGGAAACAAGAGTGGTTCCCACAGGAAGTTGGGACAGGAAATGTAGAGGAAGCATATCAAACGAGAAGAGGTGACGGCCTGTGAAACTCTGAGGGGACAGATCTGCAGCTGGTGGGTTTAAAAAGCTGTTCATCTTTCAAATAAACTCCTGCCTGAAATGCCCATCACCTCAAAGGGAACCTTGGGCCCTGATGGTTTAAAAAAAATAAAGTGCATGTCAATTATAAACCCTCTGGATCTTTCTGGGTATCATTTACACTCCAATCTCTGACAAATGTCACTTTTACTGCAGTTTTTGGCTCAGCTCAGCTATTAAAAATATTGGCAGCTTCATTCTTAAATATGTGAGACATTATCGACAGTACTACATGGAGACTTTTCCCAACTGTCAAGAAATCAGACGGCCGTTTCTGTGCCGTTATGCTTGGTTTTGATTTGATTGTCCATGATAAATAAACTATGGGAAGGCTGATTTAAAATTCTGCTCTTTAAAAGTTTATATATGACTCTGGTTAAAAAACTAAATTAGTCCAGACCTATTGCAAAACTCAACCAAAGTCCTACCCAAGTGACTGCGAGTCTTTTCATCACTTAACACAGGTCCGATGTGATTGAGCAGAAATGAACCCAGAAGTGAAAACTAAAGTTGGGGGCTGCAGGACAAACTAGGCCAGAGAGAGTTTTCATTGAAGTAAATTTTGTCCTGAGCGTTCTTGTTTGCAGGATCCGTGCTGGGGCCTCGCTCGTCACACCCATCAACTGTGATATGTTGACAATCCCCTCATTAATTTGAACGGTGCAGCCGGGTCTGAAACACGAGAACCCTTCAGCCATTTCCCTAATGGTCTGAGAGCCGGCCGACCCGGGCGCAGCCGAGCACTCGCCTCGGCGGCGGAGCCGGGATGCAGTTAGAGGTCCTTTCACTGCGAGCTGCTGAGCAGCCATGATGGCTAACCACCACACCAGAGGCCCCTTTGTTTTTCTCTTTTCTCACCCCAACACTTTACAAACAGCTAAGCCTGTCACAGTCCGGCATCAAGGTTCAGTGGTCTGTCAACATTTACCAGCAGATAAAGACAAAGAGGGGAGAATTCTCGGCCCTGGAGAGCACTTCGCTCCGTCTGCACAGTGTGTGTGTGCGTGAAAAGACACAGAGTGAGTACTTATGTGTCTTTTCTCAGTGACAGCAGCCAAACAGAAAACACTCATGCGGGGAAGAAGACAGCGAGTACATTAGAGCCATTCGCCTCCCCACCCACCCGTCGATGAAAAGTGACGATGGAAAGCTCTGACAAATAGGACAAGATCCCGCCTCCCCTGGGCTCGGGCCGAGCTTCATCTCTTCTTGGGCCTGTGGGCCTGTTCGCACGATCCAGAGGAGAGGGCTATCACAAGCTCCGCGAGCTTAGATGTGTCCGAGACGCGAAGCCAGGGCAAAGATTTGGGATCGGGCTCCACGCCCTTAACTAATAAATGACGAGGGGATTTGAGCGCACGAAACAAGCTGCAGCTCTTTGAAACAGCCAAGATGGGAGAACACAGCACTGTCGGGCATTTTCATTCACTTTCAGCTAATGATCCTGATGTGGGAATATAGAATTTTCTTTTGTTTGCTAATTGTGCCATAAATTTCCAGAGTTTCCCTGAAGTTTGTCCAGTAAGAATCCAAACAGCTGCATCACACTGACACACATGACAGTGCTGGTGTCAAGGTTCAAAGACTCATTTGAGGGGAACTGTTCATTATGAACTTGCACTATAAGAAGCTTCAGCTTAATGTACATATTAAAATGTCATAGTTCATTGATCACTATAAGGGAGTTTCTCCTCAGAGGTCTGAAGCAGCCCGAGTGTGTCATGATGCCGCAGCAGCTTCTGCACTTCCTCTTTCTACATGTTTTCAGTCCACCTGCCTTTAGAAATGATTTGTAGGACCAACTGCATCCTGCATCATTTATTCTATTCACTGATGACATCATCAAGATGTAGTAACAGAACAGTATCTGTATCTTTATAAATAAATTGACTGAGATTCCTTCATTGTTTTAGTTACCCTCAGTCTGGTATTTATTTGGTCATGTAATCTGCGGCTCTAGATCCACTTAAGGAGACCGTTATGTTTCCTAAATGTCATCTAATGTCAAAGGGAAACTCCTCACACACTTACCCGCTCTCGGAGGTGACATGTGAGGTGCAAGTCACATGATCCAAGTAGTCTCCCCATCATCTTCTGGTTTCTCCAGATGTGTCACCTGTCGGCGCAATTACAGTCGTCCACCGTCCCCACGACCCGGCCTGACTGCACGAGACAAAAAGGCATCCGTCATCAGCGGTTTGCCGCAGTATCGTGGTCGCTCCGATGTCTCAGGGCTGACGGGGCAGAGGCCTGGTCCCCTGTCTCCCTGCAGCGAGGAGCAGCCAGAGAATATCAGGGGTGGTTAATTGTTCTCTCAAATATCCTGGTCCCAGTGATGCTGATACAACATGGCAGGTTTTTAAGGTGAGTGACGCTGAAATCTGCCATGTGAGGAGAACTGGAGGAGCACAAGTTAAACACGACACAAGCTGCTTCCCTTTTTAACCAAATTATTTCAATCATCTGTGACCTTTTATTTTCTAGTGTATACATAAATATAAATGCCATATAAAATTCGCATTTCCTGTTTGAAAAGAACAAATGTAAGTTAATAAAAAATAGATGCAGATTTTTTTTTAAGGAGTTGTATTAGACATCATGCGTCTCCACTGTTGATCATATCAAACATAACATTGTTAATATTGATAATTCTTTGCTTGGTTCATTAACTTAAAAGGCACCTGGGGAGGTTCTGACCACTAGTCGGCCGTGGAGCCGATGCACATGCGTGGGATCAACCAGGTCAGAGTCACATACATGCACACGCAAGTTCCTTCACACAGATATGAACAATGCAGATTTGGAAACAGTTTGAGTCGCTGCAGGTGTCCGTTAATCCGCACGCCTCTTGAAAAGCAATAAGGCCAAAGGAACGGATATACGGACAGTTCAGCATATAAAAGCCGTTTCTCTCCTGCGGTCACACTGTCAGCAGGGTGATTTAGAGCAGTGGATTGAATGCCTCCTGTCTGAGCAACTCAGTCAGCTGAACTCTGCTGGAATGCGATGGAGGGACCAGGTTGGGTTTCATGAGCAGGTGCCGGTCGTTTTTCTCCCTCGTGTTTCTCACACTGTTTCACCACCTGTTCCTATCTCCGCTCCTTCCCAGGTTTTTTTTTCCTCCCTTCCTCGCTACGGATAGAAAAACCTCAGTGTGCGTACGTTTACCTCTGAATATTCAGACAACATGCTGCCAGTGGAGGAGATGCAGGAAGGAATCATTTGGACATTTATTAAGGCTTAAATAGAACAATTAAAGCATCATTTCTTTGGTCTTGTATAAACGATAGATGCACAATTTAGCAGTAAAATCTTTTGAATACAGAATATGCCCAAATATATCAGAGTGTCATCAGTGCATTCACATCTGAACTTTCTAATGTTCATGTGCATCCCAAAGAATTAAATAATCCACTACAAGTGAATATTGTGAAATTGTTTTGAATATCATTTCTTCTGTAATTTGGAGTAACAAGGTTATTTAAGGGTATGAGAGAAGAAGATGAGGGGTGGGACTCAAGGAGGGAAAATGAAAAAAAAAAAAAAGAATTGTGATTGTCGGCGTGTCCGCCAGTGTTCTCCCTCCTTGCTCCGACACACTTTTCCATGTTGCGGATGCGCTGTTGCACTTGTCAATGTATTTGTTCAGGCGTCTCGGCCGCGGGTCCCTGCGAGGGCTGTGCACCGCTGCCTCCTCTCTCCCCCACGTATTTAAAAAAAAAAAAAAAAAAAAAAGGAAGAAGCTATGGCTCTTGCTTGAATGCTCTCTGTGTCCATGCCCGGTGCCCTAATCCAGGGCCTGCTCTTGCTCTAAGCAGGGAGTTAACTTAATCCCTCTCATTTAGGCAGCTGCACTGCCGGGGAACTATGGGAAAAAAAAAGTTATAACTCTGTGACAGACACTTTCAGCTGTTGTGACAGTACCTCCCTCATTCAGCTGCCTCCACATGCAACTCTCACTCTTGGCCCGGTATTTTAATGTATCTGTGAATAATGCATGGAGGGCGGTGAGCATGGAAATGGTACAGGGGAGGTGTGCATGGCTGGGATAATAGCTGTGTGAGTGTGTGTGAGCAGAACAACATGTAAAACACTGTGTACCGAGCGAGCCCCCGACCAACGGCAAAGACGCTGTGATCATATTAATTCCCATCAGCTGTGATGTTTTAAAGAGAAAAGGTCTATCGCGTTATGACTGATCAAAACAAAGTGAGTGTCTCTGCGCATGAGGATGCACACGTACGAGTGAGTCTCGCTCAACATGCTAGCACCGCAATTCCATTGGCCTACAGCAGGTGGCAGGGATGTGCCACTGCAGCAGTACACTTGGAAAAAAGCCTCACTTAAAAACTGATAAAAGAAATTAGACTCTGTAGAAAACAGTAGACTCTGAGGGTCAGACTTAAGTCTGGGAGCTGTCTCTGAACATCTATCCATTCATCTCAAATCATTATATTTAAGTGTTTGCTGATAAAGTTAGGTGGAGGTGACACATACATGTTAAGACTCTCCTCCTTCTCCCACTTATGAAACAGTCTCCCACCTCATGCACTTCACTTTCCAAAAACTCTCATTATACTGGCCAGTGCAGGTCAGAAAACACAATTTACAATTCCCGCACACATCTGAGCTGCTTATCCGTGAAAGGCTCACATAACATTTTAAAGGGCATCAACAGCGGTCAGCGTGAGGAACGGCCTCCCCGTATCCTTCGCCCACATCTGGCACTTCCAGTCCACTGAACTTTTGTAATGGGCCTCGATTACAGCGCAGGACAGATACGGTAATAAGCCCTGGAATCTTGTCAAGAGAGAGGTCAGATCAGAAGGAAAATAAATAGGAAATTGCTCCCTCTGAGGCTTCTCACTGTCGCCCTCAGCTTGTTACCTTGAGCACTAAAAAGGTATTTATCTGACTCAGTGGCCGCTGTTTAAACAGGCGTCAGCGCCGCTCTGCAGGGCTTAATTGCGTTCGCGTCCCAGGAGTTCACTTGTTGAAGTGCAGGTGCAGCGTCCAAGAAAAATAATTGAACAAACAATTAGAATGTGTGTTCCCACACTGCAGGTTGGAGACAGAGCAGCTACAGGCTTATGTGCTGTTTAGCTTCCCTCCGGTCCAACAATATCACCGTAGGAGTGTTGAAATGCTTCAAAGATCTATGGTGGGCTTGTGTATATTCTGGCAGCGAGGATCGTGACAGTACCGTCCCTCCACCCTGGGAAAGAATCTGCATCAGGGGCTGTAAACATGTGAGACGTTCACAGCCCCTCTCGGTGTCTTTCTGGCCACAAAAACACAGGCAGAGTTCTTGTCCGCTGCACCTCGCTCGCCGTCTCTGACAGGAAACAAATGCCACCTCAGGACATCAACACGTCCCGGGGTTTGTCGCCTTGTCGGTGGAAAAGATCCTGAAGCCAAACCCTTGGAGGTGCTCGTCACTCCTCGGAGCTCTTTGTTTTCAGCTCATCCCATTGTTCCTCAGCTGGGAGAAAATGTTTTCCTTAGATGACAAACGCCATGTCTTCAGTGTCACTGGATTATTTTCACAGAGCGAGCCGGTGGAAAATGTTGAGCTTTGAGAAAACGGCACAAACTCGCTGATGACTGAAAATGATGAAAGATATGGGACATGACTAAAACATCTAACTTTTCAAATGTCTTACAATGTTGGGCTTGAAGCAGCACAACTAAAAGTATGAAGTTTGCCAGAAGGCACCGACAGCAGTATTTCAGTTAAAATGTTTCCTGGAATATTTTCCAGATTTTGTGATTGCATTTCTCACAAAATCATGCTAGAGATTTAAGAAAAACTTTACTTCTGCCTTTCCGGTTGTAGAAACTAAATTATGCGCGAGAAAAAGTAACAACTCACTTTTAAACATTCATGAAGATTCCAGCTCTCTGGAGGCCTCAACTTATGAAACCATCATTTTAGATGCCGAGTTTTTTCACATTTCGAGGAAAGAACAACAGGTTATGTGTTTTGGAAGCGAAAGCCTTGAGATTAAACTTCAAGTTTGCATTTGCTCGATCAATCCCATTTCCACTGCGTGCTCCTCCCTGAGGGATTCTTCTTCCATGCAGGAGGACTTCAGTGATGGCTGTTGTTGTGCGTTTTCAGCTCTCCGTCTTCCTCTCCTCCCCTTTCGTCGTTCTTCCAGAGATGCGTCGTTGTTGGCAGTGCTTATGTAATAACAGATGGAAGCTAGAAATTAACACGTCTTGCCTCTCTCGTTATTCTCCTCTCTCCATTTATTTTTAATGCTGTGAGCACGAGCGTCTCTCTCATTCTCTCTCCCTGTCTTTTGCCGTGTGTGTGTGCGTGTGTGTTTTTGAGTGTATGTGTGTGTGACCTCGGCAGGCCAGCAGCACCTGTCAGGAGTGTATCCACCGCGGTTGCGTGCCTAATTAGCACACAAGGAATTTGGTGGCACGAAGCGCGCAGCATCGGTGGGAAGAAAAGAGTGCGGGGTGCAATTAGGATTTGTTGGCATGTACAGAACACAGTGAAGAATCAAACGAGGAGGAGGAAGAGGAGGAGAGGTTGGGGTGCGTTGGAGTGGGAGTGAAGGTTTGCATGTGTGGCCTGAAACTACTCCGCAACTATTTTTCTATTCACTTAAAAAGACAAGAGAAGCATGAGACTATGGAAAAAAAACAAACCGAAACAATGTCAGATTGTCTCCTGGTTAGAATTTGAGCACTGAAATATTCGAGTGTCTCTGGAGATTTCATAAGGAAACAAAGTGAAATCCAAATAACTGCACAAGAGAAACCTTCAGCAAACTAACCACAATCCAACCGTTCAACAACACAATGACTGAAGTCTCACGTTCTGTGGTAACATCGCTGAAATCCCTCTTTAAATCTTTCACTTAGTGGGACAATACAAAATAGTCTCAACAACAAGGTCATGATCAAATGTACAAATTAAGAAAATGCATTTAATTTTCATCCATTTATCATTCATCACTGGTCCAGCGCATCAAAGGCCGCACCTTTGCTATTCTCTTCAAAGCCGTGACATTGTAACCGGGCTGCGGCGACTGTTCATCAGTCTGTCCAAGAATTGGACAGGGACATTGCGCCCCCCCCCCCCCCCCCCCCCCCCCCCCCCCCCCCCCCCCCCCCCCCGGAAAGGGATTTTTCCCCCCCCCCCCCCCCCCCACACACACACACACCTCTGTCATCACCATACAAAGTCCGCTGAAGCTTTTTTGTCCCGTCCACCGTGCTCTGAAAACACGCCGCCTTCACGCCTGAATAGATGTCGACTTGGATCCTTCTATTTAAAAACCCACTCCCATGTGTCTCTGACCCTGCTTTTCACTTTCAGACAGAAAAGAGAAAGTTTAACAGACTTCTTTTTTCTGAATGAGGGAGGAGGGAGAAATAACCAATAAAGAATTTATAGGTGCCATCTTTCAGCTTCAGGCTTATGCCCCATTCCATGGCAGAGGACTTTGATTGGTCATTAGATCGTCATCAGAGTCTAAACATCTGAGCGACTACGCAGAGGAAGAAAGGAGCAGGGAGGAAGCTGCTGGAAGCGACTATGACAAGGTTTAACTTCATGTCCACCTTATGATTTATTTATCGGCACGGCGGACGTTTTCATGGATAGATTGGGGCGACGGGGGGGCTGCTGGGAGGTTTGAGAGAGTACAGGGAGCGGCGAGGAGCAGACGTGACCTCAGTTTGATGAGAGGGAATCAAAAAGATCACAATAGCTCTTGTGCCCACAACACTGGAAGGGAACAAATGGCTCTTTAATATTTCCGCGCATACCAAAAGAAGAAACAGTTTTATTCAACGGTGATGAATAAAACAAAACGAAGCAACAAGAAAGAGCCACGGCGGCAGAGCCTTTGTGAGGCGGAGGGAAAATATGCGCCATGTCAAAAGCCATCGTCTTTTTATCTAATGGGCGCGGCAGCTGTAATGCATCCATGTGGCCCTCACTTTAATAATTGAACAGACATCGGGGCGGCACCTGCTGGGAGCCCAAATCATCACCACGGCTTTGAACAAACCACTGTGACATTACGGCATCAGGCATGGCAACACTGCGCCGAAAAATACAGACAGAGGGGAAGAGGAAGGGGGGGGTGGAAAAAAGGATGCATTCGAGGCGGTGAACATGGCCCGAGGCTACAGAGTAATGAGCACATCTCCATGGAGGCTTCCAAAGATTCACCATTTGAAAATTGTTTCTTGTCTTAATAAATCCTAAATGTGTAATTTACTCGTGGAAGAGCAACAACAAAGCAGCCCTCTCCGTCCCTTTTCCTCCGTAAAACGATGGAGATCACACGGGCCGAGGCGCGCCAACGTTTCCTCAGGTGTACAAGCAGCACCTTCAGATCTCCTCACCCCCCTGCCCTCCCTCCCCCCATGTCTCCACTCCCCCAAATCGCAAAGTCATTGAAATTCTTGGTCGGCTTTTGCAGGAATTATAAAACCCTCTGAATCAATTACGACATCAATCGGGCTGAAATCTGCGGCCGATGAATATGTATAAAAGTACACACACATCCAGCTAATTAAACAAGGCCGTCAGAAATCACTTCAGACAGGTCGGGCAAACGCACAGCGAGCATACATTAACAGGCAGGAAGTTGAGGTGCAGAGACAGTTGATGCAGGGCCTGAATGCTGAACACATGTATATGTAGATTGGGAGCACTCAAAACAGGGTTCGCATTTCTCCTCTGCGCAGAACATTAAGTTGACTTTACTCTGGACGTGCGTTTGATTCTGCGGCTGCTTGTCAGCTGGTGGCCCCGGGTCCCCAGGGGACACGGGAATTGCCAAGGTTTACAGTCGCTATCAAGCAGGATTTAATATTCATTCTTCCTGCGAGTGAATCTCAAGCCTTCAGTTACAGAGCGTGAAGAACGGCCTCTTCTCACTGTACGAGCACGACCGGGCGTAAAGCCACACGGCGCAGTGTGTCAAGGCCAGACTGAGAGCGCAAGACATTACTTTGCATAATCCTGACTGTTAGACTCCGTCTTTCCAGATCTTACATAGCGTTTAATCATAGATGAGCTGTGTAGGCGCAGCTCAGGTAGATAATGACGACAAGTGCGTTTCAGATCAAATGTAAACAATCGTTCAAACTTCAGGTGTCCAAATGCCCTGAAATGTAGAGAACACACAAACTCAGAAATAATTCAAAAGGAATCTCGTTTAAACTTTGGCCTATTTTTTAATGTACTTGTTTTCAGTCCTGTTGCTCATTAGTACAGTTTCACCACAATAATGCACTCGCACACGTCTCCGCTCCAAAAACAAAGTTGCAGACTCTCTGCAGGATTAAAGACCAACACTTCCTCTGCACTCTGGTGGCTTGTTTTCCTTTTCCTTTTGTTTTCCTTTTTTTTGCCGTGCACTCTGACGACAGCGCTCGGGTTGATCATTAACTTCAATGTTGGCTCCACTGTTTCATGCCTAAGGGTTCTAAAGCACAGAGACTTCTTTAGGTTCCCCCATTAGGAAATTTGTGAAGTGAAAATTAAGCTCACAGCCGTTACAAAAAGACAGACTCTGCCAGCTCTTCAGAAGCACCCAACGCTCAAACTATTGTAAAGTGGCCGTGTGCATTTAAACAACAGAAGCAGACCTGCCCCACTAACAGTCTACTTCACAGTCTGACCTTCTAACCTGTTGTAGAGCAAACCCAGCCAAGGTTATTGACTTCAAACTGAGATGCCTGCATTAAACTGCACTTTGAAATCTTACTGATCATTTACGTTTAAATGCAGTTGCTGCAGCTCCCAGCGGTCGCTAACAGAAGTTGATTATGAGGCCAACGCATGAATCTAAAGTCTGTTCAAGCACCACATGGTGATAAAGACTGATAAAAAAAAGTATTTTCATATAAGCATGCTGTCTCTTGTACTTTAATCTTATTTTCCTGCAGGATAAAAGCTTCAGCTAAATGCCTGAAAATGTACAAATTTCCTCTGAACAAAATCACGTAGGATAAAGATCATCTCACTTTAATCTCCCCCCTCCCCTCCTTCGCCTCATCTCCGTTTCACTTGACACAAAGTTACCCGAGCGTCTCGACAGTGGAGGAGTTTTATGATTTAAATTCTTCATTTCTGTGTTCTGCTCCATGGCCGGTTGTCCCCGGGCAGTTGCTGTCTCTGCCCATGTCTCCCATCCTGAGATGCGCCGCTCACAGAGCTGAGGGAAAAGGAAGGGAAAGGGGGAAGAAGAGCCCAGCCAAGAGGCCCCGGGGCCACGGCCCTCTCTGGACTCCCAACCCCGGGTCACCGAGCACCTCGGGTCAGCCGGTCCTCCACAGCCTCCTTGTGGGGTAACCGCCTGGCTACCGGATTGAGGAGGGGTGGGGAGGAAGGAGGGGGCTCCCCCCGGTGTCTTGTGTAATCAACATTTAGAGAACAGCTGGGAGGAGGAGCAGCGGTGTGTGTGTGTGTGTGTGTGTTTGTTATGTGCATGTGTGTTTTCGCATGTTCACATATATCTGATCTGTCGTGTGTATGTCTTCCTTTGGTGTATGTGTGCATATAAGCGGCTAATATTAACAAGCCCAGATATGAGGTTGTGAACAACATGATTATGTGTGTGTGTATGTGTGTGGTCGGTGTGTATTCCCTCCTGGGCCTCAGTGCTCAGAGCGGGTTCAGTGTCGGGGTCTTTGCCTGCAAATAAAACTCCTCCTCTGGGTGCCAACGTGCTGATCTTGGGCTGAAACTGTCGGAGCAAGACATTTTAAATTTTGAGGAGATGAAATACACGAGACGGGCGGAGACATTAACAGCTTCTAAGAGGAGGTGAGAAATATAAGGAATGCTGAATATTTGTTTGTTTGTCTGGGATCTGTTAAAGCACCGTAACTTCACCTCACAGTCTAACCATCTCAAAAACAGCCGGACCCTCCCCCACCAGACCAAACCGACGAGGAATTACTGTTTTCATCTGACACTGCAAACCAAATCACCCGACAACTGGGCGATGATTTCTTCTTTTCCGGGTTCTTCCTCTCCCTGAGGTAAAAATGAAGGAGCCGGTTATCATTTTGCCGCATGCGTTGTTTGTTTTGAAACTATAAATACTGTAATTGCCTTGGGAAAAGTGCTCATGCAACAGTGTCGCACAACATCTGAATGGACCATCTGACTAATTACAACCACGTACGACGGAATCAGGCTCCACAGAACCTGTGAAGACCCTAAACCTGGCCTTCCGGTCAGGAAGAGGAGGCAGCCTCACTGCCGCTGCCAGAAATAATCATTTCAATAATTTTCTATAATTTCCAGGATCTAAACAGAGCGGATCGCGTCACGAAACAAAGCGAGGCCTCGCCAAGCTCCGGCTCCGCCTCCTACCAGAAAAAAACACGCGCACCAACATGTACGCAGAGGCCTACGAGCGGCTCGCGTCTAAAAACAGCCTCTGCAGCTGGCGGCTGCGGCGAGAGGCGTGCTCTCAGCTCTTGCGCCTGCAGTCACAGTTTACTCCCGCTAAATGTATGGAATCAGGCTCCTGCTAAAAACTACAATTACAGGTGATATACAGATTGAAATCATAGGGGCCGCTTTTTTTGTTGAGGAAAATTGTCCTAATGAGCGGTTTGGCGATTCATAGGGTGGAAGGGAGGGAAGGGTTGGTGCTGCTGTTGGAGGAGACTGTGAAAGTCTTTTCTCTTAGTGTGTGTATGTGCATTGGGGAGGTGTTGGAGGGGCATAAACAGCTGCACCTGCTGCTGCGGCGCACACTGCCACAGTTAATGATATCGGATGATATCATTAGGCAAAGTGCTCATAAACAGATGTTGGAGGCGCTGCCTAAACAGTGTCAGCTGAGCTGGTTTGCATTTCTGCGAACGTATTATCTATATAGGACATTTAAGTTTGTTATGTTAATCACCCCTCTGTTAGCATGCAGGATGTGACACGGGAAGAATACAGAGATGCTGCTGCTGCTGTGTGTGTGTGTGTGTGTATTAAACTGCACCTCAGAGGCTGATCAGAGGTGTGAAGCTGACAGGAGATCAGTTTGGAGCAGACTGCACAGAAGACCAACAAGCCTGAGTCTAATCCAAGATCCATCTGGCCTCGACCATAAATTAAGACTCAATCATATTTCAACAGATTTATAAAAAATACTGACTCGACCTGGAAATGATTTCTCTGTATTCACAAATAAATGATAGAAAACTCACACGTGTTTCCAGGCTATGACCTTCATGTAAAATGCACAGATCAGTTCAACCTGTGTCTGAACATGAGGAGCTCAAGTATTCAAAGAGGGGTCTTACGTCACAGCAGGGGGGAAGGAGCCCCAGTGTCAGTGGACCATGGTGAACCTGAACCTCTGCTCTGTAACAACAACACAGCGGGGAAATAAAATAACAACCAGGTCTACAAACAGACAGACAAGAGTGAACCATGCAATTCCTGTTTGCTGTGCTGCAGCCACTAGGTTTTCTCGCAGGTGGATTGACAGAAAGTGTTTATCCACTGAAGTGTGTTTATGAATTCATTCAAGGTTATTTTGAAATATCAATAAAACATTAAAAGTTTGACAAACCTGAGCTGAGACGACCGCTTCCTCGCTTTTCTTCTTCTTCTGTTAATAATACAATGACTTGCTCTGCCGCCATCTACTGCTCTGTAGAGTGAACCAGAGAGGAAATAAACCGATGTCAATCAACGATCCCCTGTATGTGCACCACATGCATTTCATAAACGCAGATTTGATTTGTTCTTAATATTATAACATGACCTAGCTAAGAGTTTGATGATTCAACAAGTGTCTCTGTTTGAAATGTGACTCCTTCATAGTTTGTTAACTGATTGATTCAGTTAAAAAGTCTAAGTCTCGTGTTCAAAGCTGTATTTATGTCTTCTTAAAGAATAATAATACAAATGTTTCGTATTCAGAAATTCAACAATAAAATCCTGACAGGCTCGCTCCTGCTTGGCAGAGGCGAGCATCGCACCTCACTTTTAAACAGCACTCATACACGTGTTAACAGATTTATGTAAAAGGTTAACATCCTTGTGTTATTCTGCTCAGGCGCTGCCATTTTACCTCCCACCCCTCCACCCTCCTCCCTACTTTCCTGGCTGAAAAAACAGGGGGGAACAGGCGCCCATTTCCCTGCCACCATTATGCTCATTTGTCCTGTCAAGAGAATGACAGGCCGGTTGACTCTTCCCCAGATACGACCATTAGGTAACGCTCTGTCATCTGACAGCGAGGCATTCTGCCGCTCCCTTAAAACCCCCTAATTATTTCCTTCGCCAGAGACAGGCGGCGGCGGGTAGGTAATTTTTAACCTTTCACGTGCACCTGGGGAACCCTCCTCCAGGGAGCCAAGGTGCCTGTGTGGCATTCAGTCATCAAAACATGACCTTTTATGGCCGTTCGGAGAGCAGTTGGCACCGGGTGCCATGCGCCGGCTAATGCTAATGTTGATGACTAATTTATGCATCAGCCGACTGCATCTGCAGCAAGTTTAGGGTCGCAACAATGTGTGATAGAGCAGTGAGATGGGAGAGGAAGGGGTGTAAGGGAGGGGGGGCATCACAGCAGAGGTGAAAGGCATTTTGGGGGAATGGGTGGGGCTTTTGAGACACCCGGTAGCCTGGCACAACAGGGAATTGAGGGGGCTAATTATGTTGCAGGGAATACATTCGGCGTGACCAGCGAGCCTTTTTAGAATTTGTCGTGTGCAATCTGACTAACGTGGCTGACCTTTACTTTTTTTTTTTTGCCAAAATTTGTGGGAGACCAGAGAGCATGCAAGATGTGTGCATATTCTAGGACCTAATTGCCTTTTTTCTAGTGAGGCTGCCCAGTACCTACCCCCCACCACTAAAAATGAAAAATATAAATAAAGCAAATCCTCAAATGCATTTTCAAAGCAACAATCAAAGTTGACTTGAAGTTTCAGCTGAAAATAGGCAACAATAGCAAATAGGAAAGCGAAGCGCCGTCTGAATATAAGAGCATCAACAAAAATTAGACTCACCCTGAATATGTATCCGTTAAAGATGTCTTGTTTCCGGGGCGATTGTACCTGCTCATCACAACCACAGGAGCGTCCACTGATGGCGCATGAGCAGCTGAAATGCCTGAAACAAGGACAAAACAATAAGACGCACAAAACCAATGTTCTTCCTTTAAATAAAACTTTAAATAAAACAATTTTCAAATAAAATGTGTTCTGATAACAATGATGGTTTTGTGGGGAATTTAAAATCTATTTTTCTCTGCCCCCCCCAATAGTGAAGAATATGGACAGAGAAGGAGGAGTGACTGCCTGTCCCCTAACAGAGACATTTATGTGGGAAGCATAAAATAAAAGAGCAGGCCGTGCCTCAGGGTTTACAGTTAGCTGACATAAATGCTGAATGTTTATAATCTTCCCCAAATTCCTGCGAGTCCATAAATTGTTATTATCGCAGGGCGTTTCATCGAGCAGACAAATCGAGGTGTTTGGGTGAAGATGAGATGAATTTCAAGCACAGAGGAGAATCCGGCTAATCGGATCACGAGTAAGTGATGGTGCTATTCTCCTTGAAAAACATAATTTGTATGAATCAGGCTGTGCGTGCATTTGCAAACATGTCAGGCATCCTGCGCGCTGTGCGTTTGTATATTCACTGTCAACCCGAAAGAGAGCGAGAGCGAGAAGAGATGCTGATGAAGTCTTTGTTTAGACAAATCAGGAAATTACTTATTCCGTCTGGAAAGTGTGATTTTTTATTTTTCTCCCCCCCCGGTGCCATTGTATTTCTCAAGTTCTGTAGAAAGGTCATCACAAAGTGTTTCCCTCGGAGCAACACAGCGCAATAAAACACAAAGTAAACACAAAGCAAGACGGATTCAAGCCTCTGTACGTTCACGCAGCCATTAGTGATTTATACTCTGCTGCTAATCCCTTGCTCAGGCTGCCCTGCTGCCATTAGGGCTAGAAATTACATGTTCTATCACGAGCAGCCGCGCTCACCTGAGTATTGGATTACTGAAATAAAATATGAATAATTAATACTGAGAAATAGGTTCCTGGCAACAGGAATGGCTGCAATTTAATAATGAGCATTATGTTTCTTGTGTTGTCCCCCTCCTTTTTCTGTTTCTCCACCTCCTCCGGTGTCGTTTGATCTTCTCGGGTATCTCTACCAGGGGAGTCCGCACATCCTCTCCCTTCTTCTTCGTTGGTTCTTCCTTGCCTGGCCGCTGGGGTGAGAGACCTGCCTTCCCCCTGTGTTCTTTATCCTACCTCCTCTCCCACTTCTTCATTGTGTTGTGTTTTTTTTTTTTTTTTTTTTTTTTTTTTTTATAAAGTGCCTTTTTTTTTTTTTTTTGTTAATAAGCTGCCGTTAAATAAATTAGAAAATACCCACCCAGGGGTGATCAGACGGCCACAAAACCTTGTCATCTGTCTTCCGGCGCTGCCAGGCAAAATAGAGCAAGTGAGGGAAGGAGAAGAAGAGAGGAGGACAGCCAGGATTTCTTCTTCTTCATCTTCCTTTCCCTTCCTTGGCTTGGTATTCTGTCAGAGGTGAGAGAGAGAGAGAGAGAAGGAGAAGAACAGGCTCGTTTCTATGGTGCCAGACAACCGAAGGCGATCCGCCATTTGCTAAAAAAAAACATGCATACGTCCATATTTATTTAATGCGGCGAGAGAATATATAAGTAGGAGAAGAAGGAAGGGAAGCAGACACACAGATAGAGAGGAGGGGAAAAAAACTTTGCTACATATGGAGTGCTTCTTACAACTAATCAGCAGACTGTTGGTGATTGGGGCCGCGGGCGCCAGGTTGGCTCGAGCCAGAGTTAGCACAGTGCCCAGGTCTTTGCTGCAGGCTGCACAGGTTGGCCTCAACTCTGCTGGGGAGCAGATGGCGAGCCAAAGCTTGTAGTCACACTTACCTTCCCCACTAAATCCCTAATCCCTCCGTGGACGCTCCTCCAAGGCAGGTTTTTGGAGGCAGAAATAGGGGTTACAATCTGGACCGGCACGGTGGGGCTGCCAAAACACTCACAACACAGAAATGCAAATTAACTTATTTGTGTTGTCCGCCGGCCAAGGCACCGCTTCTTTGGCGAGTAATTAAGATACCTTGAAAAATATTTGTAAAAGATCAATAATTTCAAATGGCCAAAAAACAAAACAAAAAAAAAAAACGCAGACAGAGAGAGCAGGGGAGAAGACGCGAGGGGTGTGGACGCTGCGTTTACACATGCGTTTTATTTCCTGGTTTTAACACCCGCCCCACCTCTCCATCTGTACACCGATTTCACCTACAGACACGAACAACGAGTCCCTCAGGTGTTGGCGGCGGCAGCCTCAGGTCTGATAGCTCCGCCTTCACAGGCACAGAGCGCGACTGGAAGATGGATGCTGAGCACACAGAGCAGCTCAGATGAATTTCCTGTTAGAGCTTCAGGTCGTAGAAAAGACAGAAATGGAAGGAGGAAGAAGAAAAAAGAGAAAACACAAGCGCCCCCTGAATCAGTAACTGTTAGAGGAGGCGGAGGAGACTCTGTGACACCTTTCAGCTGTGCTTGTTGGCTGGTGCTTAAGCTATGCTCTACACAGACACACACACACACACTGTTATTAGCCTGGTGTCAGCAGCACTAAATGGGCTGCAGATGTTAATGCACTGTTTTAGATACAGTGGCAGGAAAAAGAGGAAGAGACGAACCCATTCAGAGGCAGAATAACTAAATACAGAGAGAGCAACACATTCATTAGAGCAGAACACACTGTGGACACTAACTCAGAGGTAATGCATTATAAAGAGTGCTGTTTATACAGAGTGGTCATGTTTAAAATCTGTGAAATAACTTTCACTTGTTTTTAACTCTTGTGTCGTCTTGTGGTTTGTTCGCTCAAGAATCCTTCTGTGGAAAATTGTGGAGGATGATTTTAAACTTGTAATCTATCAAAGGTCTGTCTAATTATAGAGTTCATAGAGTTTAACTTCTGTTCTCTCTGTAATGAGAGGTGTAAATAATGTGTCACTATTTTGTGTTGTTTTATTGTCTATTTTCAATTATCTTTTGGTTAAGAAATACATTTTCCGGACATGGGATCAAAAGTATTTTCATATTTAGATATTACCGTATTGTATCACATTGACAGCGTATTCATTGTGAGAGCGTTGGGCCTATCGACTTGTGCTCCATCACACCACACCTCGCTGGATCGCACTGAGTCGTGCTGTACCCTATCATACTGTACCATATAAATTCTTCACGTGGAAACCGTCCCAAATCAACAACAACAACAACAGATTAGCGAGCAAAAAAAAAAATCAGGCACATGTGCAGGCCGACATTGTTGGAAATGGTTCAGCTGCTTTCTGTTTGAAAAACATCCACTAAGGAAAAAAGATATTTACTGATATAACACACAAATATTTTTAATCTATATACAAAGTGTACAAGATGTATCACAAGTTAAAAAGTTTATCCAAACTGTATTCATTTGGGATGATAAGATTGTTCTATTTTGACTGGGCTGCATTTTCCAAACGTGGGGATGCATGATTAACCCATTCCCAGTCATCACACTCCCTCCCTGACATGGAACTGTGCTGCTGTCCCTGGCCCCTCCAGCTCTCTACTGTAAGTCCATGAGGGTCCGAGAGGCCTCTGGGAGCAGCCGGGCGGATCAAACGACCTCCCGAGTATCCGACCAGATGTCCTCGCTGGGACGGGTTCAGATGGTCTCAGCGAGCAGCGAGGGAAAGGTCAGAGTCACACAGTGGGTTAAACTGGACCCATCACGAAACTGGCTCGGGCCGAGGGGCTTGCGCGGCACAGGCCGCGCTCATCGGCAGGGATTATTTCAATTAAGGCTCACGCTGGCTGTACGCGGGATTACAACAGGGTTTAGAGATGCAGGACACATCTGAACACAGCACATGGTCAGCCAGGCCGCTCTCACAGATTAGACTGCTGACACACGACAGGCAGGGACTCATAATTAGTCCTGATATGGGAAGACGTCATTTACATTTACATCATTTACAACCATAGTTATGGTTTCAATCTTTTAATTGAGTAAATATTGTACAGATTATTTTGATAAGTAAACTTTAATATTGTTAAAATTCTTTAGGAGTATTTTCTTAAACCTCAGTTAATGATTAATGTTATCCAATTATTGGCAAATGCCTTGAATGATTGACATGCATGACAAGATCTGATCTATTCAACACATCTAAGTCAGAAATTAAACTTAACTATTGAGAAGCTGAACAAGACAGCGAAATGCTAACTGAAGAATCCCCCACAGGAATCAATGAAATCACATATAACGCTGATCAAAGCCTGGGCTTGTCAGTTATTGTGAATTACAAAGTAAAATCTCGAAAATGACAGAGGGGGGGGGTTCTCCCAGAGGGATAATTATCTCCTCATCCCTGCTTCTGTGCAACTCACAGACGTGCTGCGTCTTTTATTGGCAGAGATGAAACAGCCAAGGTAAACGCTGGCATCGCACACTGAGAGCAGAGCGTTTCTGATCAGTCGATGGCGTTTAGCAGCAGCTGCAGGTTCACGAAAGGTAAAACCTGCAAATGAGAGACGATTAGCTTCTGCCCCCCTGCGCTGTATGCATGGCACGGTTCGGACGTGAATAGCATTACCGGCCAACCTGCCTTTAGCATTCACAGCGGCGACCCGCGACTCGCTCTGGCATTTCACCTGTGGACGGTCCAGCCTGATTGAGATGCGGCAGAGGAGGCGGTTCACACTCACCTAATTGGCCCTGGAGTCGGCCCTAATTCCTGATTCTCAGGGAGGTCCACATTTCAAAGCGGCGCCCGGATCAATTAATGGACCGGTAATGTGTCTCAGATTCATACAAGCGTACGAGCGTCTTACATTGGGAAAATCAGATATCGGCCACCTTCGACTCAGCTTGGCGAGCATCAGTCGGAGTCGTGTGGAAGGGAATTCAATACGATGCGATACGAATACGATCTGGGTTCTACGTGACCTTTTGACCCCATGCTCAGTGGTTATTCAAAAAGCTGTGAGCGGCATCACCAGCTCGCTATTACACAATGTGCAAGGGATTCTGGGATAGGCTGGGCCAGGTAGAATGCACTCTTTGGAGCCTGTGATGCTCAAGAAAGACAGCCTCTGATCTGAGGCACAAGTTCACATTAGGAAGCGTTGAGTGAATCACGATGCAAAGACTTCTAAGTGCAAATCAACCATAGATGTTTGGAAATGGATGGGAGTCGTTTATTCTTCCACTGCAGGCAGACATGGCTGACAGCTGACATACGATAAAGGTGTAACAGCCTCCGCTCTCAGGCACAGACTGTGACAGCCGCAACCACACAGCACTTTAAGGTAGAGCAAGGTACCACCCCGCTGTTTTCTCAACAGCAGACTGTTTGAAATATGAATGAGCACCCAGTCTATACATCATGTTCGCTGACACGTTGTATTAAAATTTATGAATGACTTCATCAAAAAGCACTTTCTGCCAGACAGATTTGCCCTGACAGCACACTTACAAGGCTGGTTGGAGCCTCAGATGTGTGTGTGAGGGGATGGCTAAGTGTGAAATTATCTGTACTGTGTGTGGTACAGTGTGTAATCTGTGCACTGTGTGTGTGTGTATGTGTGTGTGTGTGTGTGTGTGTTTGCTGGGCTTGACTCCTGCATCCTAATTTATTAAAAATTATTTTCTTTAAAGATGTTTTTGTGTCTGCATTGATTTTGAACTAAAAACTCCAGAGGAAACCAGCCAGCAACGAGTTAATGATTCAAACTAACGGAAAGAGTGTGTGTGCCACCACCGACCCCTCTTTAGTGTTTGGGTTATGAAATAATACCTGTCATCTGCCGACTGCTGAACCCTGAAAAGGGGGCAGGTTTTCCAGGTCAGGCCGCCATCTGTCAGCGCAGCCCTCTCCTGTTCCTGCACATTAGCACCTGATTGGCTGGAACCGTCCCCCAGGTGGGCGGGGCCACCAGCGGGCCCCCGCAGGGACCCAGCGGAGGCAGTCGCATGCAGGCACACTGACAGTCGCAGACGCATATGTGCCCGTGCTGTGGGCGCACAACAATAATGCATGTTAAGAACGCAACTACACAAATATATGAACGGATTCAATTTTCTGACCACAAGTCAAAATGTTTCAGTCCGATGGAAAGATTAAAACAGAATTATATAAATAGAGAATCCTGGTCTCTTTGATATTATGTTTACATACGTACGTCTGGTTTGCAACGCTAAATACTTATTTATTTTTCTTCGTTTTTAAAGGAAACGTAACACCGCCCACGTTCTGTTAGCACCACGAGGAAACGCTGCTAATTCATGGATCTGGCCCAGAGTCCCAGAATGCTAATACTGAAACCCCCATCTGCAGTAACATAGATTGTCTTTGGGGGGCGGGAGGGAAACTTTCTCATTCTCTCTCACACTCACACACTGGCATTGCCTGAACTGTCGCTGGTCTCACCTGCACATAAAGTTATTTTGCTTGTTACCAGCCATAAACTACGGAAAGTGATCAAGATTTTTAAAAGGCTTCTGTTGAGTAAGTGTTTAGGAATCAATTAAACAAATGGCCTTTGGAAACAATTAATCTCCTTCATGGACATCCAGAATATGACTTCTGTTATTTTGGCATAATCCTAGACATACTGTAAGGGTTTCAAAGGGACAAGAAAGGCTGAAGAGGAGAGTGAAGCTGAATCTGATGTTTGATTTAACCTGGAGGTTTAAATGAAGTCGACTCACTACAACTGTGTCATGTTTAAAACAACAACAAGAGGTTCCATCCATTTCCTCCTCTCCTCCCTCGCTAGTTCAGCTGTCTGGTCAATGGGACCGGGGCACGTCGCCAAGCATGTACAGCCAAGGCCCCCTCCCTCCCTGCTCCTCTTCCCCCGTCCACCTCCCACCCCTTCCTCTCCCATCCAGACGGCCTCCTGTTCAGCTGTGCCGCTCGCCGCAGGTTCCAGCCAGGTCAGATGTTCAACACGGGCGACAACATGTTCCCCTCCTCACCGCTGTTTACCACGCCTGGCTCTAACGCCATGCCCCCCCCCACTGCCACTGATACGATAAAGGTCCAATGCACGTTCTTTTCGGGACAAAATCACTGAGAGTGAATCTGAGCAAGTTTGGCTTTTGGCATGATAGAGGAAATGTGCTTTTACGACAAAAAAAACCCTCTCCACTAAAACAAAGACTAATGAAGTCCTGCTAATGAAACATTCATTCATTGCACGTTTTATGGACTTCCAGTGTCGCTGCAGTCCGACAGGATCCTCCGTGATCGCTGTGGGTTTAATTTGAGTCAGGACTAGTTTGCAGTATTTTGCAGCTATTTTTAAATCTACATAAGAGAGGGGTTCGATCAACTTTTATAAAGACACTTTGTTCTCATCTACCAGTGAGACGATGATCTGTTTCCTTAAAACATCCTAAAATCCTCTCTTTTTACAGGTACAACAATAAAGCTGCTGCACCACCCCCAGTCTCTTGTAAGAGACATCATTTTGCTTGGCTTCCTTTACGCTTGACTTATGTGGAATTGACTTTTTTTTAGTCTAATTTGTCCATGAAAAATTTAAATGTAACCCATAACAAACCTCAAATTCAGCAGATTCATGAGAAAACATGACTTAGTTTTACCATGTTTATAAAAGTGACGCTGAAATTTTCAGCTACAACAAAAATGTCAAACATGCAGGAAGTCAGTTTTTCCTGTAATGCCACACTGCATATTCGCTCACACACACACACACACACACACACGGCAGCGGTGGCCTGGGTTCCCGAGTCAAAGGTGCAGGCCTGCATGCTGGTCATCCAGGTGCAGAGCAGATAGGGTTGCAGCGCGTAAACGCCTAATTCCAGTGCGGCTGTGGGAACGCCAGCTGCCCCCGTATTTCTCAAAATCTGAAATTGTTTTGGATTCGCGCGCCAACAGAAGGACTCGACATGCAAGAGTGAAAGCAGCTCGTTTCCTGTGTCTTCCCACGTCAATAAAATAACCGCTCGGTACCGTGGCAAAACCTAACTTCTGTTCTCCCGCCTCCCTGCGTCTCCCCCTCACTCCTCCTCCTCCCTGTGTTTGATAGATCATACAGAATGTATTTGAGCTTTATCAAAGCAGGAGGACTCGAGCAGAAAATATGCATATGTTTGACCATTAAAGCCTCGCACAATATTGACTGTATATTTCCAGTGAAGTCAAACGGTTTCCCAGTTCTTTTGCTCGCTGCATGCAACCTTTAAACCTCCCGCACACCGAGCGAGATCTCTCGCAGCTCTCGACATAACGAGATGTACTTTTCCACACAGTCCACACAACCTTTAAACCTTTACAAACTCAGCGCTGCTCTGCTGCTGCAGACACTTAGAAAGTTCATGAGCCAAACACAGCAGTGCATTTGGAAAATCCCATGAATATTAGGTTCGTCAGACGCACTGGATCAAAGTTAAAGTGCCGCTCTGTTTGAAAAAACAATTTTACAGTTTTTATATTTAACAGTTGTATTAAATATAATTTACTCCTGAAATATTTCTCTATACATTATTTTCTATTTTTCAGAAACATTTATCTTAATATTTCATTATTTTGCCTCATGTTATATAAAAAAAATAATTCTTTCCTTAGAATGTTTTTCTACAAGATTTCGTTTTTATCTTTAAGGTGCATTTATACATTTAAAAAGACATTCTGTTAAATTTCAAATATTTTACCATCAGATTTTTTATTTTTAATAGAAATTAAATTTACACATAATTTTATATTTAGCTTTATTGCCTTTGCCAGATTTTATTCTGTTTTATTTGTCCGATCTCTTCACAAAATATAAAGTTTTCTGTTGTTATTATTTTATCATTATATAGAAATGGCAAAACAACCAAAACACATCTGCAGCCACCGTCTAAATGTGAGTCTCTGGTTGTTTGAAACGCTGAGATCAGATGGGAACTCGTGGAGACGCAGCTAAGTCAGCAGCACAACAGATGCGTCACCGCTCAACACTCTTGATGACTCTGCGTGGCGGCAGAAACAAACCGACAGTTGATGTTGCTTCTGTGGCAGCTTGTGAATATTTTGGTGGGCAGATGTTCCGCGTTGACCTGCGAGACGAGATGAAACAGTTTGGACGGTGTTTGACCTGCTAAGACAGAAAGGGAGCGAGGAAGGGCCGCTCGTCCTTGGGAGGATTCGGTGTGTAGACGGATGGATGTGGACTGAGATCACCAGAATGGCATCTGCTTTACACACCCACTCACGCTCACACTCACACGCACACACTTACGCAGATGAGACATTAGCATTCAGAGCAGAGCTGGAGCAGAGAAGCTTTCCTCTTGTTTTCTGAGAGGCTAAGAATTATTTAAGTTAACCCCTTAAACCAGTGGCATTAGTTCCATCAGTGAAACGCCGTCCACTTTTCGCCACTCGAAGCAACAAAGCCAGACAAACACGTGGATAAAATAGAGCTACGAGCAGACGGGACAGGTCTCCTGTAGCGAATTACTGTTGAACATGCTCCAGCTTTTTCAAATGAAACTGTTTTATGCATCTGTGTCACCGTCTCGTAGTACCAGAGGTGACATTGAAAGATTCGACAGATTCATAAAGACAAAGGCTTCTGAAAATGTGGTACTAGTAGTAGACGCGTTACCTTGCAGGATGGGGGACACAGGTTCTTTTTTGGAGCCACAGGTTCAGCCAATTCTAGTCCAAAAAAGACAGAGATAGAGGAACACTTTAATTTTGGAAAATAAACTTCAGACATTTATTTTACTTTATTTGAATGGTGAGAATGAAGAGAAGTGTGACATATCGACATATCGAGGTCATCTGTATGAATTTGATGTGAGCACTTTACTGAATACATTTAAGGGATTCTTAAGTCAATTTCACCCTCAGGTTTCCCCTTAGACATGCTGAGTTTGAACAGGGGATTTAAAGGGCTTGTGAAGGTGATTAAGGGAACTTTACAGGCGTCGCAGGTCAGTGCTGTCTGCAAGTGTCACCTGTCCAGTCCTTGTCTCTGAGGTGTCAGGGAAAAGCCTGAGCTTCAGGTGATAATTGTCCTTCCGCCTTGAATATAGAAACGATATAGAAATCATTTGCTCTCCATTTTCCTTCTCACCAATTAGAGATGTCTGGTGGCAGAGCACCACATTGCACTCTTGGACCTCCGTCAACGGGGGGATGAGGCAATTCTCTGCTCGTGTGAAATGGTGCTGGCAGTCTCCGCCGCTCGCATTCATTCCCCACATAAACTCCTCTTTTTTTGCAGTTTCCTCCCCCGGCGATGCACACAGCACAATAGTCTCACTGAGCGGTGACGATTAACACATAAAAGCGACACGGGGAATCTCACTGCTAGATACTAGCGCACATGAGAGGGCAAAGCATTCATACCATGCCAAGAACTTCAGTGGGAGCCCCTTCTATCTGATTGGTGATCTTTTGTTTTGGCGTTGCCCTCGATTCGGGGGAACGTGCCCAATCAGATTACGGAGAAGGAGGCAGAGCGAGACGACAATCGCTGTTTTCTATTTACTCCGTCTATATCTCCAAACGGCTTCACTTAAGGCGGCCGCAGATAAGTCAAGTCTCCATCTCGCTTCTTCAACTTTTACCCCCCACCCGCCCCAGTCTCTTCATCTTCCTTCATGTAGATTCGGTTTGCACAGTTGTGCACTAAAGCCGGATTAAATTCAAACTTGAGCACAATCAGATATCCTTGTGGGCTCCAGGGTCTTAATCCAGAACTTCAACCACTGACAGGTTATCTCGGGAGGAAGATTTAAGACACAGACTGAAGACAAATGAGGGGTCATTGCTTCAATGAAGTCAACAAAACGAGGGCATTCTGCAGATTTACATGGCTGTCAGGTTATTTCATCTGCATTTATTACTCTTACTATATGGATATAAACCCATCAAAACTCTGCTATAACTCAGACGGTTTGGTTTTATGTAGCAAAACCTGTTCATTTTGTCAATCTTGATCCTCAAAGTCTGATGCGGTGTCATATGTACATATATACACAGTGACCACCACTCAAGGACAACCCTGGGTAATATGTATCCATAAATGAATAAAGTAAAAGTTAAATAAACAACTATCACAGCAATAACTGTGAAATACAGTCACTGAAATTCAAAAAAATGTGATTTCATATATTTATCAGGTCACACTGAATCCCCAAGTGATGGATTTCATTCATTTTAAACTCACAACTTTGATTTTTATAAAGATGCATATGATAAAGTCACTGCTACATTTTAACGATCTGTGACGTCAATTTCTCCTAATTCAGATGTTTCCCCACATGACGGACGGCTGTGTTCTGACCACAACAGGGAAACAGCGATGATGTGTTGTTTTCTGAATGTGCAGCAGTGTGGTGCGTGTCTACTCGGGCTCACAAGGTTCTGAATCTGAGTTCTGGTTCTGGTGTGAACTGGACTTCAGGTAAGCTACTAAAATTCTATGGTTCATTGATCTGGAACTATCTGGATTCATTTTCATGTTGAATTGTTTTTAATTTCTAGTTGAAAGCTTGTTTGCTGAGTCTTCAGAGGAACCAGTGACCTCATGTCATTCATTTTACAGCACTATATTACTTTACACGTGATGTTAAAACACATGTCTATATATAAATATATATGCAAATGAATGCATATTTTAACAGCTATGTGTTAATGAAGACATGATGTGATTATGTGTGTAGATATTAGTGTCACTGCTTTATTAATACGATATGATAATACTGCGATTAGTACACGTCATTTATACATATGTTGGAAAAAGATTGATCGCAAAGATTGAAACAGTGAAAATCCCTCATTAAGAAATATGGAATATTTGTGCATATTTAGAATCTATATCTGACATATTTAATGGTGTGATCAGATGGGAAAGCAGATAACTCATGTTCCAAAACAGAATTCCTTCATATTTCAGATGAATGGATAATATTACATAATAAAGAGCCAGATACACAAAAGTACATTATGTAGTAAAAGTTGTAAACTGCAACGAAATATTTCATGGACTTTTTTCGGTAAAAATCTTGGAAGAACTTTTTCTTCTGCAGTTTATTTTTTAATATTGATGTTTGGCGCTTCACGTCACATGAGATAGAGAACACCGTGCTGCTAAACTTTGGTTGAGTCCAGCTTTTGATTTTAGGAGTTAGTGATCAACTTTTTTTTAAAGTAGAGCCCTGTTAGTTTCATTCCTCCTCATGTCACTCAGCTGATGTTTCATACTTTCACTCACATGCCAGAAATAGGTCATCATGCTGGTTGCGGTGCGGTGTGATGGACAGCAGCAGAACCACGCTCATCTCTGGAACCAGAGGTTTGACTGGATCTGCTCTGAAAATGACAGATAAAGGAACACTTAAATTTTAAAGACAACTTCAGACGGACAACATTTATTTTACTTTATTTAGATGCTGTTTTACCTTGAAAATACTTCAAATGACTGAGCTCCTCACACAAAAAAATAACTTCAAATATTCCAGGGAAGGAGTTTGTGGTAACTAACAACATGTTATTTACATTTCCATGGACAAACTGTACAATTAGAGCTTTGGAAATACTGTCCCGGCAGTCAATGTGTGTGTGTGTGTGTGTGTGTGTGTGTGTGTGTGTGTGTGTGTGTGTGTGGGTCCATATAAATCACGCCGGGTTCACAAGCCAAAGCTCTTGTTGATGCTGCCCCTGTTGGGGGGGCGGGGGTCCAAACTGTATAGACTGACCAGTGTTTTTGTTGTTTACAGACAAAAAAAAAAAAAAACCTGTGTCAAATTCCTGGCGATGTTATTTACCCACACCTGAAGAAAACATGTTTTGACCCTGAAGGGAACTGGTATCATCCATCATCTGAGGTCCAGTTAACCCCAGAGGAAATGAAATAAACACGTGAGATGTGTTGGTAAATATGTGTGTACTCATTTTACTGTAAATCACCTTTTAAGACAAATATTTCCAAAGCCTCAGCAGCATATTACAGCATTTAAATAATATATACAATATATGACACGATAAGAAAAGATAAAAATGAGGATTAATGAGGATTGTTTCTCTCTTAAGTTTTACTCTAGGGCTCTGGAAAATTAAAAGGTTGTAAAATACTTTTATGAAATTCAAGAGGAATACAAACATTTATCTAATCGGAAATAATGGTCAATGGTATTAAATTATAGTATTTTCCATAAATATATATTATTATTGTATTGTGTATTTTTCATGGCTTTTGTCTATGGTCTAATTTCAGGATAATAATTATCTGTATTTGTGTTGGATAGTGAAGTAATTCTCCCTCTATATATAGATAAAAATATATATTTATAACAGTGTATACCCTTATAAGTTTGATTACATTTTTGGTCTGAATTTAAAATAAGTATATAGAAATATCCAATTTAACAATAGAACATATTTCATTGTCTTTAATTGAAGTAAAACCACATTCGGTCCTAGTTTTGGCCAAAATGAGCATCTGGAGTGCAAATATTTGTGCTTTTCGGCTGTCAGTGTTAAATATTGTTAAATTAGATCACGTTCGTTGCCAAAATATTCCAAATCTCTTCTGTTTAACCCAGATTTTTCTGTTTATTAAGGGAGAAAAGCCTTGATATTTCATTTAAACCATTATAGGACACAGAGTCTCCAGTGAAAAAAGACTGGAGAAATTATTTAAGAGCTGGACTCAGTTTAAAGCTTACCGCTAAAAAAATCTTATCAGACAGTTTGGATTTGTTTATTATTTTCAGTCTTTGTTTTTCTACAAAGACTGCTTGTCTTTTTTGCGTCGGATATTTCACGAGGAATCCAACACTGGTCAGTTTGCAGCACGGTGAAGAAGAAGAGGCTGAGCAGCCACAGTGAGAGACGGTTTTTAAACTGTAGGGTGCAGCAGTCGTCTTTCAAACACGACAAGCAGGCAGCAGCAGCCGCAGCAGAGCCGAGCGGAGTCGAGCACAGAGCTGGAGGTGGAGGAGACTGAGGCCCGAACAGAAGAACCACTGACGCTCCGGAATGAAGAGGAGCAGGACGAGGAGGAAGAATGGGAGGGGGGGGGGGGGGTGATGTGTGGGGGGGGGGGGGGGGGGGGGGTTGATGTGTAATTACAGACTACATAGAAACACCCCATCGTAATTTACATTACTTGATGTCATGGAAAAATATTAGATGAAGATTCTTTTTATCCGCAGTGAGAAGCAGGCGAGCGGGGCAGGATGGGAGATTGTTCTCTCACGAACACACACACACACATGTAACAGGCCACTTGACCACTTAAGTTGCAGTGATTATGCCATTAACTGACACGAACCTTCCGCCAACTCAGAGCATCACTGACAGGCAGCCAATCACAGGCCGAGACGTTCGGCGTTTCACAGGCAGTCTGTTGAATGAAGCGATTAATGGCTCGTTCAACGCGGGGCCGTTTCCCCACTCGTTTATTTTTTCTGTCATGTCATCTGTCATTTCTATTAGGTCACATTTTTTTTATTCGCATCACTTTTACACTGTTTATCTACATTTATGATTTTCTTGATGTGGTGTCAGTGACACACAGCAATTTACAACTTGAGAACTGATGTTTTTTTTGTTTTTTTTCAAGCTTTGTGTTGATTTTCAAGATGTGCACGGTGTTTCTCTGTTTCAATGCCAAGACAGGACGTGAACTCAGTAACTCAGCACAAATCTATATTTGTAAGAGGGTGGGGAGCCGTGCTGTGCACTGAAACACTAAAACAAACTTTCAGGTTTAGACATATGGTTGCAGGGCTCGGGCTCGGGTGCAGTGAATGAAATCAAAGAAAAAGCCAAGAATATTCCCTGTGCTCGAGGTGATTTTGTTTTATTTTTAATTCATTTAAAGGATTAATGGTTTGTGCTCACGGTGACGAGCAGCTAGAGTCCGGTCCGTGCTGAACATGGCAGAAGCAGATGCTGTTAAAGGTTTTTCACTGCTCCATTATCAGTCAGTGATCAGCGCTGAGAACAAGACCACGTAGCAAAGATTCAAAGTTCAAGTGGGCCTGAGGGGATAGATTTTCAGAGGTTGCTGCCAAATATTTGGGACTGGAGCTGTTGAATAGTGAAGTGTGATCTGCTGCTCAATGTTTTCAGAGGAGAAATCTCCAAAGTGACCATTGAGGCACTCGGGATCACATTTTTTCATATGAGAAAAATGTCTGACAGTGTGAATTCAAAAGACGTCATATCTAATTTTCCTCTTCATTTGAATGTAATCAATCTTCTTTTAACAACAACGCCTTTTTGATGATAAAAATAAACAATAGTTGAAAAGAATAACAACCTCTCGTTGTCTCACACACGGGAAATGAAATTTCAATTTGATTGAACGCTTTCAATTTAATGTGTATCCCGGGCTTCCCCACCCAAAGGCCAACGCTGCATATGAGAACATCCTTTATTCTAACCTGCTCGTACATTTTTTATCTCGTCACCACCGAGCCTACACCTGAAAACAACTACGAATGGAGTCTCTTTAAGCACACAATCCACAGACGACACTGACATAGACGTCCCCAGTGGCTGTCAAATGAAGAAGACACATTAGTAAATAACAGCGGGTTGATAACGGTGAAAATGCACCATCAAATGTACTTCATAATGCTTTACGGCTGCCATTCGCTGACATTTATATATCACTTTTTAGTGATGGGCCAATGAAACGCCGGCTTTGAAATAAAGTCGGCCATGATTCATGTCTCTGCTGTGTCAGTCTTACATTAATATTATGACCATATCCATCATGTCGGCCATCTATAATGAACAGATGCTGTAAAACACTATTTGGCATGACAAGAAGAAGAGGTGGAGGGAGAGTGTTGCTGGGCAGCGGAGCTCCAACCAGCGAGAATCTGAACCACGCGTCAAGACTTTTCACTTTTAACTCAAGAAATCCTGCACGGAAGGTGACAAGCATTTAAAGAGATAAGGAACATACACGCAGAGCAGTGGACCCCGAGGTGCCGACACCGCACAAACTACAGAACCCATTCTAAAGACAATTTGGAGAACAGTCAGAACCCATAACCTCTGGGAGTGGATCTGATCAAATTAATTTAATTTAATTTAAATTGCTTTATTTTGGTGAATTATATTTACTAAATGGGGATTTAATCATCATTTATATTTTGCTGCAGATATAAAGAAAAACCTCGACATGACAGAAAACATGTTCCATTCAGGAAAACCTCCAGCACACGAAGGGCTCACAACACACCCGTCACCCAAAATACTCCCCAGCTCCGGCACTATATTTGACCAGCAGTGTGCTATTTAGTGGCGGGACCACATGCAGCGGTTATAGGTGTCTTCTGTCATCTTCCATCGTGGGCAGAGACTCACTCTCCAAGCTTCGTTTTTTATTTTTTTATTTTTTTCATTTTTGCAGCGGCCGCTGAATTCTTCTGTGTGCTGCTCGTCGAACAGATTCTTTGAGCACTTTGCCAGATTTGGCTCCACATCTCAGCTGTGATTTCGACGCTGAGATCGTTCTCCCACATCTGTTTAGTGGCCTGTGCGATAACGCAGGTGGTGGCAATTAGTCCCAGCTCTAATATTTTGAAGAGGAATGGCTGTTTGTGTGCGTTTGTGCTGCGGAGAATGGCCAATAAAGCTCAACTGGGCTTCTAAAAATGAAGTGTGAGTTAAAGTAAGAGTCTGTTTTTGAGGCCGGAATGATTCGACGAGAGGTTTTATTCTTTCTCTTTAAATATTGATGGCACTAGTTGCTGTTCATGCATATCTACATGTCGAAGACACCTACAGGTTTAGGTGTGATTAAGAAAATAAAATGAAGGCTTCTCGGTAAAAGAAAGGAATAAAAGGTGATTCCTGGTGAAATAATTATATCAAAGTACGACGATGTTCTCGTCCTCAGCCTCTATCTCATTCACTGCTCAGCGTCACATCAGTTCGCCTCCAAAAAACACACTATTTCAAAAATGCTAATTCCCTAAATGTGTTTTCCTGACTACGTCCACAGCGCTGATGAAGGTGCACGTTTCCCCCTCCCCTCGCATGCTCTCATTTCCCCTCGCAAACCGCCGTTGAAAATTACACACGGCCTTGTTTTGTATGCAAAGATACCTCCCTTGCTCAGGGAAATTTTTATTTGTACGCCGTCTTTGCAGCTAATGCAACAAATGAGAAATGGCGATCCGGGCCTCGGGAAATGCTCGGGCCCAGCAACTGGCACTGTGATGTTTGAGCATAAGCCTCTCCTTTAAAAAAGCGTGTTGATTCTCCATACCCCAATATTGACCGACCATTTCTGTTTGATGTATGCATGCCCCCCCCCCCCCCCCCCCCCCCACACGCGCACGAACACACATTCATAAACTCCCCCACTGCCATCCAGGCCCAATGTTTGGGCTTAACTTGTTAGTTCTGCTTCTGGAATAGCTGCTGATGCCCCGAGATATTAGTGTATGATCGAGTGCTGTGATGGACCGACCCACCGACTGACTGACTGTGAGTTTGCATATGCTCACTGATGGGTGACGGATGTACTGTAGCATCTCGCAGTGCAGACTTTGTCGTGTTCATATGTTGACGCTGGAGCGGATGTCTGCCACGCAGAAATACACATTTGCATAAATTCTTTTGTCGCGGATGAACTTCTCTGAACTGATTAACTCCAAGAACGAGGTAAAAGTATTTGACGAAACCAGGAGAATGTAGCACAAGAGAAAAAAGACACTACGGCATGTAATGAAAAATCTTTCTATGCCTCTCTGGTGGGACACAGTGTCGTTATTAAAAGAGAAATATCAACATAACAGATAGGTATCTCCTCAAGATCAGAGATAATCCTCCCTGAGACTCAGCTGCTCCGAAGTTATCTCACCAGGAAAAGATCCTTGTTTACTGAAGTGGCTGAACAGTGTAAACCTAATTACTCTGAACTAGGTCAGGAATCCGCTACTGAGTAAAGAGTAATCAAACTGAATATTTAATAGTGTATACTGTGTAACACACACATCCCCCTGCATGCACACACGGCACACTATCATCTAAATATCAGTTTTTACCTTTGCCTTAACTCTTGGCACACTTCCTGCCCGTCTGCAATTTGTTAATGGAATCACCTGATGAGAGTCCTGCAGTCTGGTTGTGATAAAGAAGGAAAGAGGAAGGGGTCTCTATTAATAGCCCAGTAGACTTGTGGCCTGCAGATGACAGGAAGAGGGGCCTGTCATGAGGAATGCCTTTGTTACTTTCCATCCAGGGAGGAAATGAATTTCTTGTGATTTTTCAGAAACGCTGCCCGTGGGCGCAGGCGTCGCCGCGTCGAGGCTCGGGGAGAAGCGGCCTGAAAAAGACACTAGTCCGTGGTGATGATTTTGATGATGAGCGCCTCCGCGGGTTTGATGCGTCCGCCGCAGAGGAGGATGGATCTCAAAGAGGTTGGACGAGGATGGGCTCGTGTTGAAAAGGTTTGGAGATGGAGTGAGCTTCAGTGTGGGAGGCGCCTCCTTCTCTCCAAACTGTCTTTGTGAAGTCCAAGGACGTATTGTGTCGTCATTTGATGTCTCTGCTGGAGAGCGATGAAGAACGCCCATGTGCTTGCTTTGAACACGGCCCTAAATGCAACAACTTTTCCACAATGGAGTCCATCTTTGATGCGTGTAGCCAAACCAATATCTAATGTATGTTGGTGGCGACCATTTTTTCCCAAGTTAAGTTAGTGAAGTAAAGGTTTATCTGAGCTGAAATGAGCTCTTCCACGACAACCAGAATTAATCTGCTGGAAAACATGACATTATAGATGGAAGAGGACGAACTTGTAACCTGTTAAATTCACTACAATTGTCCTTTTTCAAAAACTATTGTTCCTTGATACACTTTGCTCTTATCGGTGTTGAGATCTCTTCATTGTGAACCGGGCAGGGTGGGGCTGTTCACACTGAAATTACAAAGTCGATTACCATGATAATAAAATGTGTCCACTCTGTAAAGGGACCATGTGGTCTATGAAAGGACGGCCAGTTCCGCCAGCTCTTATTGGTGTAGTCTGGTTTGGCTGCAGCTCCCCTTGTTCTTGGAACCGGTATCAAATGGCACATGAACACTATAATCGTTGCAATTTTCCAAACATCTTCAACTTCCACTGCACAGAAACGGATCCAGGAGTGCGGCAACAAAACCGGGCCTTATGTCAACTTCTGATTCCAAAACGTTAATGATCTAGATCAAAAGGAGCTTCAGAGACGACTTGCTTTTGTGTTTTGCGAGTCCTTTTCAAACGCTGCCTTTGAAGGTTGAATACATGCCCAGAAAACGGTTTGATTAAACAGGTATGTGGGATGGTTAAACATATTGAAGACACTAATTACTACTGAACACTCGATGGTGTGGGGCGCTGGATGAGGATGTGGAGGAGAGGCCGCTGGGCTGAGGCAGAAAAGACGTTTTTGAAATCGTGCGGATCCAGCAGCAGCAGATCTGCATTATTTCATATGGAATTAATGTCATTTGTCTCATTTTCATCCCGGACGATGAGATTCCTCTGCCCTGCAGCCGGAGTCGGCTTCTGAGGGGGAGAGACCCACTTTCAGTGAGTTTGAGGGAAGATAAACACTTCTTATAAAAGGAGGTTTGTATTTGGACACAACAATAAGTATGCGTGAGAATTAAAGTCCTTCTTGCCATTCGGTGTTTACAGTCCTCCTGAACTAGCTCTGCATCTATAATCCCATTTTAAAAAAGACACGCGGATGCAGTTGTGTTATTATTCATAGTTTGCAGCCATTTTGATTTAAATAAATCATAGGTGAGTCCCTCCTCCGACTCCCCTCGGCGTTTGACTTTGGTTTAGGTCCCTCTTTGCACAATTTCTCTGCTGTGATGTGGACCAAGAACACTTTTGACACATCTCTCGAAACACACTTCTAATTTGTCCCCCAGGCGCTGGTTATGACGCGAGCTGACACTGAGGTCTGACAACATGACTTCTTTCCTCCTCTGGCCAAAGCTGCCGCAAAGCTGCAGCCTCACCCGCCTCCAGACGGGAGAATCGGGGTGTCTTACGATTGAGTTGTTCTCCTCCCCTTTTGGGACATCGGTTCGAATTAACGCCATCACCATCTGACTCTTTAGGCATCGCCGCTGACAGCTGGAGCGCTCTCACACACCAGGTGCTTCTGTCTCCACCGAGGTGCCTATGACACCTACCTGTTTTTTAGCCCCCGACCTGTCAAGGGAGCCAGATTTAATTAATGTAATGATCAAAGCAGGAAAAGCAAGTTTAGCCCTGAGGTAGCAATCCCAGTGAGCTGTGCTCGCTTGCTAATTATTTAGCATTAAGGTAGACGGCACTTAGGCATACATGACTACTTCAAAGATTTGATTGGGGTTTGGTTCGTTACAACAGCAAAGCGCCGCGAGGAGTCAGTGGTGACATCAAAACATCATTCTGGATAAATCTGCTGGTGTAAAGCATCTCGCTCTGAGCCACCAGGTAACCTTTCTTTATCCTCTCTGACAACGCCTGCTCACAACAAACATCAGCTGTGTGAATATAAATGAAGGGACGTGAGGGCAAGTTCAGGATGCGATGGAGAGGGAGATGAAAGTTTTATTTTAGACCACGGGGAGCAGAGGCTCAGAGCCCTGACCGTGGAATAAGGTGACCCGGAGGGACGGCACACTGCTGCCACAGCTCATCAGCTGGAGCCCCTAATGACCTCTGAGGGAAAATAATACAAGTCAATTAAAAATACAAGCCGAATCAGATTTCCTTTACATTTATTTCTGTAATTGATTGCACTGGTTGATTGTACCTCTGCTGCAAAAATTCAAGAACATTAATTTCACTTTTCTTGGGGTCTGTTCCATCTCAGATCCAGATTAAGTCATTCTTCCTACACTTCACTTTTGTTTTCAAACGCTTTTGGAAGATTTGCGGTTTCATATGTTGCAAATCGAGTAGCTTGGGCATTAGTGGAGTCCAATGACCGCGTTTGTTTTCCAGCTACAGCCAAAAAAATACAAGAAAACAAAAACTGTTGCTTTCCAAAGACTGTTCCAGTGACAAATTCAACAATTCTTGCTTGTAATTCTGGACAACACAATCCTCAATTTGCATAAAAATCAAATTGTTATTTATCAGCCAGAGATCTAATCATGTAGCAATATACGGTATATAGAAATATATCAACTGTCCCTGAGCCTAAGAAGAAGTGGCGTTTTCTATTTTGAGTTACATTATGACAGTTGTTTACGCGTATGTGCTTCCTTTTATTGGGAGGTCAGGTGTCTCTCTCGTTGCCTCAGGACTGCAGTGCGTGTTTTACAGCACAAGGTCTTGACAGGCGTTATTGGAAAAGCCCCACTGCCTGTGAGATATCCTCTCCCTAAAATCATCCTTCTGCGGACACAAATTCCCTGAATCTGACCATGTGCCTGCCTCTGACTCTTTGGTCTGAGGCCAGAGACAAAAGATGGCATTTATCTGTTTATCTGGATCCCTGGTGGCAGCTATAGATGGAAAAAGTATAATCTGGAAGTATAAATGTTCTGCTAAGGTATGGTAGCAAATTTAAAGGATTTCAAGGTCTTCAAGTGAATGACTGTTGCATATCTCAAACATCCGGGCTTGACTGAAGCACCATTCAGTATGAAGAGCCATATAATTACGAGTTAAATTCAGCCCGGGCTCTGCAGAGTTTGTTGTCTTCTTGGATGAGTAAAAACAGGCCTCCAGCCATCAGCGTAGCCGGGTCTTTCCATCCAGTGTATGACATGAATAGACAAGAAAAGAACAGTCCTCAGAGTGACACACAGGGCTCTCATTGAATCATGTGAACTAAGACAGGGGGAATTTCTGATAGCCCCCATTTCTGCACAGAGACACGCAGACAAAAGACCTCACTGTCTGCAGCCGTGGAGCTGCGACTCTACCTCCGGGCACTGCCAAATGAAAAGAAAAAGGGAAAGAGCGAGAAATAACGTCCTGGTTTTGGGACCTGAGCAATTGCCCATTGTTTGACTTAAAATGAAAATCCCCGCTCCACCATGGTGGCCCCCGCTAACCTGTTCATAAGCAGCTGGTGACCACCTGTGGAGCAAGTCAAATTAGGGAAGGATTCCTACTGTTTCTGTTTATTGTCTGCAGGTTTTTGTGTGCGGCATTGTGCTTTGGTGCTTTGCAGTGGTGGTGGAGGTGGATCGGCCAGTGGGACAGCCGGTGGCTCCCGCAAGGCTTTTGTTTTGTTGCTCACAATCCTCCGGTTTTCTTCCTTTTGGCGGCGCAATAACGCAGCTCTTATCATATTTGGCTGCTAGTACTGGGCTCCTGATTGCCTGCCACAGAAGGAAAAGGAAGGTCGGTACAGCATAAGTACGTTTGAAAGACTCCGAAAAGGCAATGGGTGAGGTGAACCAGCCTCCAACTTTGTCTCAGTGTCTGAGCGCTCTCGGACACCGTGGTCTCTGAACCTTCCACGGACACCAGATCTGTTGCGTGATTATCATTACATCTTTAAAAAAAAGAAAAGAAAAATGGAGATGAGACATGACCTACATCAATTTTCCCTCAAATTATCTAATTTGGCCTTTATGGGGCCCCATAGCCTGGGAACCTAGGATTCCTTTTCCATTCAAACAAGAGTTGCTTTTGTTTTCCACTGCCACCATCCGGCATGGAGATAGAAAACAGATATTAATCATCATTTGGACACACCGAGGAAGCAAAATCACTTAAGGGTCACAGAGAAATGAGTCATTATTGCTAAACTGCAAAACACGGTGGCTCTTTGTGCCCTTTTGCCGTTCCCAGGAATGCAGCTCGTCTTATGACTTGAGGTGGGGTTGGGGAGGTGAATGACATCACCGGTTGTGTTCACATTTAAATTCTGACACAGTGGCACCTTGTGTTCCTATTCACCCCCCCATCTCCCCACCGTCTTCTCTCTGAAGCCTGGATTGTGCTCGGCTCTGCCTTTTCTTTCCCCCCCTCAAAGAATACCTTCTTTTCTCTTGCTCCTCTTAAGCAGCTGCCTGCGTATGAAGTGGGGAAAATGACACTCCATCTCATGATGAATGGTACTTGACCCCTGGAACCCGTTCATGTGGGGCTCACATGGAGCTGCATTTACATAAGCCAGGAGATCTCACGCACGCACTTGTTTACATCCGGTAGAAAGTGAGTGACGAGGCCGCTCTCTGCCGCTAAGGTGCTGCAAATGAAGATTAAATATTTGTTGATCAACCGCAGCTGCAAATTGAGCAACCTTTACCGACACTTTCCTCCCTCTCAGTTCTGGGCTCTTGGTTTGACACACATCCACAGTGGTCGGGTCGCCTCACTGAGAGTCCTTTTGTTACATGATTAATTACTCTGAGAAACAGTTATGGCGGGATTAACAATTAGCTAGACCTGTCAAACAGTCAGTCTAAGATGGCAGACTAATTGAGTGGCTGGTTGGCCATTGTGTCCCAGTATAAGGCCAAGGAAGTAGGGATGGTTCACAAGCCTTTCATCTCTTTTACAGGCCTAATACCGCAGCAGAAAGGGGCCTGCTATCAGGCCCGGCAAGCTTGGGTAATTCTTCATGAATATTCATAAGGCTTCTCTATCTGCAGTGAACTTTACAAAGTTACCTTCATGGTACATGTTCTGGATGTACCAGCTCTGCTTGTGGGCATGTTCGCTCGCTGTAAAAAAATGTCCATCTGACGGGGTCACTGTCTGAAGTCTCTGGTAAATATCCGGGGACATTGGGTATGGAGTTTGCTTTTCATATTTGAAGAACACGAGTCAGGCGACTTTACAGAGCCAGGATATTTCCATGAGATTCCGGCAAGGGCTGGAGCACACAGGACGTGATGTAGAAGCTGCTGTGTTCAGCACACTGACAGTGGCGTCGGCCCTAATCGCAAAATAAGCTGTTGTCATCTTTCCAAGTCCACTTCTCTGTCTTTGTCTTCTGTGTACATGACACCTTCTTTACACACCAGGAGATTTGTTGATGTGAAACTTCAAGAAACGTCAACCATGTGCCAGCACACTGGCTGTGAATTTTCCTGTTGTATTCTCACATGGGCCACATTAAACAAGGGTGGAGAAGTCTCAGGGGATATCTGGTGGTCTCTCACACCAGAGAATCTCAGTTAAATGTCCAGAGTCCAGAACAGGTCTGAATAAAGGCTTGTTTACAATGCACTGTGCCCATTCACTGAGAAAACGGAAAAGACATGCCAAATTCAGGAATGAACCAATCACTGAATGTATCATCACACTAACAAAGACAAAAGAAAAAAAAAGAAGATGAAGCCCAGGCCAACTTTGAGCCGATGAAGAAGAAAGAGCACACAAGTTTCTTGCGAGCCAAGTTCTGGATGAGAAAGAAAAGGAGAGAAACCTGCGAGGCTACACAAGTGAAGTTGCTTCCTCAAAAAGTTTTTATCCACGGTGTCCATGGGAAGAACCCCAGCGGAACAGCTGCAATGGCAAGCCATGGCTCCTCATGAAAGGTTTTGCCTGGAGGCGGGGAGGCAAACGACTTGAACGTGAAGAAAGTCAATTGTTCCCCTGCTGAAAGGCAAAAAGCCCAGGAGGAGCCGCACCATGGTGTGTGGGACATATCAAAATATTTGACAGACTTCACCATTATGAAAAAAACCTTCGTCCCCCTCCTGTTTTTTGTTGTTGGTGATGGCGGGGTTGTTTTTCAACCCACCACCGACCCATCACACTCCCATCAGGCCCCTCACTGGCCCGTGTCATTGTTTGGGCCCCGAGAGTTCAAAGCAGGCCCTTTAGGAGCCGCTCAGTGTGTGCTGACACCATGTAATGAAATTAGTAGTTCTGGCTAAACAGGTTTCAATCAAAGAGTCCGAGCCAAGACCTGGTGCCCACTGTTCATGAATCACCTCTTTCACTGACTTATGGCAGACAGTCTGGAACATTGTCGCCGCTTCCATTGACCCATCATTCAGCCAGGTAGTCCCACCGAGAACAAAACAGCTCCAAAGGGAGACCTGGCTCAGAGCGCGGCAACAACAACAAATGGCACACTATCACAGGCGGAAAGGAAAATAAATCAGTGTGTTGAAGATCACAGCCTCAAATTAAAGCGTCCGTTCAGCAAAACTAAAAAACACAACGCTCTCTTATGAAGTCAAGCCATAAAGACCAAGTTTCCAGAGAATAATTCAGAAGCACCGATGAAGGAAATCAGGAATATTTAGCTGGACTGAGAACAATGTGTGCCTGTGCACTCACATTTCAACACAAACATTTTCGAGTTACTTTTCTCGTGCAGTCCTCAAATCTCAATTTTTTTTTCATGCTTTTTTTTTTTATTTTGCTAAAGACCAGTTAATATAAGTAGTTCCTGAACTAGCAGATTTTCCCCTTGCTTTAGAAAATCTAATTTACTGGAGAAAAATTATTTCCTAATCCACTGATATGAGAAATATTTATAAAATGAGCCAATCACAAGGTCTCGTCTTCAACTAGCTTGTTTTGACAGACTGAATATGGGAATAATTCGTTTAAAATGATCTACAACACAAAAAGAGGCATTTGAGAAGCTACAACTGGAGAAATGGCATTATTTTTAATTGTTCATAGTTATCCTTATTGTTGTATCTATTCCATTGGTGGCTTTTCAGAGAACAGGACTTCCTGAGTCCCAAACTGATCCTGTCTTACCTACGACAAGGGCGGGGACATTTTAACGTGTGACTTGCAATCACGGTAACACGCAGGTAGCTGCGGCCGTCATCATTCGCTTTTACCTGCTGCAGAATCTTCCTTTAATGCACGACACATGCACGAGCGCTACTGCATTAACAATGGCCTCCACAGTGTTACGCTGCTTATCATCACTGACTGTGTGTGTGTGTGTGTGTGTGTGTGTGTGTGTGAGAGAAAATGGGAGCGATACATGTGTGTTTTCATGTGTCTGCATGATGCATGTGTTTATTTGTGTGTGTGTTCTCGCCTCCAGGCCTGTCTCCAGAGCTCCCCCCCTCCTCTCTTTCTCCACACGCACACACACCTAAAACTGATGGCTTTGAATCACTGGCAACCCTGCTGCTAATTTATTTGCGCTGAGCATTATGGGAATTAATGTACCTGACATTCAGTGACAACAGCCGGCGCTTTGTGGCCCTTTTTACATTTCAACACATTCCTGCCTAACACACGGCTGCCTGCTGAAAAACGTCCATCTTCCCACCTAGCTGAAAAGCCCCCCCCCCCCACACACACACGGCAGGCTCTGAACCTCTAGGTGCAGGAGGCTGTTAGCGGTGGCTGATGATAGTAGCAAAACATTAACATAATAATTAGTGTCTTGTAATTGTTTCATTAAAACCAGTTGTTCCATTTCTCCTCTTGTTCTCCCAGAAGATGGGAGACAGAGTTTGGACGCCAGCCAAAAGGGAGGGTCTGTCCACGTTTCGTATCAACTCAAGATGTTCGCCGCCTGCTCGATGGGGAGCTGGGGGAGGCAGTCAACGTCAGTGGCGGGTGGGAGGCGGGCACTGCGGCCATATGTGGAGACGGACTAAACACGAGGGGCAGGTGGGTCACGGGCACAAGACTGAAATGTTTGAAATAAACCAGTCAATAAAGGCCTGCGTGGCAGAAAGTTGCTTCATAATGAACTAAATCCAGAATATAATGCCAGTTCCATTTAAAGGTCACGTCGCATTGTGACGGTGAAAGGCAGCAGTTCATTTAGAAGCTGCACATACACACACACAAGCACTCATGCATGTACAGAGGCCGCCCGGCTGTGCTTTCATTTCACTCACACTTGCTGACACACATACACACACGTGCACACGCACGCACTGCCAGATTTGAGCCAGCTCTAATTAGCATTTTAAAGAGGAAATCCACTCGTTTACCGTTTAGTACCTGCCAGTCCGCATTTGTGAGCGTGATCGACTCATTCTAAAGAAGTGAAACCTGTAATGTCATTAACATTTAAATTATAAAGTTCCTTGTGTGTTTGTGCTTGACAAGATTGTGTAGGCCGAAAAATGCTGATTGAGTTGTGTTAAAAAAATGTGTGAATAAATAATAATCATTATAATTTTCCTCCCTGACTTGGAAAGAGAAGTTTAGAAGAAAAAGAGTGTAATTTTTCTTGGCAGAGGTTAGAGCTCTACAGAAGGCCATTCTAGTTAAATACATATTTATTATCCAAAACTGTGATTTACTAACTCATCTCAAAGTCACAATTAGGGTTTGTAAGAAGCTCAGTTTCCCTCTCAGAAGGGCACTGACCTCTGAACATCAGAATGTGTTTTAAAGGTTGGTTCTTAATACAACATTTATATCATTTAATTGATTTACTGAATCTGAAGACGCCTCAAATCAATGAGGAAATTATTATCTCTAAAGTCACTTTGAGAGAAACAACTGCAAACACAAAGATAAGTCTGCGACCACTTTGTACTGAATTTTCCTACACTGTTTTTAGGTCCCTAAACACACACACACACAGACACACACACACACACACACACACACACACACACACACACACACACACTGCTGCTGCTGTTGTTGTTGTTGGTCTGCAGCTGCTCTTTGCATCCCTGTGCAGTACAGTGGCGCAGGAGGCAAAAAGGGGTTATAAGTCTCACTGGCCAAGTCTGGGAGTGGAGGAGGGTGTGTGATTTTAAATGACTGTGTGTGTGTGTGTGACAGCCTGTGTCACACCAACACATACTTAGATACCACCGCCGGGGGGGATCTGACATTTAGTGTTTTTTGACAAACTTCTGACGACCGTCTCCCGCAGATCATTATCAAAGCGCTGCTGTCTGTGTAATCAAGACGAATGCTTCCGAACACAGCGATGATCATTTCGTGGAGGAGCAACTCTTGAGGATCCAACAAGGGAGGGGTGGGGGGGTGGGGGTCTCCTAACGCATACATTTCCATTTTCCTAAAGACAGAAAGGGGTTATAAGTCTCATTGGCCAAGTCTGGGAGTGGAGGAGGGTGTGTGATTTTAAATGACTGTGTGTGTGTGTGTGACAGCCTGTGTCACACCAACACATACTTAGATACCACCGCCGGGGGGGATCTGACATTTAGTGTTTTTTGACAAACTTCTGACGACCGTCTCCCGCAGATCATTATCAAAGCGCTGCTGTCTGTGTAATCAAGACGAATGCTTCCGAACACAGCGATGATCATTTCGTGGAGGAGCAACTCTTGAGGATCCAACAAGGGAGGGGTGGGGGGGTGGGGGTCTCCTAACGCATACATTTCCATTTTCCTAAAGACAGATTTGTTGGCAGCTCCCATATAAAGCGACACCCCGATGCTGACAATGTTTCTGTCAAGTTATTGAATCTTCTGCGGAAAAAAGGGGGCAATCTTGGAGGCAGAGCGCAATCTAAAACATTGATAAATAAATATGGGAGATATGAATATGTTTGTTTGTTTGTTTGCTGCCGCTCGTCGTCGATTCAATCCCCGCTCGCCTTAGAAATCTCCCCAAAGACTGATTGGTGTCATGCACTGCAATTAACTCCACGAGCACCGTCTATAAATCAACTTCCTGAACTCGGCGTGGAGAAGATGATGTTTGTGAAATTAGCGTCATCCGCTGCTAGTATTGTGGCGGGGGGAGGGGGAGGCGGGTGTTGCGTCTCAAAATAACGGCCCCTCTGATATCTTATATTGAGAAAACACGCACAAGTTAAAGAAAATCACATCCATTCTTCAACACGCTGCGGGGGGGGGGAGGCTGCGCTGCTCGATTTCTTGACGTCTTGAGTGGCGAGTGCACTTTTTTACGCCTTAACTGATCGTCTGTTTTGTTGCAACTGAAGCGCCGGCGCCTGCCTCATATTCACCTCCTGCGCTTTCATGACGTTATGAGCCATGAGCTGCTGTCACTGCCTTCGCAGGAGTGAGGCATTAAGGTCAATTATCATTCCATTCAGAATCTTGCTCAACTACTCAGATTAAGAAAAACACTTGTTTGCCCACATGGTCCGAGCAGAGTAATGTTTCTCTGGCTGAGACCGGCGTGTCAGGAGAATGCTTTATTGCTTTACTTATTCATGTTTCATTTGCAATTCCTTATGTGAGCGCATGCATCCTCAAATACATACTGTACGGGCGCCGCGGTTTCATGTGCGTGCATTCCCTTGCAAGCCGCGCTGATAACGCTAATCCTGTTTACTTCTCTTCTCCTCCCTCCTCAGGATTTCAAATACACCTTACGCCTTTCTCGACTTCAAGGCGTATCCGTGGAGGCCGGCGCGGCCCCTGCCCCGACGATCCAGCACACACACGCCAGAACAAAGAGAGTCCCCCCCATTTTCCATTCCCTCTCTGAATATGTAAAACACAGCAGCAGAGGAATCAACGCCGAGAAATTACCAGAACTATCTGGGCCATTGACAGGCCTCCCCTGTGGTCAAATGGGCCATGGCTGTGTTTGGTACACCACCCCCCACCCTCCACAGATAACCAGCAGGGAGGAGACTCGCTCAGTGGGCAAGCTCTGCCAATCGGGCATGGGGGATTCGAACAAGTGTGACTCTGCCCTTAAAGCCTTTCTTTAATCTCCCCTGGTAAAGTAAGTAAAACTGAATATCCCTTGCTGCCCCCGAAGGACGGAATATGCGTCACTTTATCAGTCGATGGAGCAGCTGATCAATACTGACGCCTCAAATGTCTCCTGCTGAGATTTTTACTTTACAAAACTCACTTTCTGGGTCTTACTTGTTTCACAAATGCACTTATAGCTCAAACTGCTCTTGGCCTCGGAAGGTTTCGATAATTCTGCCCTTTTTCGGTGATGATATTTTGAACCATTTGTGATTCCTCTGACCCGCTGGCACTGCTGCGGCCCGCCACCGGCATCAGGGGAGATCCTGATTCGCAGAAGCCATGGCTGCTCCTCAAACCCTCCGGCAGATGCTCCCTCTCTCCTGCCTCGCCAGCCGGCAGTGTGCCTCCTCTGACATGCCTACGTGTCTGTCTGCCTGACTCAGTCTGTCCATTCGTCCGTCCATCTGTCCGTCAAGCGGATGAAGCCTGATTATAAGCCTTGATTATTAAAACGCACACTGGAATTTAAAGGGGCCGTAGTGGGACGCTCGCCATCCCATAGACTTCTCGAATAATATCTAAAATTAGGAAAAGAGGATTCATGGAAGGCAATATGTTCCCATGAATGATTTATTAACTGTCAGTGGCCAGGTTGGCTGATGAATGATTGATGGCAACATGTTGCAGTACTGAGCCCTGTTCCTGTTTCGAGATATCTGAACTAAAACTTTAATGTTTAGGGTCAATTACAGGCTACTGCACCTCTGTGATTCTCAAAGCTACACAATAATTATTTTGTGTGTGAGGAGTCACACGTAGAGAGCATACACTTTTTATATGACTATAAAAATAAAATACACATAGATTTAGTACAGAGAAGAGAGAGTGCCTGAAGGAAAGGAACCTCACCTGGTTGCAAAGTTTATTCTATAAAGCTGTATAGTGTCTTCCAGCTGACTGTTGTGACCTCAGGTCCATACAGAGTCTCAACCACAAAGACGGGCGACATGACTGCTCCCCAAAAGTGAAACCAAAGCATCTCCCTGGTGGCTGCACACATCATAAACCCTGTCGCCTCCTCTATGCAAGCAAATGGATCAAATTAAAAAAGTACACGCGATATTTCAGGTATGAAGTGCTCATGTCTTAGGTACGTTTGGTTTTCATTTGTTAGGATATATAAAATAGCAGAGACTCACCACTGGTCCAGTGTGTATCGGCAGGACGTCCGCACCACGATGGCTCCTGCAGTCAGTGGCTCCACGTGTCATCGCCGGCGTGGGGCAGCAGCATTCATTACAGGGACGTTCTTCAAAGGAGGAAATGGAGATGCATCATATATATCTGTTTGTTGGTAAACAAAGTCAAAGTAGGTTTTCAAGAATGTGTTAATGGAGCACCTTTTAAAATAACAAATACATATTTACATATAGATATAAAGCAGAAGTGATAAACCATGTCTGATTTCTAAATGTTGAGCACAATGCATACTGAATTAATCATTCCATTAATGACATGAAGTTTGTTTTAGTTTAGTGAGGCTTTTTTCGAAGCTGATGGACCCTGGAATGGGGCACCGGCCATCTGCGGTCTTGTGTGTGTATAAAATGCGCGTGTGTGTTGGAGCTGTGGTCCAGCGTCCATTGGGGAAACTCGGCTGCTGCCCCACTTTTCTCGCTCTCATGTCAGACCGGGACCATCTGACGGGGCTAAAGACCAGTGTCACATGTCTATATTTGGCCATTGCCGCCGCCACTGCCAGGACTCAGCACTGCAGTTGTTTTCCAAAATGCACGGGGGCAATCGATGATAATGAGGAAGGACATTTTAATTAGGGCTGTGGCAACCTGGAGATGACATGCGGGCTTCGCTCGGTGGGAGGGCAAAAGAGACAGGACGGGAGGGGGTCTGGTCACCATCACACCTACTGGGAGGTTGACGGGTGAAAGTCTCGCTGCATTTTGAGAGGGAAATGAGATCTGCATAGAAGGCTCCACTGTGATGAGTAATGATTTGTATTTCTGTCTGAAAGTGAGAGCACTGTAAAAAGACTAGTTGTTGTAATGCTGTGTAGGTGTTCGGCCAGTGACGTCTGTAAAGATTTAGTGTGAGGATCCACTCAGGATTTTATTTAATCCATTTACCAGTTTTTAACTTTAGGATTTAAGCCTTTGTCTCAAAGCCCAGACTAATGTCAACTCCAGAACGTCAACAGATGGAAAAACAGCCAAACTAGTCTTGGCCCGCAATAAAATCACTTTTCACTTTAACTTATATCACATCCACCAAAACCACAGAAGTATGGAGGCATCAAGTCATCCATCATTATCAAACCTTAATTTAAAAAGGGCAAATCATGTAAATGATGTGAGTGGTTTCAAGGCAAATACACAAGAAACCTCTCATTTCCATTCCTGATGACACGAACACAGTCACATGACATTAGAGTGATGCTGCGTTCATTTAGAAACATCCCAAATGAAATGCTCAGTTTGAGACTTACTGGACAATTAAATGACCCTCAGCTAACCCACCAACTCTTAATAACCCCTCACTACTCTGCTATTATGTAACAGGAATTTTAACTTTGTGGATTGATCCAACTTACTCTCATGGGTTGGGTTCCAAATGGAATACAAATTTTCCACATTGCTTCCTAATTAATGCAGAGACGCCTAACGCCAACATCTGTAACTGACAGCGGTGCAAATTTCTGACACGCAGCCTGGACAAGCGTCTCCTCAGAGTCTCCTGCCATGCCTGCGGGTCAGTATTATTGCATACTGTGAAATCAACCGATAAAAAAATAAATAAATCAGGGGGCAAAACTCATGTTGCATTTCTCTAACGCAACATGAAATCTGCACGAGAACGCCGGCAGAAAGGGACGAAGTTTAGAAAATGAAACTCATTAAAGATCAAGTCATTTTTGCGAATGTAAGACAAGAACAGAAGAAAATGGGGCTGCTTAATATTAAAAATTGATCATTTCATAGGAAATGTACATGATACGACCCCTCTCGCTCTACATTCACATGCCTCCTAGATGTGACTCACACCCACAGAATGACTTCTGCAAGGATCAGGAGGAAAATAAACCTTGATCACTGGGATCAGCTGCCTGGAAACACAGACAACAAGTAACCACTTGTCTAATGTTTATGGATATAAGAGACAAACAATAGATGTATAACATCTATACAGGATGTGTTTGTGTGCGTGTGTGTGTGTGTGTGTGTGTGTGTGTGAAGGAGGAAAACAAAGCAAGTGGCCCGCTGCCACACAATTAAATATTCATACTACATCCCCAAGCAAAAACTATGCAAGGTGTGAGTGGAGAAGCCTGTGCAGGATCACACCAAAAATGCACAAGTTGGGAATAACTGCATAAATTATCATCTGTGCCAGTGATGAAAGTGTCTTGCCCCCGTGTGTGTGCACAAACAAAAGCAACACAAAGCCACAGCCCGATGTGAACACGTCGCCACTGTACGAAAAAATGAAAACAGGCTGAAAACCTGAGTAAAGCCAATGGCGAGTCGCACGCTGCCGCTAATCAACTTAAGGCAACATCAGAAAGAATAGGTAATTTGAGACACAAAAAGAATTAGTAATTTGGGAGGCACATACCCAAGTGGCCAAATTATTTATGCCTAATGGAAGGGTGTGTGTGTGTGTGTGTGTGTGTGTGTGTGTGTGTGTGTGTGTGCGCGCGCGCGCGCATTCGTTTGCAATTAACCAATCTGCTTTATTACCTGTCACTGGAAACGCTTGCTAATGCAGCTGAAAGCCTCGCTTTTGCAACGCCTTTAATTAGAGTCTGGGGTGTGGAGGCACTTCCTGCTAGAAGAGGCCCTTTTCATACTTCTTCTGTCTTCCTGAGAAGTTTAGATCGCAGCGAATGCTGGGCTGATTTTTAAGGTGAAAAGGACACAGAGTTTCTCAAGCTTTCAGAATTTTCAGGCCAGTAATTACTATACCTGGATTTTTACAGAACTCTAAGAGCAAGAAGTGCTTCTTTCTTTCCTCTATGACAACATTTTCTCGATAACAAACATTCCAAAACAATCACATTTCAGGATGTTCACAGTTCAAATAACTCTGTGTTAGCAGAGACACATTTCTCTGTCGAGACGCACAACTGCAGGAGACGTTCTTCAAATAAATATAATGAGCTGGGGCGGCCTTGGCACAGCGTAGCAGAACTACAGCTGTGATTGGCTGGTTCCAGCCTGCGTACCCAGAGGAGGCTCCCTTAAGAGCAGATCTCCTGTTAAGTATGAGATCCCTGAGAGAAGAAGTGTTGGAAGGACTCTGGTTTCTTTAAATATACTGGACTGTCTTGGGAATATAATGGTGGTTTCCATATATAATTAAGAGGAATACGACGTTAGAGGGTTTATGTGTCTGTGTGCTGCACCTTAATGGCGGCTGCAGCTTGGTGAACGGTGAGCAGGGGGAGGCTTTATTTAGAATTACTCACATGAACAACATTTACATTTTAGATTGTATTCCCTCTGCGATTACACAGAAGCTTGAAGAACATGAGCGGAACCGCAGGAGGAAGCTGCGGCTCCTAGAGGCACAGGGTGAGGGGGGAAGTTATGGTGAAGAATTCAAAGGTCAAAGGTCAGAAGGAACAGCGGTATCATGAAGGGGAAGGTCAAAGAAAAATTAGAGCAGAAAATCAGAACTGAGGCGGAAATGCTTGATAAGAAATGAGTCTAATGTTTCTGTAATGTAAGCACTTCCATCCAAGGATAGAAGAAAAATATCACTTCCAGTTGTTTGGGTAGAAAAAAGAACGAGGAGAAAGCTGGATGAGTCAATCAAAAGAGGAAAGTTTTCCACGACCTACATTGAAATGACTTGAACATAAAGGCCTGGGAATTAACTAGCAAGGTGAAAATGTTCCTTTCTGAGAGTCAAACTTGACAACCGACGAAATGACTGACAGATATGGGCCGGATCACATCTGATTAATTCTGATGGGACCTGCTTCTCTTGGCAAAGCCGTTCCATCTGGAAACCCTTTCAGAGACATTCAAGACAAAGCAAAACATCTGCAAACATCGATTGATTTGGGTTAAAAACACTCACTATCACAGAACCCGATCAGATCACTTCAGATCGCACCACCTGCCTACAGATCACGTCTGTGCCCCTGAAAGCAGCTGCTCGCCAGCCCTCCCCGGCCCCGCGCCTCGCCATCCGAGTCGCCACAGTGTGTAGTCAAACTTTAGGAGAGCTCCAGGGGTCCATCGACAGGAAACGAGTGCTAATTGTGCTAATGAGCTTGTTTGGATAAGCCCTTATTTCTCCCCTCCGCTCCCCCTCAGCGCCATGAGCGGCCATCTGACTTCCAGAGACGCCGGGTTAAGTGAGACACACTTGGGATGGACCGGTTCTGACGGTGACGGGCCCCAGCCGAAGATTTGCCGGGCGCATCCATCACCAGAAATAAAGGTCTCCGACACGGCGGCCTGCTCTCATCCATCATCGCTCATTTAAGATACATGTTTGGCTTTGACTGTGACAGAAGTGAGGGATTATTGCCATTAGGGGCAGATCTTTTGTTTTGATGGCCCCTCTTAATGGGGTTGCATTAGGGGGAAGTCCTAGGGGCCAGTTTTTGGGTGATTAAGCAAGCAACACATTTACAAGTCTCTAATTGAGAGAACAATGCCAAAAACCTACAGAGTGCAGAGCTGTAATGAACTGAGGCTCCCCGATCTAGCGTCATGATTACCTAACGCTGCAGCTCGTAACCACGCAGCAAAATGGTTTCCACCTGCTGCAGAGGAGCGGGGACTCCTCCAGATACTGATGGGTTCGAGGCGGTTTCAAGAAGGAGGAAACTGAAAGATGGACGAAGCGAGAGTGAGCTCAGTACTGCCACTGCTGGGAGAAGCTGTAGAACCTGGTGGTTTAAAAGCAGCATTAAAACTACGTCCACACAAGCAAATCAGAAATAATCTCATTTCAAAAGTTAAAGGAGATATTAGTGCATTAGCATGGCATCAAGTGTGATAATTAAATGGTTCTTTTTGTCTCCTAGACTGTGTAAAAAGACAAGTTTCAGAAGTGTTGTTATTTGTGTCATTTGGTGATTAATGAAACATGCTCTGCTCCATCTATGTGTCCTTGTCTTTGTTCACACTGAAGTGAAATCAGGTTAAGTGGATTTGCGCTGTGATGTCATATTTCAGAGCTGCTCTGTATCTCAGGTTGTTGTGAGCCGTCTCGTGCCCTAATTAGAAAGCATTGAAAAGAAAAAAAGAAAAGAAAAAAGAGCGCAAGCCAAATGAAGCAGTAGTCACCTGAGATGAAGGACACATCCTCTGTGCCAGGAGACACTTCACATTTGATTTTTTATTTATATTACTGCACCATGCAATACTTGGGGAGGAAAGAAGTGGGTCAATGAACAGATTTGCAGAAACCAACTTTGAAAAATCCGTGTTGTCTGTCTGTCTTTGGTTAAACATAGTTCTGTACCCAATTCCCCAGTGCCAATTACTCATTAAAAATGTTTAACAACATTTTAATTGAAGAATTAATTACCTTCGGCTCGGCAAAACCCTCCTAAATTTTATCTGGGGAGTCATCAAATGTGCAGAGGAGCAGCCATCGATAAAGTGTCAGGGAGTGGGTGGTGTCGGCATTTGGCGCGGGAAAATTACATCAGCAAGGAAATGTAGTCCATTGTGAGTCAATGGCGAGATGCACGTGATAATTCATGAGTACACACGTCGGTGAGTAAACTGATACGATGTTCCTGGCAACATGTGACTTCATCCTGCAGAACTGCAGCTCGCAACGTCTCAGCCAAGACAAACACCAGTCACTGCCTCTGCATTATTCACAGCGTTTGACTTCAACGCACGAAAACAGGGACAGGAGGGAGAAATTAAAGATTTACTTTTTCCCCTTGAATAAATACTTTAATCATCCCGTATTCTCTGCAAATACTCCCCAACATGGAAACAGCCTTCCTTAAAGCGGTTCATCTCATGCCGTCATTTTTCATCACACAAGGACAGACCTTTCAACTTTAAAGGGACTGCTCAGCTCAATCAAACAACTTTTTTCTGGTTTTATGGGGAAGACGTGTTTATACTAGAGTTCAAATAAAAAAACATCAACTTCAAATTCTGATTCAAATACGCAAATGTCAAACAACAATAGGATGAGCATTAGAACACATTCTGAAATGATAAATTATCTCAACACACACATCTCTGTCAATGAGTTTTTATACAGAGCTGGAAAAAAATCCAGTCGGGGAGTGTACTCGACAATGAAAGCTCATTCTTCACAGGTTTAAACTGACATCAGTTTCCTAATCAACTTCCATTGTGCCGTTCGAGCAAAACCTTCTGACTTACACCTCTCCCCCCCTCATTTTGTCTGTCTCCTCTTTCTCTCCTTGCCTCCTATTTAGCCCGAGCATTTGATTAGTTAATCACCCCCCCCCCCCCCCCCCCCCCCCCCCCCCCCCCTCCCCCCTTTCCTACCCCCCCAGTCCTCAGGTGGAGGCAGAGCGCTCGGGCTTCTCATCCAGCCAAGCTGTTCTTTTGGAAGGGAAAGGAGGCAGCTGTGTTTACAGCCCGGGTCCTGGCGTACATTTAGCAGAATCTATTATTCATATCGCTCAGTATCAGAGCGAGATCTCCAGCCACCTGTCTCGCTGACAAGCTCGCCCCCTTTTGTGGCGCTTCCCGTTCAGAGCAAATTACGCTCGTCTTGATGAATTGAGTTTTTATGAGCGTTGCTGTAGCGCCTGGGCATCCTCGCGCCGAGCCAGGGACCATCAGGGGCCCGGGGAGATTGTTCTAGTCAATGGGCAAATGTTTGGAAGAATGCAGGTTCAGGAGGAGAAAAGAGGGGAAATCAGAGTGGTCTTTACGTGGAACTCGTGTCTTCTGTCAGGGTGATTTTTGTCCACTGTCTGCAGTGTGGCCCCTGCCAGGGTTTAATGATGTTCTCACACCTGACAGCATTTGTTTCCCTTCCCCCCTCTGCCTGCCTTGCAACCGTATTGTTGTTTACCTCTCTCGCCTGAGCGCTGGCCCTGATCTGAGATTTGAAGCGTGAGCAGGGAGAACAAAGGCTTCGTTCAGAATCAGTTTTCTCCGAGACACAGCTACCTGATGAGTCTGCCGGCGAACTATCTCCCTCCTTTGACTCCGTGTGAACATTTTTAATTAACGGGGAGGTGCGTTAACTCGATGATAAGCACCCCTGATAACTTACAACATGATTTATAATTTATAAAGATTTTTGCTTTCATCTTCACTAGTTTGCATAAAACTAATTACTTCGTAAATGGTATTCATTACAAAATATATTTTCTCTCTTTCCTCACAGACACGTAAATCAAGGCGCCCAGCTACCAAGTGTTGCTCTGGGACTGGTTAGCATGCAGAGAAGAAAGGTAATGATGGGTTGTTAGAGGCGGTGTCAGGGGCAAACCTGCCTGTCTCTGTTTGTACTAGCCGAGCATGTTATGCAGCTTTAGATTCATTATTCTAAATCCGACAAACTGGTGTTACTGAAGTGAGTTTACCATCTATCCTGCCTCACGCAGGTACATCATTAGAGGAGCAGACGGGGGGAAAACCAACAGAAATGCATTTAATTAACAACGTGGAATTTCTCGTGTGCTTGACTGAGAAACCAGGACAGAGCAGTTCACCTATTAATAATCGCGATGTTATTCCCTGACATAGAGTAACTATTATCACATCTTTTATTTGAGTGATCGATAAACAAACGCAAGATCAAACTATTTTTCTAGTCCTAGTCCAGCCAAAAATGGATCAAAACATCTCCCTGGGAATATGAACATATATATATATATATATATATATAATAATTCAGATATTTTTACAGAAAATAGTTCCTCGTTATGGGTGTTCTAACCACAGGACAAAATATAAAATCTGTGGATATTTTCCCATTAACACCATGACATTTGATTTTTTTTTCAGCATGTGTCACATTAACAAGTTCAATTACAAGAGATTTGTATTTTTTTCAAAGGATGTAATTGTTACTGAATGTTATGGGTGTTCCCTGGGGACTGCGTGGTCAGAGCCCTGTAAAACACGAGGTCCACCCCACCCCACAATTATACTATGACAACATTATGAGCTTATTATAAATACATGAATATACTGAAGTATATCCAGCCTAAGGTAGACACTGATAACCGCTGAAAGACGTGTTTTTCTTCACGTGAATGTCTGTTCCGTTAACCATAAGTTAAACCCGCCGCTAAGACGACAGCAAAACAAGTTTCATGTGGAAGAGGGGCGAAAAAAAAGAGAATCGAGATGTATAAATAAACATGCCGAAACACATTGCTTGCCTCACCAGTCTGTTTTCAATTCCCATTCGATTAAAGTGTCCCTGCAGGAGCTGGTGAGGTTGGGTACGGGGTGAGGTGCAGAGACATAAATCAAAGCAGTCCAAGGAATAGTAATCCTCGCTGAACATTTTGGACTGATTGATATAAATAACATTGTCCTCACCATCTGTCCAAAGAGGGACCTTTCCAGTTAGTGTTGAGCGGCAACGGCAGAATAATTAATGAATGGTGTCCTTTGTGCTGGTAATAAAGAGGAGACAAATTATGTTATAATCCAACTGCTGCTCGTTTGTCACAGCCAAATAAAATGTCAAATAAAAGTGAGGGGCCACAGTGTTTGTTTAATGGAGTGCGAGCTACCTGCTCCGGAGTCTGACAGCAGGATGGGATGGCTGTAAAAAAGCAAAGCTTGGATTCCAGTCTGCGGGACTCCACACAGCCTGAACGCGGTGCAGTGTGCTGATTATGCGCCGCACATTTAACAAATGTTCACAAACACTAACCCAGAGTCGTCGTCCAAAATGACTCTGGATGTCCATTCTGGAGGAAGACCACGACGAGGACGTGAGCTTTACCAAATGAAGACTATCCAATCTGTGGCTCTATGATCTCAGTGCTGCTGACAAGACAAAGTTGGTATAATTGACTGAATGTATATCTAAAGAAGAGTGTTATTGTAGCTACAGCTCTGAGTCGCATTTCTATGATTCCAAGATGCCTCTGAAGATTTGGATCGAATCAATCATTAAAAACAAGTTTGTAAAATGTTAGAGGAGTAGAGCTGCACCTCAGAAACATGTGTTGGTATTCCTATCAGAAGATGATGGTTCGATGTGTATCCGAATATTTTCACCGATTTTTGTGAAAAATAACTTGTTTATAAAAGAAAAAGTTCTGTTCTCTGTACCTGTCCACAGATCTAAATAAAACAACAGGGAGGAATCCTTCAAACATCACTGAACTAAATCACCAAACTAAGAATTCATTTATTTTTCTGGAGCTGCTGTGGCTGCATCATCTGTATGCCTGACATGGAACCTCTGCTCAGGTATTCATAACCTGAGATCAAGGTTGGATTGCTGCCATTGATCGGCAGAAACACCTAAATTGAATTTGTATCCCCCATCTCACCTCTCAGCAAAACCCTGCACTGTCAAAACCAGAGCCCGAACCGAAACGTTAAGCAGGAGGCAACATCCAGAACCAAGGTGGAGCTTCGATGCCCCTCGACAAAGGCCACGATGGGCCAGAGAGTTTTTACAACACCAACAATCCGAGTTTGAAGAAGGCAGCAACCGCCACAGAAATCAACAAGAGAAAAACAACAAGAGAAAATAATTCAGATTTTCTTGAGCATCATTTCCTGCCTGAGCAGCTGACGTCATCATCTCCCTCCTGAATCGTACACATAAAATGCCAAATTTGATGTGCCCCATCTTTGACCGCAGAGAACGAAAAACCTTTGTCGATAGAACAAGTCCATTAGGATGATGCTCGCGCTACAAGCGGAGGACGGAGTGCAAAGTGAACTTGAACTCTGAGAAAGTTTAAGGCATCCTGTGAAGCAAGGACGAGGGAAGGGCTGCCAAGCAGCGCTGGCTCGGTAAAGGGGGGAGGAGGCATCCTCGACATGAGTCTAACATTCTGCAATATCGCCTCCAGGTCCATCAATCACCCTCCAAATTAAAGGCGAGGTGAGGCTTAGGTTTCACCAGCCACATTTGACATCAGTCTCACATCAGACAGCGATGAGGACATCACCCAGATTGCGGGGATGCTCCGTAGGTAACGCTCATTCCGCCCACGTCGGCGCCTCGACGGGCCCGGCATTATCCGCGCCAACAAAAGGAGGGCTGCTTTGTGCAATCAGCTGCGTTCTGTACATATTAAACAGCGCAACAATCTCAACCCAGGTTCATTTTAATTAGAGGGGAATTTGATCACTGCCGTCTCCCACGGGCGCTTTTGATGTTAATAAAACAAGCTGTACCTTAGCAAAGAAGAGCTCTCCTTCCAAAGAGCCGTGGGGGTGAAGCCAGGGGGGGAGGAGGGGGAGGCAGAAAAAAAGTTCCCTCTTCAAGTCAAAACTACAGGGAGGTGTCAGAGGAGAGGCTGTGATCCCTCGCCGTGTTGGGAGATGGCAGAGCGAGCGTGAGCGGCGGCGGCTGAGGTGCTCCCAGGGATTATTAATGTCGACGAAGCGCATCACTACCTTATACATGCAGACCCTCTCATAATGAACGGCTGAGGTGTTCCCCATTATTGCTCTGACACTTTGGTGTATTCATTCAATAGATGTTAATCATAAAAGAATTAGAAGATGAGATGAGCCCTTTACAGCGAAGGATAATATTTGTCTGGGTGACGATTTCATACCTGAACAAAAGGCCTTTATTTTCACCGTGGGCCTTATGGGGGCGAGAACCGATCGTGTGACATTCAGGATTCGATGTTTTTAGGCTCCAGTCTGTTCAAGGAGTCTATTCAAGTGCAAATGAAGTGTTCACACGTCACATATTGTGATTTTGGCACAGAACTACAAATCTCTACCAACCCTATGTGAGTTTCAACTGAAACAAAAATATTTAATCTTAAATTCTACAAAATAAGGGTGTAGTTTGGTTGAGTGTTCTGGTGGATTAATGCTAAGGGGACTGGAGATGCTCTGGGAGGTGAAACCAGCTTCAGCATGAAAAGCTATTCATGTGATAGGTGTCATATTTGGGAACAAAGCTCTTTAGCACTTTAGCACGCACTGTAAAGGCCCATAGTGTTATAGCATTTGCTTTTATTTCCCCAATAAATGAAGTGAACGGTCATCTGTCCCTGAAGTAAACGCTCCATCTCTCCCATGCCTCCAGGCGGGTCGTTAAACGGCCAAACGAGCGATGGAATGAGTAAATAATTCAACAAATAGATGAATAAATAAAAGGGGTCGGACGTTGCGGTGGTTAAGCAGAAGGGGGGGTGGGGGGGGGCTAGTTCAGCTGGGGAGCCACCTATGGCAGAGGGACGGCAGCTTTCTCCCTCTGAATGTGTACCGTCTGTACAATCCTGAACCTTGGCACCGGTGCAGGCATCTGCTGCCGGCCTCCCTCTGCCAGTCCACCGTACACACACAAACATCTGCTTCCTCACACACAAAAAAAGAGGACACGTAGCACTTGACAGGTCTGCATTTCACCGTTCAGCCTGGCCCCGTTCGCCAGTTCTTTACACAAAAACCTTAATGCATCCTGTCAAGCCATTAGACGATGATACGATCAGCTCACAGGCCCCCATTAAGCCATCAGTGTCCACCTGTGATAAAGACGACCATTTGTTTTCTTAAAGCCCTACTTAATGTCCGTTTAACTCAATTTGCCAGGAAATGTACAACAATTTCCTCCCCCCGTGGTCCTGAAACCTGGTCGGGGTTCAAAGAGGAGAGGGAGGGAGGATGCATATTCAAATGAAGGGATTAAATTGCCTCTCATATTGACGTATCGTGTTGCGCGAGCGCTGAGAGGTGGCCTGTGTTTTCCCTCTAAAAGCTGATTTTTGGACAGCAGGGGAAGGAGCTGGAGGTTGTTTTGCCTCCATTAGCCTCGGTCCGTGGCCCCTGCTCCCTCTCCTGATGCGTCGGTGACAGCACTCTAAATCCGGCCGCAACATTATTACCGGTGCACAAGCCATGCTGCCGCTGCAAGCGCATAATAACACCTTTTAAAACAACATTGTCCCTGATGCTCGCAGGCACATGTGGAACGATCGCCCCCCTCCCTCTTTATCCACATCCCTGATGAGGACACCTAACAGCCACTGAAACATCTGTTTATGTTTTGTCTACAGATACATCATTTGGATTTTGGAGGCCAGTGGTGAGGCAGGGAACGAAACATAATGATCCTTCGCAGTGCTCTAATCCCAAGTGCTTGAACAGCAAATAAGCTGTAAATGCAATGAAAAAAAAAAACAAAATAAAATATCAACAAGCACCTCAGATTAGCAACGGTGCCCTTTTGGGTGTGTGACACTGCCCCGGCCACCCCTGCTTCCCTGGCGTTGGAGTGGCCAAGCAGGCAGGACGGGAGGGGGCCCCTAGTAGCGGCGGCGACGGCACTGTCGACATCTGTCGTGGTTGGAGAGCTCAGTGCCCGGGAAATGGGGTGTCACGGCGCGTGCTTGTTGGCCATTATCCTGGCATCCTAATGAAGCATGGGCAGTACGCAAAAGGGGGTCTCTGGATGGCATGTTGAATGCACGGATGGGTAGAGGCAGCACACTCACACACACGCACGTATATGCCGTCGCTTTGCCCTCGCTCTCCCCTTCAAATCCCCCCCCTCTCTCCCTGTCCTCCATGCCTGTCTCCCATCTGCCAGAGCCCTCCAAAACAGCACCCAATAGGAGGCTGCTCGGGAGCACGAGCGCCTGCGCGACAGGCTGAGCACGAGGCTATTAGGCATCGCTGCACGGCCGGCGTGTGATTGGAAACACACAGCGAACAAGTGTCCTCTCGGCATGGGTGCAGCTGGGGCGCCGCAGCACTCCGCCATCAATATACCTGGGCCCTAATGGTCTTCGCACCACAGCTCAAGTGGTGTTTGTCAGATTCCAAACGGCCTTAGGTGGCTGTTTATTGACAACAAACGCACTCCCCACACTGAATGGACTGTACTTGCACAACAGCACAAGATGCCCCTGGCTGCACATCTTTATCTATCAAAGTGGGAATGTATAGAAACCAATGACATTGTTAAATATCTGCAGTAGTCTAATCGCTGTATAACGTTTCTGAAGACTCGTGACTAAAAATGTTGCCAGACTAATAAAACAGGGTCATGATGGGGTTGGAGAGAGCTATTGTATCTATAGACGACTCTATAGTTTCATAAATACAAGGAGAAATTTCCATCTTAATTGATTTTCATGCGGTGAGACATACTTTCTGCTTCGTTATGGCGAAATGGGAACGTATGTTGCTTAAATTAATATAAATAAAATGATGTCATGAATTTGTATTAATCAATATCTGTACGTCTGCAAACATTACAGTGTGAAGAATTTCCTTCTCATGATGACCCCTGCTCATGATGATGCTCCGGTTTTTAATCTCTTAAAAAAAAAACCAAAAATGTTTGAGAAGATGATTGAATTAAATATTTGAAGAGCTTTAAAGTGTTGTACTTCTACACAGGTAGAGAGGTCTATTTCGCTTCTCCACATACAAGCAATCCCTCTTCAGGTAAAGAGTCTCTCCTTACTTGTCTGCCCATAACTGTAATGGGCTAATGTGCCGAGTAAATGTAGCACTACAGACCTGAGTGCTTCATCAATACGTCCGACTGATGCAGGACAGAAGGGGGATTATCACGAGCGCCAGATGCTAAGCCACTGAAACTGCACACAATCAATTAAGTCCTTGGTGCGTACAGTAGCATCACGCTGCAGCTGAGTCACTTAGCTCACTTCCCAATATGCACAGCAAAGTTAGATATCAGCTTGCGTGCATCTACAGGCACTGACTCATCTTTTTTTGTGCAGGACAACTGTAACAACAATAAATGTAATTTAATTTAATAATTGCCGATTACGATGGATGAGTTAATGAGGAAAAATAAATTAAACAACAGGATAAGAAAGCTGGTAATCTTAAATAGAATCAAGCCCTAACTGTTTTAGGCTGAGACACATCCATTTCCACCCTGTACAGGCGATTATGTCTTACCATGTTTTATTCTTTGGTGAAAACTGTTTGAATTAGAAGTTGTTGTTGTGTGCATGTTAACCTTTTAGGATGAAGTTAGGTGGCCACCAGAGACCAACAATTGGCATCCATTTCCCCTCTAATAGACAACATTGATTTGTTTTGAGCAAAAACCCAATCTTTCTCAACTTGAGTGGATTAAGTTGCCTCAATCTTTGGAAGACACATAGTAATAATGCCATCCTGCAGAGTGGCCCAGGACATCAGAAAACAACCTCACAAGGTTTGTTATGGAATAGAAAATTAACAATTGCTTGAGCCTTGAAATGATAGATGTCTCATCATTTAGTCCGTCATGCTACAGTCTTGTTACATCAGCGCACGAACATGAGGCAAGAAAGGGAAACAAAACTGAAAGCAGACAACTGTTGCTCTGTCTCTGAAGCGAGGAAGACCAAAAACAACATTTATCATTACATTTAAATTAAATTGAAATTATTATTTGTACACAATAAAACAACAGATCGGTTTTAGAGAGGCACATATCCTCTCCCGCTAGCAGACACGCTGGACAGACCATTTAACACCTCTGACAGCGGCTGCAGCAGCGCCACAGAATCAGAGGGAGGCAAAAACATCTCAAACGCCAAAGCCTCCGATGATGGACTACACTCATTTGTCACCTGAGACCGCTGCAGATCGCTTCATAACATCCGGATCTGTTTGTCAGAGACGGCAGAAAGAGACAAACTGCCCTGCAAGCCCCCCTCAGCAGTCCCCTGTCCCTACAGAGGAAGTAGCTAGTTAACCACATTACCTAACATGTTGTGATGAATGCTGCAGCGCTCTGCAGGGGTCAAGGGTCAGGCAGCCCCCCCGCCAAGAAGAAGACAGATGAGGTTCTGTACAGCGGCCAGACACCTTGCTCACTCAGCCTTGTTTTCTTTGTACCCAAAGCAATCTGATACCTGATTGGCTCTCAAAGGAGCTCGGTTTTGACAGCACGTGATTAACACCAACCGCAGCAACACAAGCCGACATGTTACTGTAATTACTAGTCTGAATATTTTGGCTCAGAAATTAACTTGACCATACGCAGAAATTAAAAACAGAGATTATAGAGAAGTCACATTAAAAATACATGTGAATATACACTATTAAAAACCTGCATCCATGTAAACCCCCTGATGATGAGATGGATCAACTTCTCATTCATCTCAGGCTCCTTATTCGCTGCACTGAGAGGAGGATCCACAAATCACAGGAGCTGCAGCAGCAACATGTGAAGAGTAAAGATCCGTCTGTCCGAGGCTCAGCAGTGCTGAGTCAGCCTCCAATGTGTTACAAATGAGTTAAACAGCAGCTGCTGGACGCAGCCCCCGCTCCTCCAGCAGCCTCAGCGTGAGGATGCACTGCTGTACCTTGCAGTGAGCACACATCCATCACTGTGAGCCACCGTGAAGCTCCCATGCCCACTGCTTTCCCCCCACCTGAATGCCCTCATGATCATTGCTTTTTTCACGTGTGATTAGTATGGTGGGAAACAACAGTGGAGGGTATAAACCTGCTTTGCCTTAAAAGGGAGATAAGCACTGAAGCACTGGAGCTGGAGAGCTCCTGCTGCTGTGTTGTTAGCGAGTTTTAATTCGCACATCTGGCCACAAAAGAATTAATGACGTACCAGCAGGTCACTGCCCTCAACCACTGATGAGACATACCTGCTGTGACATCACCAACTGGCACGCTGTTGGGTTTGATCCGGGGATGCATCACTTTCACCTGGTTCCCTGACCCCTGCAGACGTCACCCTTTTGTATGTAGATGAAACCCGTTTCACCGTGCAGCGTTATTGTACAACCGTAGGACTGCCAAAGCCCAGCCAATCACCTCTGTGACGGTGAATAACCGACCGGCACTTATGCTGCTATCTGAGTATGTCGAGCAGCGGCAGCAGGAAAGAGAGTCCTTAATCTGCCTATAATCACACCTGACAGTCACCTACAGCAAGGTGTGGCGCCACGCTGGGAACCAGTCAGTCGAGAGCTCTGATCAACAGAGAGAAACTGCCAAGCCATTAATATTAATCATCCTAATCGGGCTGGAGAGCAGCGGAGTGATCAAAATGCAATGGAAGGTAAAGCTCGGCACCGCGGGCGCCAACACGGCAGGCGAGCGCGCTGCAGCACATCAAGGTAATGCTTTGTCGTAACCCGCAGCGGAATATTTGAAGTAGGTAAAGGGAAGCCAGGTTTTTGTTATTGTTAATTACGCTCTTTGTAGTGAGTCTAGACGAAGAGGCCTCCCCTCCCCTCTCTTTCACTTTCCCTGCACGTCTTCTGTCCTTCTTCTCCTTCCTCCTCCCGATCCTCCCGTTCTTCCACAGTCCGTTTCCACACCTCTCCATTTTCCTTTCTGTGTAACTTCATCCACTTTTAATATTGTTTCTTCCTCTCCCTGTGAAAGTTTTTCAGCTCACTTCTTGTTTCCACTCCACTTTCTCTTCTTCACATTAATTTTCCTCACTACCTCCTCCCTCCTTTTCTTTGCCTCGTGCATCATCCATCTTCGCTCCCACTTTCTCCTTTTCTCAGCTCTAATTTGTCCTCTCTCCACACTCTCCTCCCTCCAAATTTTTTTGGTTTCCTTCCCTTCTTGCCATCTTAATTTGATCTCTTTCCTCTTTTTCTTTCTCTCATTCTTGCTTCTGTTTTTCAGTTTTCCATCTTTCCTGTCACCTCCTCTTCCTCGATTCCTTCCTTCACGCACAATCCATTTTCTCTCCTTCCTATCATCCTCTGTCCTCTTCTTCTTTGCCGGTTCATATTTCTCTCCAGCTCCATGACCCTGGCTCTTGACAGAAGATCAGTGGGCTTTTCGGAGCCTCCAGCTCCTTCCTTTGAGCAATGATCACCTCTGTTTACCCAGCATCACTGCAGTGATGGCCAACTTCTTCCTGACTCTGCTCCGTGGAGGCAGTGAGTGAGTGTGCGGGCCTTATCTCGCTGCCGCCACACAGAGGATTACTTTAGCGGAGGAGATGCAGTCAGGGATAAAGTTGTGCTGCTTCACCTCTCATTCTCCCATCGCTAACAGAAACATCCAGGGACCATGTTAACAGTCATCTGATAGCGACTGACAAATACACCCTCCGTTGTCTAGCTGCTTCCCTCTCACTTATATTCTCTCATTCTGGGAAGTGGCCATGTGTAGTTAGGATAAACATTTGAGAAGCAGCAGCTCATGCCGTGCTAATAATCAGCAAAGAGCAAAGATCTGCAGTTGAGAAATTGTCAAAATTGGCTGTTGCAGCAGAGAACCTGCAGGAAGCTTTTTCATGGCAGGAGGAGGAAATGGGTAAACAGAGTGTGGGGTGGGGGGTTGGGGGTGAAAAGTCCTACACTCAGCAGCTTTGAGAGTCTGAGATGTGAAAAGTGAGTGGTTGATTTATCACGGGAGAAACTGAGCCACAAAGTACAATTTTCTACCTTGGTCGCAAACAATAATTCATAATGATGTCGCCTCCTGAAAGCAGCAGACCTTTGTGCCGTGTTGGTCCTCTAAAATGGTCGTAATAAATGTCAGGACTTCGCAGGTAACTACTTTAAAAGCCATTAGAAGTCGTCATGATGGAAGATAGCGGTTGACACTTCATATGTTGTGATAACAACTTGCTTTTGCAGATAAGAGGGTAGAGAAATGTGCAGGGTGTTTTATGGTGAGGTTACAGGAGCTCAAGGACTATTACAGATAAACAGGTTATGTCTATTAAAATGGCTGCACACAGTTGCTCAATAACCCCACTGCTCCTGCCACCGTGAGAGGAGGAGGAGGAGGACGACGACGACATGCACCACTGTAAAAGTTTTCGTTGCATCAAACCCAAATCTCTACACCTTGCTCAAACTGATGCATATTAACTGCAAGGAGGAAAAGAAAATGTACAGCGCACCACTTCGTAGCGCTGTCATGTCTCCCTGTTGACCTTTCAACTGGAAAAACTTAGATGGAGTACTCCGAGCAACAGTCATGCATCACCGTTTAATGACGTGTCAGGAAAAGGCCTGGCGCTTTTTGTTGGTGCACATTTTTTATTGCCACATCGGCAGATTATGAGCGAGCTAATGAACTCTATGGATCTGTGAAGGGAATAAAGGAAAAAAAAAAAACACAACAAAACTCCCCGCTTCTGCTTTTGTTTCAACTTTTCTGGCGCCTGATCTTCGAAAAAAGTGGCGACTTCCAAAACAAGGCCATATTGAGCGGGGAATCTAATACTAAAAAACAATGCTTGTAAGAGCAAATAAGCAGCAGCAGATGAGTGTGGGTCTTTATGTACACTCAGCTCTGAGAATATTGGATCTTAACGTGCTCTATGTCATCCGCTTTGCTCTGTGAAGGGCTCATAAAAGGAGCGGTTGATGTGACTTTAAAGTTCCCCGGGGACGCGAGCGAGACTCTTTAAAGACTCTTTAATGCCACCATGAGAAATACTCACACAGAGTCAGGGGTTATTAACAGCGAGTTTACCTACACTTTCATCTCTTTAACATACCACAAAAAAAAAAAAAAAAAAAAAAATTCTGAGTTACTGCAGGAATGAAAAACTATCCACCTGTAGAAAAAAAAATAACTATGAGGTGCAGGTTTTGATCTTCAAGCTCATAAATCAGCAGAAAAGTAGATTTCCAATCTAAAGGGTTTTCTTTTATGCATTTATAAGAAAATGAAACTATAAATTCAAGACCAATAAAATTCAGAAACGCTCAGTGTGCTACGTCCAGGTTTGGCTGCTGCACAGAGGCCCAGTGATTATAGCAGCTAATATTAGCAGACGTTTAGATATGAATGTGTAACTCAATTAACTTTGCATTTATTTTAACTGTTCCCTGATCCACTATGACTGGTTCAATTTATTACCACAAGGATGTTAAATCCGCTGGGTATAATTCTTTAAAACCCACCTGCTCAAATAGGAAATGATTTTTTTTACCCTTTTATATTTAAATCATTTATCTCATTTGACTCGTTTACAGTGGCAGCAATACGCAAAAACTCTAAGTCCATTAAACTTTGATGTTTGAGAGAGGGTTTTTTAAAGGAATTTTCAACATTTCTCAGAGTGTAAATCCTTCATCTTGATGAGATAAATCTGACATGTTTAGGGGATTTATATTTACGAGTCAATTAGATGTGAATCAAAATAAAAACCCAGATGTAGCAGATTTAACTGTGGCTTCCAAAGAGGACTGCTAAGCCTTGGCAGGGGTGCGCTCTCTACACAGTGTCCTAGTTTTAGAATGTACTTATTCTGAATTCTGAAATCATCACCTGTGGTCACAGAGACAGCCGTCGAGTGAATGTCACATTGGCAGAATCGCACGTCTTTCCCATAAAAAAATACTGACTCAAGTTACATGAAATATTCCAAGAGAAACAGAAGCCGGTGGAGCAGCCAATCACTGTCACAGATTTCCAAACCATCCCTCCCTCTGTCACCATAAACCAATCACACTGCAATACCTCCCCTAACTTCAGTTGATTTATAGTTAAATTACGTCAGACATTTTGATACACTGATCGAAAACAATGACAAACGTGTTTGAACCTCTCGCTCCGTCTCAGTCCTTCCGTGTCTACGAATGTCACGCTTGTGTCCCAGTTTTGATGCTGCACCAGGGAACATGGCTTTAAGCAACGCAGACATGGACAGAGAGGTGTATGGGTAATGCAGCATGAGACTGTCTGTCGTATCGCATGTGCAGGATGTAGCCTGCAGGAGGGAGGAAATAGAGGAGAGGTGGGGAAAAAGGAGAGTGTAGCTCTGAGGAATCACAGTCCCTGTCGCCTCACTTCTCCCAGGGGGATGACTGTGTGCTTTCCCCATCCGCCTGAGGTGTGTGTTGAGCGGTGAGTGTGTGTGCGCAGGGAGGGGGTACAGCCTTGTAAGAGCTGAAGGGCCCTGCAGGGACCTCGACTTCTGTCGTCCCCAGACCCACAGCCATGTGCTGTACTTGGCAGCCCTGTCCCTTCTGTGCCCAGCCTCGGGTCGCTCTGGGAGGGTGGGAAGGTAGGGAGAGGTGGGGAGGGGCGGCACAGTGGGTTTTAGCTCGCAAAGGTTTGGAGGGCGAGTACTGTTGAACATGAGCATGCACTACTTTGCCTCTCTGCATCAGAGTGAAAACACTTCTGGTTCGACAGAATCAAACTCAGGGGGAAAATAGAAAAATTAACCTGACAGAAAATGTATCAGCATCCTGGCACAGCATAGAGGCCGAATTCAGACTGTAACTTGATGGGTGCCATTAAAAAAAGGTCACGTGCATTCTGGGTGAAGGAGAAGAGCTTAACTTTTCAAAAGTGTCCTCAAAAGCAGAGCTATTTTTACAGTGAGGGCCGTCATCCACCTCGTAATGTCTTTAATAATGTGCAGTGAGTTTCACTTTAATCAGACAAGGTGTCACGTTACTCAGACTGCTGCTTGTCAGTCATGTCAGATGCATTCATGCAGGAGGAGTAATATTTAATTAGGTGCTACCAGACTACCTTGTTCAAACAGGGATGACAAAGATGTGGAGGGTGTCCCACGGCTCTGTGGCCTCATTTTCACCGATGCCACGACAGTGACACATCCTCACACAGCACAAGGGAGATTCGGCAGCCTGTCTCATTAACATCATGAAGAAACCTGCTCCTATTCGCTTGGAACAGCTTGATGACGTCTAAGACTCAGGGCCAGGGAGAAGGGTAAGGGTTAGGGTTTCCTCCTGTTCTCACTCCTCAATACAATGCAGTTGTGCTGAATGTTATGTTTTAGCAAACAACATTCAACCAGCCTTTCCTGAAAGCAGCAGTGAAGCTGCAGGAACAAAGGTGGATGCATTCCAAATTATAAACGTACTGTGTATGACTTTATATCTGTAAAATCATGCATGAGCATGCATACATGATTTGAGTGTCCCCTAAAATCAGGGGTAATCGGTTTTTATCTCTCACATGACGTCAAGTTTTTGGGATGGAGCCGGGAGGTAACGTCCTCCTTCCTTGGAGATGCTTTCACTCCTCACTCCAAGACTGAAGGAGCTCGGAGCCAACGATACATTTCACTACCAGCATGGTGGCATGTATGTGCTTTCCACTTCTGCCAGAAACACAGAGTAAAGAGATAGGAGAAAGACAGAGGGAGGGAGGGGGTGGTCATAAATGCAGAGAGGAGACAATCCCATTGGCTCTGCTTTCATCAGATAGGTGGCACCATTAGATAATCCCCGGGTTTAGCTGTGTGTCGCATAGCACGGCACCCAGCCGGGTGTCGCTGGGGCTACCCTGGCAGATCTGGCGGGCCATGTGGCAATCCCAGCATCCCTGGGGAGGTTCACAATCCCGCCATGTGGCATTTACCTTCTGTGCAGGTGGCCTCGCTGGCCCCTCACTGGCGATCACCGCAGTTAAAGAGTCAACTTTCCAACACTTTGGCAGCAAGAGTTTAAAAACTGTTTGTACTTTAAAACCCACCAACAACGCAGCTTCATGTTAGTAAACTGCACATCACATGCATTTTCCAACCCACTTTTAGACTCTTGGCATCCTTTGCAGAGCATAAAACCCAGAATGTGATTCTTATCTTGAAGTACAGACAGACAGGCGGCAAAATGATTTGGCTTCCAGAGCTCCAGAGTTCAGGCTTTTCTGGGGTTACAGCCGGAGTGGAAGCTGCACTTTTAGCTTGTTGGCAGCTCTGAATAACAACCCGTCAACTGCTGCTCCACGTCTGTAAACTCCTGAGCTAATCTTCTGTTACCCTCCTGTCCGCTCATCACCTGATCTCTGACTACCAGGGTATCTAGTTCCTGAGCTTGCAAAAGTTTATATCCACGAAGCAGCATTCGAACTACAGAACACAGAAAGCACTGCACTAAATGTGCCCATTTATTTCAAACTGACATCAATGCCCAACAGTCTCCTTAAATCTAATCAAGCTGCACCAGTGCACACTCCGATATCAGGCCTCTCAATATGCCTGAAATTCTTCATGAAGATTTTGGAAATCTGTGAAAATGCCAAAAATAAAAATCATACTTTACCTCCTTGGAGGAGATAAACAAACACTTTTAACCAATAATTTTATTTAAGTTTATAAATCAGTTTTTTAAAATCAAGATCATTTGCTTTAAGATACATCAAACCCATTAAGGAAAATATAAGAATAAACTTCTGTTAGAATTAAGTATTTTTTTTCCTTAATAACTTACTTATTCATTTTTATTTATTTGATCTCATGCATAACCATGTGGGACTTTTGAATTATTTCAATTTATTATTCATTTATTTAATTATTTAGTTATTTATATATTTATTCGCCTGCATACATAATGACTTGTTAATTATTATGCATCACTCTTCTCAGACATTCTTTTATTTCCCATCTCATTGATTTATTCATTTTACGGAATAACATGAGTCAAACATATATATTTACTACTGTGCGTCAGAATTTAGGATTTTTTTTTATTTGTATTAATTCATCCTGTTATATTTATGCATTGATTGGGTCCCTTATTGTCCGTGTGCAGCAACTGTAACCTGCCTCGTGCTGGCTGATTCCATATCTCATCCTGCTGTTGCTCCTCATTGTGAACAGTTTCGTCCAAAATGTAAACATTGCACCTACACAATACCCGTAATATTTCAGCGCGGTAATCCTCAATCAACAGGCCCCACTGGGGAGAAAACGGCATCCGCTGCGTGTGTGTGCCGGCTGGCACCGGGCCAGTCCCTCCCTCTGTACCGAACGCTGAGCCGAGTCAGTTGCTTAGTGGAAACAGACAAGCCAAATCGGCGCAGAGTGACCTATTTTGTTGCTGTGTGCCGCTGGGAGTGTGTTTTTCCCTAAACTAACCCCTGCCTGCTTGTTGCAGCTCGCGTCTCTTTTCTCTCCCTGTTTCACCTCCAAATGGGAGGGAGGGGAGGGAGGGGAGGGGAAGGGGGGTGGGGGTGGTGGGTAACTGAAAATTGCCCGGCAGTGGATGAACGGCCTCAGCGCCACACCTACTGATGTGGTCCGAGCTCTTCCCCTCTCTTCCCCTTTTCGCTCTCCACCCCTCTTCAGAGGCACCTAATTATGAAAACCCTGACTCATTTACATGGCTATGTTTGATCTAAATTACACTCCAAACCACACCAAATTAGGATCATCTGTGAATGTAAAACACTTTTTTTCTTCTCTCCAACCCCCCCCCTCGTGTTCTGTGTTCTCGCAGCGAGCTCTGCAGGGCACATGTTCAAATGATGAAGGGGGGGGGATTTACGTTTTTTTAAAGTTCTCTGGAGACCTGAGACCTGTCCCACCCCGCCGCCGACTGAGAGCGACTGGAGTCACCCACAATTATCCCAGGATCTGATCTGCACCACCCCCCCTCTCCGCACCCGTCCCGTGCCCAAATTAGACTGAGCCTCCTCTGACTGATTCGACGTAGACGCAGCACATTAATTACAATATGCCAATGGCTGGCCGGGGCTAATTGCAGGCACTTATTATGCATTCATGTTCTCATAATATACATCATCTCTCTGTGCCTCTTCTGCCTCATTCCAGACTTGGCTGTTTGTTTTATTCTATTATCAACTCAGTGTTTTTCTCAAATATCTCAAAGCTGCACACTGTCGCACTGTATGCTTTCTGGTTCTTGTACGTCGCTGAACGCTTCATTAAAATGATTCAATTCAGCAAACACAATTTGATTTATGATTTCACACTGTGCTCCATTTTACTGCTTTAAGTTCAACACATATTTAAGCCATTTTAAAGACACGGCAGAGGTAAACTTCATCCACCAGACACACATCAACTATTTAGAATATTTCAGATTTAGCATTTTCCATTTTCAATTTTTTCTTTTTTAAAGATGTAAACAGGAGTTGCTGAGGCATGAATACCAGGTTACCTAAAGAGAGTTCTCTTATCAAGCTGTCCTTCCATCTAACGTTTCTTACCACCCTCCGTGTAAGGGGAGAAAAATGTCCACAAAGAGCGAGTGGCCGCATTGCTGCTTGAGCACATGACGCACGCAAGAAACCTCAACAACAACAGAGACACTGTTAAAATCCATATAAATATAAAAGGTTGCAGATGAAGACGTTAACTTGGAAAGACAATGAGATGGGAGGGCTCCGGACACTGTCCTGCACTTTTGAACTGACGCATCATCTCCATTCTTCGCGTGAGAAATTATCTTGTTATTTGAAAGCGTTCATAATTTTTGTTGTGTTGTGAATGCAGCTCTGGTACTTTTTCCTTTTGGAGTCTGGAAAGAATCAACTTTACAACTAAGTTATTGTGTTGTGTTGTTGTACGACACAACACTGTGGAATTCTGATGCGAAGCTCATTTAATAACTTTTTTTTCTGCAGGGCTCTAAACCGTCTTTCAGTTGTCTTCACATCTTTGTTTTGTCATTCATCATCATTTGTCTGATTGAAATTTGAATTGTATCTATTTATGCAGATGCATCTGAATAGTTTTGTTCCAAAGTATTGAATAAATAGTAAATATGAATACAAATGTTCCTGCACTCGCCCAGTTCAAAGTAGAGAGGGTTGCTATGAGCCACACCTCAATGTTTCCTGGCAGTTCACGGAGGTGACCTAAACTATACCTAAACCTCTCCTAAAAAGGACACACATGCACAGATACAAATACTCCAGCCTGTTGCCTCCAGGTTAGAAGCTGCAGCATGCACCTATCTGAGCTCAGGCAGTTGCCTCCTGCCGCCGTTTGGAGCCACCAGAGTACTGAGTGGCCCGCTGCAGCTTTTGACAGAAACGGCTGATTATTGAACTAAGATCAAACATCTCCCCACAAATCTTTGAACCGGCAGCCAAACTACGGAGAGGACTGCTATTCTGAGAAGTTTGTTTTCATGCCTTCTGTTGTGGTTTGCCTGGGCGGGCGAGCCGTGCCTCGTTCCCCCCAAATCCACAGAGCCTGGATCCAATAAACCACAGTATCTGAGTGTGGCGGTGTGGTTGGCAGAGGCAGGACGCTTCAATCTACCTACTATACCCCCTTCACTCCTCCGGCTGCAGCCTAGGTGCTTTTTCTTTCCCCCTGAAGACTTAATTCACAACAAATGTTTTTATGCTCTGCTCCTTCACTCTTGATCCCAGAAAGACATTCCTTAAAAACAGTGAACCCCACAGCTCAAAGCCCACAGGTAAACAGCAGCTTCGCCTGGGGACTGAAACGTCCCTGAGAAGTGAAGGATGGTGCTTTTGTTGACGTAAGTCTTCTTGATTTCAGCCATTGTGCTGATTTCTTTAATTTGTGGACCTGGGCAGACACGCATTCCGAGCCAGTGGCTCCTGATAAAGTTCAAACGGACCCTGACAGGGTAGTTGGGGTTAAAGATGAATGTAATGCTGCTGGATTCCACTGGAGCCCAGCGCCTGTTTGCTTCAAAACGGAGCCATAATGGGATCAAACACATCAGCTCTTCTCCTCTGTCTTTTGTCATCTCTCCCCTTCTTTCACCTCCAAGCTTTGCTGTAGCGTTTAGTTTATTTTCACATACACTGCTTGCAAAAGGGGGGATTAAAAAAAAAAAAAAGACTGATACAAACAGAGTGGTTGAGGCAAGAAAAATCCAGAGGGGTTTATAAACACATCTTATTCCAAAAGAAGAAGAAAAAAAAGAGGATTAGATTGCTGCTGTCATGGAAAATGCCTGTAACTGCAATTTGGGTGTTTTTCTTTGGCGTACCTGAATTCAAAGTTTCCATGGTCATTTAGTGAGCTGTAATATGTTGAGAACTCTGTGACCCTCAGGGAGACTTACACTCGCAACTTCAAAAAAAAAAAAAAAACATTTAATGAATACAAACAGAAAAGTGGCATGAAGACTGCAGAGTGTATGTTTGTCCTTGCAAGATATACAATAAAGTAAATAAGGGAAATAAGCAACAGATAAAGCACACAAATTATTATTATTTGGATTGGCCACAGTTACAAATCACAATTTATCTCATAGGACTTAACAAAGAGGGCGTCCTCTGCCCTTAACCCTCAACAACAACTACCAAACACAAAAAGAGACAAAATACTCAAGTGAAACGTAACATCTACTGCGAGAGCGTACTGCGGCTGACAATATGTTTTCACTTTGGCTTCATGTCCGACTTCTCTCTCGTTCACTCGTGACATATTTCTCTCACAGCAGCGTGTACTGGTGGAGGCCCGGACTCTAATTAGGATGTCACGGAGGGTGTGGACGTCCTCATCCAAGTGAAAACTTTTCTCTGCTGCCTAGAACATGTTTAAAGCAATTTCAGCAGATCCATAAATCTACACAAAATAGCAGGACAGAGGAAACTATCGTCTCATGCCTTCTGAGCCTTTATGATGTTGTCGGTGATTACAAGAAATTCCACTATTTGACTATTTCAAGACAACGCGATTCCCCTTAAGGTGAGAAAGAGCATCATGAAAAATTTAAAGCGGTGTTGTAAATGCTGCTCAACACAGGGGCATGACATTATTTTGGAAAGAAGAATATTAAAATATTAAAAACCCTCAGCATCATCTGACCTCTTTCCATCTCAATCAGAGACATAGGCCAAGTGTCAACATGCCAGTTAAAAGGCTCTCAGCTATTAACTTCAACAAGATGCATTTTAAGTTCCCCCTTTGTCACTTTTTGATCTCCTGAGCTGCGTTCAATGGCGCTGAAGCTAGGACCATTTGTCATAGCCAGGGGCACTGGGAAGCGGCGAGACGGGGACGCGCCATGAAAATCTGACTGTCAATGTGCCCTCCTCAATTTATTAAGTGGCCCTCAGAGCGCAGAGCCAGGATTTTGACCCTGATAATACAAAGCCTAGGGGGGAAATGGCATCGAGAAGCAAGCTCCACATCCTGTTGTGCTGCGGTCAAAATGAGATGCTAATTAATTACCATTGGCATCTTTAGCAATGCTTGTCAGCTCCTATTTGGTGTATCAATCTGTTGTGGGATCAAACTGAGGCATGCAAGGCCGTTGCTGGTTCCTGCAGCCGCTGCAGCCGGCCGGAGTGCAGACGTGCCCCCCTCGGGTCACAACCAACGCTGGCTCAAAGCCCGTGCTTAATAAGAAGGAGTTTAACTGCCCCACAGCACAAAGTAACCAGAATCAATCTGATCACATTATGGATCCATTGCAATGAATCAAGCAGCTGCTGAGATCTGTCACCTCGCTCTGTGGTCTACGCATAAGGAAAAACGCAGTCAGCCTCAGAACTGAGCACCAACTTCGACATGACCGGACGTTGCAACACCTGCTGTGCAAGTACACGGCTCAACAGGGTGAGCTGCATCATGGGAAATGTGGGAATTTGCGACATTCAAAAAATCCATCAAACTAATTAATACGTTTCTAACAGAAACTGGAAAAAATCCAGAGGTATCCCCTTTCATCGATTAATCTAGTATAAAACATATATCAGTGTTGTACATCCGTTGTACGACACAAAGAAATGCCATATAATTGAGAAGAGAGCTGAAAGGCACTATACAAACAAATGAGGTTAATGCCCCTGAGAATGTGACAGTAATGGCCTCCACTGTATACACAACCGACACTCGATGGAGGAAAATGTTGAAAAGAAAGGAAATTAATCACACAGGTTGACCAGGTTCCTGCTTCATCAGGAGGCCAACAGCAGCAGCAACAGTCATTAACCAGAGATAATAAGCACAAGGTCAGGAGATTTTTGAATTATCTCCCCTTCTCCCCACTGTTCTGTCAGACTCCTATGAAGTTGTGTTCAAGAGTGGGCTCGCGTTAATCAGTGGATTAATTGCCACTTGCCTCTGAGTGTGTGGGGAATAAGGCCAATTTATCCAAGTCTCTCCTTCAGGAGGCTGCAGACAGGTTCTTGGAAGGAGAGGGGTCTGTCACAGTGTGTGTGGATTACTGTCACAGGCAGGGGTCTACTTCCACAGATTCAGAGACGATGATACAACGCAGGTTTCACAAAAAGGTATCTACGGCAAATTATTAGCTGTGTGTGTTTAGAGCAAGGCAAAATGGCAAAATACTTGTACCAGTGCTAGAAGAAATCTGTCCCTAGTATCAGTTTAGAGCAATCTCTTAGCAGTGGGACTGATTACATGGAGGCCTTGCAAAAAGAAGAAGTCAGAAGAAGTCAGAAGAAAATGGACTCCAAGTGTACAAATCCATGTGTTTTAAGTAAAAGCCCCTCAGGGCGAGTTTAGATACAGTAACCGTATTGATTTAAAGAAAAATGTATCTGCTCTGTCAGAGGGGCCAGACACAGCTGAAATAAACCCGGCGTGGACAGAGTGTGAAAGCAGAGATGGTGTAGAATCCATCCTGCAGCACTACCAGTTAAAGCAGTTCGAGTCATTAAACTACCTTCAAGTACACACAGTATCTTAATGTATCTGTGCCAGCCTTTGTGCGTACATGTATCTGTTGTAAACACGGAAACTACTAATCTCTCCCCAGTGGAAAATATCGCACAAAGAAAATAGGGTAACTATTTAATTCTACGTCCTCTTGCAGTCGCTCTGTGTTTGTCTCATTTAAAAACTGTTTAGTTGTCTTCTCTGTGTGGCGCAATCCGACTACTTTAGCATCCCTCATATTATTGCATTATCCAGCGAGTGCGAACTGTGCATCCCTTTAATAACTCCATGTCAACGTGATTAATGGACACTGCTAATAAATTTCCTGTAATTAAGTGTCCACCTGCAGCCTGCCTGGAATCAATTACCTTTTTGTTTACGCAATTTCCTCGAGGTATTTAGTTATGTGCTTCCATTATGGAGTTGTAAGATAATATCTGCTTGTTCTGCTAATTCCTGTGTTACCTTATGTGACATAGTGGGCTAAAGGCCTGCAGCAAAGAGGAGGGCGGAGCAGATGGATGGCAGTGAACGCAGCACTCGTACTTCATGGCTTTAATGACGGATGTTTGCTGTTCGGTAGAAGTTAATGAACAGACAGAATGATAATGCACCTTCATTTTCAAAGTCTATCTGCATTGTGCTTTTCATGCTGGCCACATACACCGGTGCATTAAAGGTAATGAGTATAAACACAGAAGATGAGAAGTTTACAGTTTACGGTCACACTAATAAGAGATGAAATTGATAGCGTTTAAATTATGACCAGAGGGTTGACAGATCTCGGCTGAACACCACAGATGGAAAACTGTTCGACGGCTTTCCCTGAATGCAAAACAAAAAGTTGTGGCTTCAGCGATTTTTTTAAAAGGGGCATCTCTTCCAAGTTTAGTTTAGTCATCGTAAGGAAACAGCTGTCTTATGTCCCAGACTGAGAAAAGAACGCGGATGATGTCACAGCGGTATCATCAGGGTGATCACAAAAAGAGGTTTCTCTCTTATTTCTCTGAACGAATTTAACAATGAATAACCCCGGCACCAGCTCTCGGTGCCCCCTGACAGCATTGGCTTTACCGAGCCTCCTAAAATGAGAGTTTTTACCCAGCACAACTGTTGGGCTGCATCCGACAGTTGTGCGGCCATGAAATCAAATGACTCATTAGTGCAACAAGGGTGACCTTTTCATAAGGCCGGTGACATGTGAGGAAGGTCACCGTGGTTAAATGGCACACCCCTAAGTGACTGTCAATCAAGCAACTGCCACCGTGTCGCCTCCCCGTCATCGTGCAGCAAATATTATGCAAGCACGCCGGGTGGAATTAACCTTCTGCGGCTCGTTGCTGCTTGAACAGCTTTGTCAAAAAAAACGATTTGAAATGTATGCATTTTTATGGTCAGCTGTGAATATGCACTCGGCAAACTGGTTGTTTAGGAGATTTAGTTTGCGACCACCTGTAAAGACGACAGCAGTCTGAGGCGAAATGACGCGGCCAACAGCTCAATTTTCTGCCACTTTCTTAGGTATCCAGGTCTGGCATTACTCCAGCTCTGCTCCAGGGCTCATCAAAAGTAAGTGAAGGTGTGAGATTAGAAATTGTGTTTTGTGCTTTCTTTCCCGTCTCTGGCGCTGCAGCTTCGTGCTAGCGGCTTCATGCCCTGACAAGAAGTGACTGCAGGCACTCGAGGTGAGCCTGTGCGGGAAATCAGTTTAGAAATTACTGTTGGTTGGAATAAGTGTGGCGCACATGAATGAGAAATAGATGTCGGTGTGCATTTCAGCAGCCAATCACTTGAGTAGGGCTCTCCAGGAGCACAAGTGAGAAGTGGGCAAATAATTGGACTCCCTGTGTCCTGTTAAAATATGTGCAATGGTAAAGGGAGCCAGGGAAGGTATACTTCACCCAGCACAACACCCAAGATTTGATCAAAATGAGAGAGGAGGCAACTGCGGCAGCTTCCCTGAATTAAAAAGAGGCTGCAGCGATAATAAGCACAGCTACAGGACGTCAATCTGCATCACTCCATTCAGACCAAGCTGATCTAAGTGCACACAAATATAATAACTAGCCAGAGACACCTCCAGTAACTGCACATGAAAACTGACACCGACTTCCTACAAATGAAAACCCTGAGCTGAACCTGCAGGACTGACTGAGGATGATTTGAGTTTTCCACACCTGTGAGCCGAGCTTCATGTCTTTGTCACGTAGTTTAAATCGTCGCCTTATTTTTTATTTTTTTAGGAAACAAAGGCTCACATACAGCACATCACTGTCACAGCATGATCAGTCAGTAATTATGTTCTTTGCATTATCACAGTGAAGCTGCAGAAAAGCACACACCCTTCAAGTCTGATAGGCAGCGTTTAATTGGTTCAAATATCAGTGCCAGAAATAGACTCAGCGGCAGCGAGCGTTGCATAACTGTAATTTAGTTTGTTCTGGGTCAGCGGGTCTCGGCTCACTGACGGAGCAAACGTTAAAAAATGTGACAATTCTTGTTAAACACAGTGTGAACGATGCAGATCAGCAGGCAAGATTCAGCCTGGAGGTTACAGACAGTTTTCGATCAGGGTTCAACAACAAACTCTAATATTTCCTTCTGTTAGTGCTGATGCTCTGCAGCAGTTCTATGTTTCTCATGAACCCAGAGAACATCTTGACCCGTTAAATCTTTTTTAAACACACGCTGCAAACATACACAACATCAATTTATTAAATATATGCCCAATACGATCAAACTAATTTAACACCACAAAAAAAATAGCAAATCAAATAAAAAGTTCTGTAATGGAGAGGCAGCACAATATGGCCAATATATGTGGACAGGCCTTCGTCTTTAGTTGGTCTTACTGTGAGTTGGACCATTATTAGAGATGAAAGGAAATGACTGCTGCAGCATTCAGTAGTATTTTACGATGTATTTCTCAATATGTGGTGAGGGCAGACCTGTCGAAATGTGTGGAATGTGTGGAATGTGTGGAATGACTCCACACACAACCATTGACAATTACAGGATATTACATCTACCATATGCAGTGATATTTGTGTGTTTCTGACCCTGAAGTCAATGCCATCAAACACCTTCAAAAATGAACTGTGAGTCATGTCTCAGCAGACCTCAGCCTGGGAGCAAATCCCTGAAGCCAGAGCTGGTCTGAAGATCGAGGGGGGGGGGGCATGGTTAAAAGTCATATAATGTTCTGGTACCTGCATGTTTTACACAGACTATGAGGTTGCCAAAGAAAAGGCATTGAAAGGAAAATTATGCCACTACAGCAGACGTGTTATTTCTGTTACACTGTCCCCCTTAGTTTTAATTAGTGCATGTGAAGCCGTGTGTCGTTAAGCCGAACAGCAGAGAGACACTGCGGTGGTGATGTCATGTACAGACGGATCCTGGAGCTGCTCCTCAGACGGTGAATAATGGAACAACTGCTGGATGTGGGGACGTTTTTCTGATTCACAGCTGGAAGCCGGGCATTCAAATGAAACTCATTCGGATGGAACATCTTAAACAGAAACTCCCACAGAGTCAGTCGCTAACTCAGTGTCAGCGCGGCGACTCATCAGTCGAGGACTGAAGCTCTGGCTTTCAGTTAATGGGGGAGGTTTTCTTTGTTTGACAGCGGCTTCATCGTCACAGGAAGTAATGGAAACAGCACAGATGATATGATACCAAAGCTGAACGTTCACATAACGTTGCTTAAGGCAGTCTTATGCTTTCTACGTCTGTATGTAGGGGTGTCCATGAGGGATTATTACGAAAGGGCAGACCCAGGGCCCCTGAAGATTCAGATGTAGATATTCAGGTTTGGGTCATGTGTGGTCAGGTCGGCTTGATTTTTAAAAAATGCATATACTTGCAATCAGGGAATGCAT